>VZSE01002020.1:72904-457088 GCA_013398275.1 Promerops cafer | reverse complement strand
GGGAGAGTGGGAGTGGGAGTGGGAGTTGGAGTTCAGCCCCGCCTCCGTCGGGCAGCTTCGTTAAAGGTGCTGCCCGTTCCCGCCTGCGACTTCTATCACCTGCGGCAATATCGGTGTTTCTGCCTGCGTTGGCAAACGGGGCACATGCAGCCACTTGACTGAAAAAAGGAAATAAATGGAGCAACTTGCTTGAGGGTCCTTTGTTTTGGGAGATTAGACAGGACCATCTCAGACCAGCTTGAACAAAAGCACCAACTCCCACTTGCCTCTACACTTTAGGGGGCCTCCAGGGAAGGTGGAGAGGGACTCCTCGTCAGGAACTGTAGTGATAAAACCAGGCGTAAAGGGTGCAAATTAGAGTAGATATCTTTGTAAACAATTCTTTATTGTGAGTGTGGAGAGACACTGGATCAGGTTGCCCAGGGAGGTTGTGGATGCCCCAGCCCTGGCAGTGATCAAAGCCAGTTTGGATAAGGCCTTGACCAGCCTGGTCTAGTGGGAGGTGCCGCTGCCCATGGCAGGGGATTGGGATTAGATGATTTTTAAGATCCATTCCAACCCCATAGCATTCTGTGACTGTCATTCTACATGGCAGGGGACAAAGCCCTGTGCTTATTGTCCATTTAACTTACAGTTCACTTCCATGATGTCAAAACCTGAGGGGCAGCACAGCCATCCTTTCTCCTGGGAGAAAACAAGTAGTTACAACCAGGCAGCATTTAAAGATACAAAGACTAAAATGTTTTTGTTCAGAGTTGCAACTTCTAGGAACCAAGCTAGTACAGATAATAAAGTTTTTTCTATGCACAGCATGTTTTCTTTAGCTAAAAGCAATACGTATTTTGCTTTAAATGGAATAATCTCTGGGGATAAAATGTGGGTTTGAACTTACTGGAAAATAAGTCTTATTTTCAACTAATGATAGGAAACAAAGTATAGTTTGAGAGGGTCACCAAACCTCATACACTTCAAATTTTGCATGATTTGTGCTTTTCTAATTATAATGTCTCCTTCTTATGGTGGGCAGTCTTGCAGCAGACTCAGGCTCATATTTCCATTTTTATTGATAAAGATGTCAGTGACATTTCACAAGAAGTAATGGTTGCAAGGTACCTGCAGTAACGTGCTGTTCTTAATGTCTTTCAGAACAGATTTTCATCTGGAGATATTTGCATAATATCCATCAGACTTACTCATACAGCAGTGCATGAAATACATGCACTGACAGTTTGCAGGCATAATGTGATTGAGAACAAAAGACAACATCTGGTAGTCAAGATGAAAGATTTGCCAGAGAAAGATTTGCAGTCTAAGTAGGTGGATGAAAGATTAGCTGGCACCTAATTTATACCTTCCCGCTGGCAGCCTGTGTGACTATCCAGAGGTACATTTTAGATTCCTGGGTTTGAGAATATGGCTGACTGCAACGTACAATTCAGAACCAGTCTTCGCAGCGTTTATTACTCACACAAGTGATTTAGTTGTGCTTCGGCATAGCACTGGTACATCAGCTTGGCATGGACAGTCACCAGCCAGAGCTTGGCTGCATCCATGTCTAAGGAGGGAATTTGCACAGGTTCTAGCCTCCTGCTGTGGTCTTGTCCTTGTGGTCAAACTCTCTTGGGGACAGACTCTCAACCCAGTGCCATTTCTAAAGGACTTGAAAATGATAACCCAGAAAAAGGTAATGCAAGATAAAAGCTGCATTCTCCTGCCCCAAATGTCTCCAGTGTTTTACAAGTCGCCTCCCCATCATGTTGCTTCTCTCTCAGTTGGCTGTCTGAAAATTTGACTCTTCAAGAAACCTCATATCTGAAGAATGTTTTATTTCAGCAAACAATATTTAATAGAGTGCTTTATTAGCAACAAAGTAATTCTAGGCAAATCGATAGGCACGTGTTCAAAATGCACTCTCTCAGGAATTTCAATGTCATGGAGCGTGTTTCTAAGTTTTCATCAAAGCTCCAGTCCCCTCTCCTTGATTTCAGTTTTCCAGCTCAGCTTTCCTTTCTAGTCATGGATCCTCTTTTAATTCCAACTTGTTCTTCTTGGCTTGTTAGTGAAATGCAGAGGTTCTACAGTTCCATTTTGTTCTTATATCATACAGTTAGTTTGGTTTTAAAAACTAGATCTCATACTTTCCTTTTATTCTTCCTTTCAGGAAAGATTTTTCACTGATTCAGGTCCAGCTTTTCAGAGAACTTCAGCAAATATTTTTCCATACACTGCAGCTATTTGTATGTTCCACATTCTTGACATTATTTTCCTTGACTTTTTAATTTTTTTGGATTGCACCTCATGGTTGGGAGTCATGGTATGTTTGAGGGGTTTTGCAGACACTACAGGGAAGATGCAATTAATTTGTACAGTCAGCTGAAACTCAGATATTCTGTATATATTGAATATAAAGGTCTTTTGGAGATAGCTGTGTGCTCTGCTGGAAGTTATATGTAGTTCTTAAATCTAGCAAAGCATTTTCCTTAAGCAAAAAGTAGAGCTGTCATTCATGTAAACTAGTTAATCTCTGCAAGTGTTCACACTTCAAGAAGGGAATAATAATATTACTAATAATATTTTTAATTTCTAATTTTTTCCTATCTCATCTCTCCCAAAAATGTTTGTAATTTCAATAGCAAAGGCATATTGGGCTGTATTCGCTAGCCCATCGTAATGCCATTCTACCCCATGTCTAATTTAATTCCATTTCATTGTAAAATCAGTGTAGCTGAGAGAAGATGAGACAGTCTATAGCTTCTAATTCAGTACTAATTGAGAAAAAAAAATGTAAATACCAATAATAATTTCTGTAGAAATACGAAATTCTTTTCCCATTATCTGTCTAAGCATGGAGTATTAAATTCATTTGTGCAGAGGGTTAGAGCAAACATATATTAAAGCTGTCTTTGAAGACCATATTAAAAGTGAGTATCAAATTAATTCTAAAAGAGTCGCTACTGCAAGAGAGTATCACAAGAGTCAATTAGATAACTGCATAAGTGTGCATGTGTGTTTACAATAATCATAATATGCTAACAAGAGACGCTTAACCATTTGAGCTACACTATGAGTGCTACTTAAGGACACACTAAGTTAGACCTAGTTTATCAGGCTTTTTTGATGTATTGCTACCAGACTACCCAACACACTAGGTGTGTTGTTAAATCCTTTGTTTGCATGTATATACACAACACTAAAGGTGATTAAGTATGTCATTGTCCACATACAAATATTAGCACGGAACTCAGTAGGACTGCTTTTCTGTAGGGGTAACCATGTAAATATTTTACAGAGATAGCATCTATGTGTATACACATTTCCAGTTAATTTAACAACAGGCTTCAAGTGATCAATACAATGATTTAGCAATGAGATTGCTATCAGTGTGCCTTCTGGTTTTCCATTTTTTCTTAAAAGCATTACAGCCATTGTTCAAAGCTATTTCACACAGGCTTTTAGACAACAGAAGTTCACAGATGAAGCTCTTGCACTACCCAAAATCATCATCTTTTGGGACGTAGAATTTTGTTCTGACCTCCAACTGGATAATTGCTGCCTTGTCTCTCATTTTGAACAGCATTACACAGAGTGTGGCTTCTAAAAATTTTGTCTTAACATTTTTCTCTCCCCATTTAAGGAAAACTAATATATCAAAGTTAATGTCATCAATTCCAGCTCTGGGAATAAAAGGCAATTTGAAGGATAGTGACAAATATTGCATATATATTGACACAAAGCTTTCTAATAAATTTAACAGATTCTTATAAAGAATCATAAATGGTAAAATGAGAGAAAGGATAACAAAATATAAAAGTATCTTTTCACATGAAAACACCATGACAGAGATACTTTTCATAAGAATAAGGCATTTCTTTCGTTGTTTTACTTGATAGTCATAGCCATTTCTATCTTTAAATCTGGTGTATTCTCTACCCTAATTATGTGACAGACCCACATATGTAACAGTGAAATCTCTGGAACAAACCTTATCCAGAAAAAAAGAGGTAAGAGGACTATGTACAAATTGCTATCAAAATTTTCAAGTAAACTATGTAAGAAGCAGATTTCTTGCTCTTTAGTCAGTTCTGAGTAAGATTCTTATACAGAAACCCCAGATTTCAACGTGGGTTACTTTTTGATGCTGCATAATCCTGAGTCACCAAAACCAACATAGCATAGTCATAGCAACCAGAGCACAGATTTATAAACTATGCAGTTCTGAACTGGATTTGCAATGGTGTATTCTCCCAGTATCTTCCATGAGCTTTACAGAGATTGATGTCTCTGTATTCCTGAATGGCAATGCAAGCTAACTTGCATTTAAACTTGATTCACATAGAGATGCTTTCACATATTTTTATGTGTACCCATCTGTTAAACTAGCATTTGTTCTACGGACAATTTCAACAGTACATGGATTAAGCTAAAAATAGTTGTCTTGGCTAGTAAAAAATAACACTATGTCCTTTAGAAATAGGAAAATACACTTATAAAATTGACTTTATAAAATCATTCTTACTTTCAATTAAATTTAAGTTTTGTCTAGTCATGTAATGAAAAAAAAGAACTGAGCCATATGTTGTGTAACAGAAATATAGGCACTCTGTTTCTATCCAATCTTTGCAGTCCTGGGAATATTGCATATGTATGGATGCAGACACAGTGTTAGACACTGCCGTGACAGTTGTCCATTTTGTCCTCTTGATATTGAGAACAAGTATCTTTGATTTATTTTGCTGTCTTAAAGGCCACGTAACCTTATAGTAGCTTTTATGAACCTATGTTCAACTTTCTGAAGGTAAAGTGTTTCTTTCCCTCTCATGTGTGTGCCTTGAGTCGAGGACCATGCTGCTGAAACATACAATTTAAATACTAAGGGGGAATGGAATGACCTGTCTCTCTGAAATGCATTCAAGTTGTTCCCTGTGAACTGCATTTTGAACATATCACAGCTGGGAAACATACTTCCAGGGCTGCAGGAGAATGTTTTGGACAAATAGAAATGGAAGACCTCCTATTCTAGCTTCTCACTCACAATGCAAATGTACTTACACTCAAGGGTTATTGACATCCGTGACACATTCTTGCCTTTCTGTTACCAGAAGGTATGTGAATTTCCTTTTAAATATTTGTTTTGGTATATGAATGTGTCATTTCTCTAAATTAAAAATACTAAAATATGTTTGTGGCTGAACAATTGGCTTGGCCTGGATTTTGGGCATCTAGGAGTATGCCTTGCTCCTCATGGTGCCTACAGACTATTTTTGTGAGCATATGGCATAACTGCATGCTCACATCATGATTAGTCTTAGCAATGTAGTAACAGAAGTGACACACCTATATCACTGCAAAAATAATGTCATCCTTTAGTCTATTCAGACAGCCACTAAAATGAGTTTTTCAAGAAAGAGGACTGGCTGTTAGCATTCAGCAATGCTTATTTATAAGAACATTCATAAAGACCTGTGTTTCTGAATACAATGGAAACAAGCAACTGAAAGCAGTTTTCTTGCTCAGAAATCACTTCTAGTAGTTCATTGTCCTAATAAACACTTCTACTGTTTTTCTCTCCCCCGTATTTGTTACAAGCCCTTTGTTTGCTATGGAAAGCTACTTTTGTAGGTAACTTCTCACACTACAGCTCAACTGATCAGACTTCATCCCAAACCATCAAGTGACTTCTTCTTTGGTGGCTTCCTACTTTTCCCTATCATGAGGCCATAAAGAAATTGAATTGCTTCATCTTGTAAGTTCAAAAGAATAGTTACTTAACTGAGACAATAATCCAAGGCAAAATTACAGCAGCCACTAATGTAATGGTAAGGTACTACAGAAACTTTAATATCTATAGCATAAATGCAGAGATGTATGCTTTAAAATCTTAAATGACTTCTGGTTCGATAGGCTTGTGACTTTCAACCCTCATCTGATGAAATTGCATTTCCTAACCATTCCAATATTGGCGTGCTGGCCTTCAACTCCCCCATTCATCACAGTAACTCAAAACACTTCAGAAGGGACCTGTAAAAATTAATTTCCCTTTTAGTAGATGCTTATGTAACTCAAGACCATCTTTTCACCAAAGCATTATTTAGCCTCTTAGTGAAAGATGAGGAAAAGGCTGTAACCTCTAGATTTTAGCCGATTTAAAAAATTTCCCTAAATAATTTGGATATCTGACTCAGCCTTCTCTTTGCCTGGAAGACATGTCTTCCAGCATTTTCCTGGAGACCTAGGCTAAGGTTTCACTAGATAATGAAGACATTCAGGCAGGTTACTGACACAGAAAAGTCCAGTCCTCCTTTCTTTGTACTGCCCATTCCCTACCTCTGCATGCACAGATGCCCTTCCCAATCTTTTCCCAGACTTTAGTGTTCATTTGACACCTGAATTAGTTGGCTACACTAGCAGACTATTTACTTCTTGGCTTAGGTGGTCTAGCAAACAGAACAAATGTATCAAAGGGTGACAGGAGGCTTCCGAAAGAGTTGGGAGTATGTGACCAGGCCTGAGGAAGGACAGCATGACTCTTCTCAGAAGCAGGAATATATTATGTAGGCTTAACCACCACAAGAAATCTCACCTGTAGTTTTAGCTGTGACCATTAAATCATTATTTTTTCATGTCTGGAAAGGTTTCTTTAATGGTTTGGTGTCCTTTGGACCTGGATTCTGGCATGTGAAAAATAAATCTTCTAACTTGAGTAAGGCAAGCGAGCACTGTCTTTGTCTTCTCTTTCGAGGTAATGTATCTGTTTCTAGTGACTTTCTCTTTGCTTCCCCGTGGCAGCCAGCAAATAGGATTCTGTATAAACATGGCAGTGAGTGGAGGGCAAGATAATTTTCGTGTAAAATTATAAAAACAACTTTCTCATTCTTGGCAGTCTTAAATTTAAAAACTGACAGACTTGAGGGGACACAGCACACACACAGTCCTGAGTGTACAGCAACAGTGGCATGAAGTGAGCCAGGACCCCAGCAGAAACTCACCCCCAGACACAGCCAGGCAGTGCTGTTCTTCATCTCCCATGCCCACCTGCCTCTTCCTCCCAGGTGTGTTTTGGTCGTGATCACTTCCCTGTTACAGCACTGGTACAGTGTATATACTACACATAGTAGTACTACACATAGTATACACTACACATAGGTATAGTGTATATACTATATACTTCTTTATGACTGAAACAGTTACAGTATACTTTTACTTCAAGCACTAACTGAGATCTAAAACACTGATTTTGCCGAGATCAGACACTTGGCTTGGTTTTATTAAGCATTCCTTGATTTCAAGTTATGTGCATTTCATTGCTTTCTCCCTCTATTGGAACTGGATCAAGAAAATAAAGGCTGGTCCTAGAAAAGTTCTACATTACACTCATTTTAAGAGAGATGGATGGATGGATGGATGGATGGATGGATGGATAGATAGATAGATAGATAGATAGATAGATAGATAGATAGATAGATAGATAAAAATTACCTTATTTCAACTAGATTAATAACAGTAAAATTAACTACTTGTGTATACAATTATAGTTGGAAGATAAAATTTTAAAATGCAATTTTTAAAATTATTTTTGTTATTAACATTTTGATAACTAATTTTGGACTGTGGGCTGATAAGCAGAATAAATACTAGGAACTTGTAACATTCCTGGATGTGCACCTGAATCTTGATTTTACATGGGATAAATAACTTAAATTCTTAATTTTGCATTTCTGACCTAAGTTTGTATTTGAACCTCAGAAGCTGAATGAAGGATTTTGAACACATTAATTAAAATTTTCTACTCCCACTGTTCACAATTTGAGATCTAAAATATTAAAATTAAAGCCTTAATAAAGATACAATAGTCTACTAGAGATACAGCATCCAATTCTGCATCTTCTTTTGCAGTGGGAATTTTGATTGAGCTGAGTGCTCTGAAGAAACCCAAATATTCTTGCACTAACAAAAAAGTGATTTCTGTGCTAAATGTCTGTGTTACAATTCTGTGGGCTCCCATATTTAAAAAAGGTAGAGTTTGCATAATTTTGAATTTGTACATAATATTAAATCTTACACTCTTTATAAAATCACAGTGGTACTCCTAGTAAAATAAATGGCAAACAATTACTTCAAAAGGAGAAGGATCTGGTCCTACTGCCTCATCACTTGCATTTAGATATGATTAAAAAGGAGGTCTAACTACTATAGAAAAGCAAACAGTATAAAAAAATGGCTTAAAGAATAATTACTATGTCTTCTTTTTGTAAAAAAGCTAATCCATAATTAAAATTCAATTTATGTCACTGCTTTTCTGCATTCCATATTTCCAAAGATTCTTACATTCAGAGATGCCAGAAAGTTCTCCACAAAAAATAGAAATATCCTGCAACTGTCCTGCGTACAATCACTTCTCTGCAGCAGCAGTAAGCACAAAGGAAAATATATAATCTAATGTTTTATACCCCAAATATGTGCAGTAGTTTAAATGACTATTTCCTCTAGAAGTATAGTAATTGTATAGGTAATACATACAGGTCACATTAGACAGTTGCTCTGTCTAGAGAATGTCTAGATGTATTAATTTGTTTTCACTTAAAACAGTCAAGGCTCAGTTTAGGAACTCCTACTTGTTTTAGTGACTTTGTATTAGCTCCCAATAATATCCCACTGAATCCCACTGGAGTTTTTTATGTAAGTAAATGATTTTCAGTATAAGTTCCAAAATCTGTAATTTAATTATGCGTTAACTTATGAAGGGGTTATACAACACACAGACAATTTCCAGCCTGACTATTTATTCATGTTAAACATATTATAGCAGAGCTGGAATCTTATGCCTCTGTTATATAATGTTCCCACAGATTCACACTTTAGCTTTAATAAAGAGATGAGGATCAGCCCTCAAAGAAGCAATTACCCCACGCGGTCCTCATGAGTAGAGATATAAAGCTAAATATAATATAAAGCATGCCATTTGCCCATACAGTGTTTAATGAAGTCCATACCATAATCAAAACATAGTTAAACAAAACCAGGCAGTTACCTAGAAACAAAAGCACAAAAATCTCTGTCTCTGTCACATGCCTGAAAGCGTTTATGGCCAGATCCTGCCACTGTGCCCTTGCTCACATTGTACAGTATTTATGAGCAGACCCATTGAGGTACTCAGGTATTAAAAACAATTTAGAAATTAATAAATGCTTCATTTGCTTTTAAAGCTGCCATAAAATAGGCAGCCTTTAGATTCAATATTTGCTTTAATGATTCCAGTGTATAGTGGCTTTGTTAGGTTTGTGTTGCCTGGGTTGGGTACAAGTTATGCAAGCACAGAGCTCAGCTTAAGCTACAAAATTTCAGTAGTCTAAATTAAATCTAGCCTAACTTAGTTCACACTTGAACTCTGCTTGTATTACTACCAGTAGCCAAACTAGTTAGCTTTAAGGCAGCTCAAGCACATCTTTCTGGCATCTTCTATATCTATTGATGTTTCATCTTCTGGTGCGGAAGTTACATGGGATCAAATCATCAGCTCATGTAAACTTACTGTAAATACCCTGGATAAAGGCCTAAACTTCAAATTCTAGTACTTTGGAAATAAGATTTGTGTCCCACTTATAGAAATACAGATTTTGAGGAAGTCTAGATTAACTCTACTGAAACAAAAGACACCTAATTCACTGTATTGAGTCTGGCTGAGATGGAGTTCATTTTCCCGTAGCACCCCCCACAGCGCTGTGCTTTGCATTGGCAGCTGGAAAGGTCTTGGTAACACCCCACTGCTTTGGGTACTGCTGAGCAGGCTGGCACAGCCTCAGCGCTGCTTTCTCCAACACTGCCCTCTCTCAGTAGGCTGGGAGGGCAAGAGGCTGGGAAGGGACACAACTGGGCCAGCTGACCTAAACTGACCAAAGGAATCTTCCATACCACATGATGTCAGCTCAGATATAAAAGCTAAGGAAACAAGAAGGAGGAAGAGGAGAACATTCATTATTTACAACATTTACTTTTTGGAGCAACCACTATGTATGCCGAAGCCCTGCTTCCCGGTACATCACTTGCCAGTGGGAAGTAGAGAATAAAATTATTTTTTCCTCTTACTTGCACACGCACAAACTTTCACTTTTGCTTTAGTAAACTCCCTTATCTCAACCTATGAGTCATTTTCTATCTTATTTTCTCTACCCTGTCCAGCTGAGAAGGGAGAGTGGTTGACAACCTTGGTATCCAGCCAAGGTCAACCCACAACATTCAAAAAGTGTGCTTCAGACTAGAATTTGCTTGATGCCCAAATTAATGAAATGCAATTGCTATG
Organism: Promerops cafer; assembly: GCA_013398275.1. Lineage (NCBI taxonomy): Eukaryota > Metazoa > Chordata > Aves > Passeriformes > Nectariniidae > Promerops > Promerops cafer. The sequence goes on along the minus strand of VZSE01002020.1, from coordinate 446,791 downwards.
CTTCATCTGAATGGCATGGTCAACATAGATAACATTCACAGATAAACTATAACCAATTTTAAGAAAGTTTAGTAGAAATCTTTCTGCCTTGGTCGTCTCCAATCCGCACAGAAAATTTCTGTCTACCTATGTGCCACAGAGGGTACTGCTCAACATCTGGGCGAACATTTGAGACATGTAAACAGTGTGTCTCTACTTGGTATCTAAATTTAATCTGTACCCTAAAAGTTAGTACAGGTTTGCACAGTGTGTCTAAGTGAGCTGCTGCATATCTTGTCTGGTTATAAAAGGGCTCTCTCTTTCAGGCAATGTAGGAGTAGAGCTTCGAGACCAAAGCTGGCTCATTTCTGCCCAGCTTGGAGCACCAGCAAAACAAGCTGCTGTCTGTCTGCACCTGTCTGTGAAGACTGTTATGACGGGACATGGGAGCTACAAGACTCACAGTGAAGCCCTGGGGTTTGAGTCTGGGTGGAGGCGGGAGCCAGGTGATATAATTAAGGCAATCTGAAATCAAGAACTACAGACATATAATGCTCATTAGCCTAACAGAGTAAGGTAGGCCTATGGTTGGATGTGGGGTTTGGCACCAGGAAGCTTGCATGCACTTTGACAAGAGCATAGCTGAACTTCAGATGGAGCCAGAAAACCAGGGAGTGTAATTCATTTGGTGAGTCCAGGAGAAGGAGCAGACAGAGCAACAGCAAGGACAGATGGCTTGGACAGAATTACAAATGAGCAGGTGGTGAATGCCAGCAGGATCCTGAATGGTGAAGCCAAAGACAATAACAGAGACCCCAAGGCAAGGCAGAGAACAGAGTTCAAGCCGCTGTACTTGTTCTCAGGACATCTTTTGTATCCACCCTATCTGCCAACAACTAATGACCTCTGTCTGCTGGCTGTAACACCTGTTTTGGGAGCTGGGCCCACTTCCCAAGGGCACAGCACCCAGTGGCTGGCTGCATGAGGCAGAAGTCATCTTCCTTGGCTAGTCATTGCATAGTCATACCTAGAAGGGAATGCATTAATTAACTTCAGTGAAGTTAGAGGACAACCGTGGAAATCTGTGGAACATTTGTTTTCACACAATATTAACCAATATAATGAGGTGCAATCATGTAATGGTCCCATTGAAACCTCTAAGGCCTAGTAGGTATGCATATGCTTACATGTACACTAATTAAGTAAGCATGTGCTTATTAAGGCCTCTACTTCAATACAAGCTTAATTTTAAGGGGATGAAAAGATGTAATAAACTGGAATTGGGCATATCAGTACCTGTAGGGCTGAAGGTGGTGCAAGAAGATGTGTTAGCTCTCTGGAATGTATATCAGTCATTATAATAAAAACTTTTGCTGCAGTTGTGTACATATTTGCACACTGCCTATGAAATGACTGCTGGGAGGTTAATTATGATATTTGTATTAATCCAACCAAGTGCATATAACTACAATTCTGTCTGTAGCACCCATTGCTCTTGTGAAGTGCAACAGAACTGGATGCAAGTCTTTTTCCCTTGGCGCATCTGCTTCTGGCTGGAAAGCTGCAAAGCTTGCATATATATATAAATATATATACACACATACACATATATATATGTATGTATGTATGTATGTATGAATGACAGAAGCTGGACTTCTGCCAAAGTGCCATTTGACCCTATGCCAGCTTTTGACTTTCCAAAACCAAAAAGCCTTTGGCCTTTGCCATTTAGGCGGTGACCAGTTCATCCCCAGCTCTCCTTTAGACTTACAAAGTATTAGTAAGTTATTTTCAGCAGTGGGATGGGTTTTTCAGGATGGGATGATCTTACATAATTATAAATGTACATGGGAAAGTTTAAGTAAAGGGAATTAGCCTTCCTGCTGAATTGTCCCTATTTGCTTTTTTCTGTCAGATACTTTCTTCAAACAAAATTTTTTTCTTTCATTAACATACATAAAATGGTAAAATGCACTCACAGTAACATCTTCTGAATTTATTGACAGTGATTTTTGTTTATCCCAGGATAAAAAAAAAGAAAGCACAATAATTTCAAATAATTTTCATATTTGTTTCACATTAAATAGAGAAATGAAAAAGGTAATGTCATATCTTATAGCATGTTTAGGATATGTACCCAAAGCAAATGCGAAGTTTCCAGTGCTTTTTGTTTGTTTCAGATGACTTTTTCATGTTCCAGTAAACAGATTTTAATCATGTCTTATCCTTGCTCTAGCTGGAAGCTTTTCCAGGTCTTTTCTTTTTAAAGCAAGGTCTCTCCAGTTTGCTTTCTATCAAGTAGCTTAAAAAGGAAGTAATCATAAATCTAAGATTATTGCATCAGATTTAAGAATCACATGGTTTCTCATGAAATAGCCATGTTTATTTTCAATCTCATGCTGTACAAAATAATTGATTTTCTGTAATTTTAATGCATTAAAATGCATTCATTGTCTCTTTTAAAGTGCTTTTACATCCTAGACATCCTAATTCTACTGTCAGTAGGCTTGATTCTCTGTTGCTCTGTCTTAGAAGGTGTTTACACAGTCTGAGTTGAGTCAGCAAAGGCAGATGTTCAGTAGCCTTCCAGAAAGTCTTTCTTTTTCCAGTGACCATAGAGTCCAAGGAGACTGCTCCCCTAAGATGGGTGCCTGAAGTCAGGCAGTGTTAATATCCCCTACTTCACACTCATTTAAATCAACAAGACGCAAGTACAAGGTGGAATGAAAGGTCTTGGCTTCTGGTGGGATTTTTTTAAACATTCCCATTACATTTTCTATGCACGCCTGTGCATGGCTGGACAGTGAATCAAGCTCTTTAATTTCATGTCGGCCTGCAACTGATATCAGTAAAGGAGGCAGAATCCAGAGACTCACCTTGCAGGGAAGCACCTGAAAGAAATTACTATTATTCACAGCTCTAGCTACAGCTGTTGTATTTCCACAGCTTTCACTGTTGATCACTTGCTTTATAGATCTGTTTTGGAAATATGTGTCATCAGAGACTCTGACCCCGGTTCGATATTCTGTAGTAGGCTGCGTGCTACTCAATGTTGGTCACATCTGCATCAACGGTTCAATGCAAGAGGAGCAGATCAGCAGCTGGAAATGGCTGGTACTCATTCCTCCATTTAAAGAACCATAGCATCATAGAATAATTTTGGTTGGAAAAGACTTCTAAGAGCATTTAGTCTAACCATTAACCCAGCATAGCCAGCTCCACCACTAAACTATGTCCCTAAGTGCCATTTCCATAGTGACTCAATCACTTCCCTGGGATATATACATAAGTGCATGTTACCTTAGATTAGATTTACTGTGATGGTTGAATTATTTCTAGGTTTATATTGTGGGTGGTGCCTACCATGCATGTGGTTCAGAATCCTTCTGCTCTAATTACAGTGGCAGTGCAGCTGGTATACTTTTGGAGTGAAAGTTAAAGTTTCATTTCCCCCAGAAAGAATATCTTATGTATGCACCAAACCCACTCTGCAAACCAAGCCAGTGCAGAGAGAGTGAGGATGATCAGAGCATGGACTTTAAAGCTTCACCACTTTTCTGAATAAAAACCCAGCTGGACATGCAGCTTCTAGATTGCCTACTGAGACTGTTCCTGCTCCACTGTACATCAGTGACCAAATGCTCAGCAGGATGAGGACCACTGCCTTTAATTAAAATGCGTGTAAGATTACTGCATATCTGGGCCATGAGCTACATCACTACCTCAGCACTGCTAAAGCTGACATTTAGAATGATGGAAAGCAGTTGGAGAATTTCAGTCTTTCCCTTTACTTTGCTATGTGACATTCATTTGTCTACAGTGTGTATAATATATACAGCTATCCTAGTTCTTACATTCAGGAAGAATTCACTTTTAAAGAACTGAAGTATATTCTTGCTTTAATTTTTTTGGAAGCAAATATGACATGACAGAAGTTACTGTGAAGATTGAATCATAATAATCTAAAAACCTTGTATTTCATTAAATATTCTTCTAATAAATCAACCTTAATATTCTTATATTTGTAATGTTTCAGAATAATTTGCTGCTGTCCCAAAGGCATGAACTTTTCAGTCTTACAATGAAAGCATTTTGCTTCCAGCTCATTTAAAATAGATTCATCTAGGCACCTCTTTGGCACCAGGCATTCAGGGACCTAGAGAAAGTCAGGAAAAAAATTCTCTCTGATTAGCACTGTTGAAGGAGATCTGCAGGCTGTGAGCAGTGTCTATATAAACTGAGGTATGAAGACAGGTTTTCTGATAGATGTAATTAATGTACCAGAGTCTGTGGACTGTAGACCACAAACAGTAGAAGCAGAGAGGTATCTTGTCAATTTGATTGTCAGCAGCCTGTTTGCATGCATAACTATAGTTTCTATGGTATGGTGATGAGTAGTAAAGATGGGCATATTTTAAAAGGTATTGTCAGAATAACAATGAAGACTGCTAACATTTAGGAAACCTGATGTATCTCCTGTTAGATACAGGTTGGTAAGGTCTAACCACACTTATTTTACCAGTAGAACTACCCCTGGTTTGGCATTTACTTCCATGTTGCAATCCAAAGTCTGGTTGGTAAAATCTCAAATTTTTGCTGATTTAATAGAACTAGATGACATGAATTACCTTTTAATCCTTTTCCTTTAGTGCAAGCTGGGATGCTGCATTAATTATCAGTATTCATCCTTCACACACTATGCCTATGTTCCTATAGCTACAATTGTTCATGTTATTGGCTTGAACTCTATGGCCCAAAGTCACAGCAATTACATCTCAAAGCCCTACTTTTCTTCCATTAAAATTCCCAGTGTTTTAAAAATGCCTTTTTCCCAAAAACTCATTCAAAGTCTAGCTCCTTGACTTTCTCAAGAAAGAAGCCTTGAACTTCTTCACTCCACGTGGAGAAGAATCAGTAATAAGCTTGGCTGCAAAACAACCCCAGGAATACCAATGAAACTCTGGCAGTATTATCACTCTGAAATATCCCATTGCACAGGTCCTTGATCCATTTCAATTTATTCCACTGATCCTTTGGCACCCTGACAAGCCAAATATCAGTCAGAATCACAAGTATAGGTAGTTATCTCATCACTGTTGACATCCATCAGTCCTTTGGTCATGTCCTTCATGTGTTCATAATACTGGGATTTGCTGAACTGTCCTGAACGAGCCATCTAAAGCAAATTAAGTACTTCTAATTACATCCTTATGGAAAAACTTTAAAGAGTTCTCTCACTTACGGTTTTCTTCTTGCTCATCAGATAGTTTTCAGTGGCCTTCCTGTGCTATGCTTGAAAAGCAAGTATAGAAAGTTAACTGGAAGAAAGAAAAAAAGAGGAAAAAAAAGAAGACAACATATAACTTGGTCAAGAGTGTGCAGAAGCTAAGAAATTAAGGCAGTAGCTTTTCAGAAGAGGGCAGAAGGACTAGAAGCTGATTAGGAAGCATACAAGATGTTTGCAGCCTTCAAATACCAAAAGACTGTATTATAAAGTATAAGGACACAGAAGAACCTAAAACTTACTTGCCAGGCTCTACTGTACTGTATGGATGATTTTATGGTCTAGGTTACAGCCATCTTCTGCCACATGATAACATCTTATGGCCAAGCTAAGTCTTCTCACTTGTGTGTACACTTTGTGCTCACAGCATACTGAGCACATTGTGCACTAAAGGTAATGATACTCTAATCTGTGATCCGTGTAAGAATGGTCAGCACCTTGAATCTTCTTTTTCATGGATAAAATCTTCATAGAAATGTCTGTGTTTGCTGTGATTTCTTATGTAGATGATGATTTACTCAGGCTTTCAAAACTGGCATGTTTATTTAAAATCAGCAGTTCATTTAAAGTCTATATGCAAGTCAACTACACTGACACAAATTAGCACAAAGCAGAATTTCCTCTGATTCTGACATAATATCAAAGCATGCCCTTAAGGCCTCCTTTGGGTGCACATCTCCACAGTCTGCTCTGGTAATTGCCTTTATGTCTGGCAGTTCAAAATCAGCAGAGATATTTTTGTCCCTACCCTCTTTCCTGCTAACATTTTCCTTTTTGTTTTACAAATCATCTGTAAAATGTAACATTCAAATATCACAACAAAAATATTTTGGCTTACTTAGACACAGACTAATTATGAAGTGTTTCCAGCATCAGTCTACAAATACACACTAAACAGTCACTTTGCAAGGCAGTGCAAAATCTTCAAGCTATGCTCACGTCTGCCTTTGCATCCCAGTGGCTCCACAAAGAACAGGAAAAAATAGATGGTTCCTCAAATAGTTGTTAGTCTGGCAACAACACCAATGTGCATGAGCCAATCTAGGAAGATGTCCTCTCTAAGACTTTTAAAAAGCCTAAAAAGATAGGGTTTTTTTAAAAAAGCTTTTTTTAGGAGTTGGCTTTTTTAAATGAGAAAAATGTTTTGTTCTGAAGACTTATCATGGATCTTCCTGACTGGTTGTGTTCACAGTAATGATATGTCCCCATTGTTTCAATGACATTTTCCCAATCCTGGAAAATTAACTCTTTCTCTACCATTGGTAAAGTAAGGAGGAGGTGGTGGCTGGAAAAGTTGTGATATTTTTTCCTTCTAAATCACAGGGAGGCAAAGGGAAGCAAACTCATTGTGTTCCTCTGTTACTTACCCTGTATTGCCCCACATCACAATTTGCAGACTTGACAACTTTGCAATCTTAGAAGAAATGCCTTAGGTCTTCCCACTTCCACATAGTTACTAAAAAGCCAGGTAAACAGCCTTCATCAGTGTCATCTCTTTTATCTTCATCAAAGCTCTCATTCAGTGGATTTCAAGTTGGAGGCTGGTGCTGAACTCTCCAAGAGTCGTCTCCTGTAACCTCTCTTCTCCTGGTCATTGTCAAAGCTTGTGTGAATGTTCAGCCTCACTTCTCATGACTTGTCTTGCAATCCCTGTAGCTTTGCCTTGCCAAGTGTAGGTGTTACTTAAATGCTAGTAACATGCAGAAACTAATTTGTTGTCCATTGCAGTTATCCTCTATGTTTTCACAGAATCACAGAATATACTGAGTTGGAAGGGACCCATCAGCATTATCAAGTCCAACTCTGGTCATGTGGAGGAAAATTCAAAAATTTTCCTGTTGAAATGATACAAATAATGAGGAAACTCAAAAGAACACAACCCCCTGATGTTATATATTGCTGATACCAAAACATCTGTTGACCTGCACATCATCTGTATTTCTATAAAAATTAATGAAGAGAATGAAACATGACATGAAAAGCATCACGGACTTCACAGAGAAAATGCAAAATAGAAGAGAAGATTATGGGAAATGTAAAGAATTTTCCCCATGAGTCCCATCACAAACCTAAAGAAGGTATTTTGGACTGGCAGCCCCCTGGTGCAGTGCCACACCAGGCATTGTAGTGCAGAACGCTGGGGCCTCTCGTCCTGGGGAAGCACTGCCTGTTCACCTGATCTAGCCAAGCTGCAGTGACAGAAGTAACCACAGTGGGCAAATGACCTTGTGCCAGCATTCTGAGTACTTGAAGATCAGCCAGCTACAAGTATGCCCTGCTCACTGTGTCTGAGAAGCTGAGCTCTGCCATAGCAAAGAGAAGGTGCTACAGCAAGTCTTTTACTGCAATGCTCATATGGTTTCTCTCCAAGATGCAACTGCAGCTTGCTGGTGCATGCAGAGCTGGCCAAGCTGGCCTCAGGGCAGAGCTAAGGCTGCATTTCAGAAGTGGATATATTTCACCTCTGTACTTCCTACAGTTTTGGAGAGCATGTTTCTGCCATTTTAATTTTTCATTTCCCACTCTTTAGAAACTCAATTCCTGCAAGGACAAAGCTAGTGGGTATTGTTCAGCTTGGGAAGAGGAGATTGAGAGGAAACCTCCTAGCAGTCTACGGCTTTGTTACTAGGGCAAGCAGAGGGGCACTGATCTCAAGCCTGCCAAAATCCAAGAAGCATTTGGACAAGTCTCTCAGATACATGGTGTGACCCCTTGGGGTGATCCTATCCAGGGCCAGGAGTTTGACTTGATGATCCTTGTGGGTCCCTTCCAATACAGGATATTCTATGATCTCAGAAAGCGTTCCCTTCCCCATCCAGGAGCTGTCAGCTGCTGCTGACTGTCCCAAATGGCTACCACAGTTCAATGCCACCACGTGGAAAAGTGGATTTCTTGTGTGGCTTAAGATACATTTTTTATGGTAACATTTGCTTCTAATGGAGTTTCTCTCTGTACTAAGTCTGAAACACATGTGATCAGTATGGGAACTGTCTGAGCCTCAGTCTGAGTTCCTATGTGCTTGCTAGCAAAACCATAGTGATTTTCTAAACACATAGCTTGGGAGAGAGTATAATTCTGAAAATAAAACTAAACTTGGTCACTTAAGCTTCTCCAGCATTACCTACATCAAATTTCAAGAGCAATAGGAATGAGAAAAGCTTATTATTACATTCAAAATGCCATCTTTGAAAGGTAAGTACCATTCTGTCTTTACAGAGATTATCAGAGCATGGTGTTGAGTTTGAAGAAAGTAAGTTCAGGCCAGAGACTGCTGTTTTATTTAAGAGGAATGAAAATCTGAAAGTATTTAAATTGCACCAATTAAAAATTGACAGTGAAAACATATTCATAAGTCAGGATTATCTTTGTAAAACACTAGAGCACCAACATATTTTACAATGTTTGTCCTACAGTTAAAGAAAATTTCTGATTTTTTAACTGGAATCAGAAAGAAAGAACAAAAAGCTTGTTTGCAAGAGACCTTCTGCTTGCAAAGGCAAATGTGGCAGCCATTATGTACTTAACATTAATCACACTCTGTTTTGATGCTAGTTCTGCTGAAAACTGGGATGCTGGCCAAGGCATTGGGGTTATTCCCCTTTCTTTCAAAAATATTCCCTCAAATCTTTGACATCCAGAAGCCCCAGGTCAATATCTTGTTCGAGAGATGAAGCCACTAACTGTTTAGACTTCTGTCCACAGCATCAGGAAATGAGATTTGAACATGACCTCTCAGCCTAGGAGTGAGAGGGCCACAGCCTGAGCCACACTGACACGTGTCCCCAACAGTTCCAGTGAGAGGCAGAGAGGGAGGGATGGATGGAGGAACGAACGGACTGATGGATGGATGGCAAGCTAGATACACACACGCATGAGCACACACATAAAAGCACCTCACAAGAATACTGAAAAAGAATGAAGGATGAAGATGATCTTGGATGTATCAGTAGACCTTAGCACACACTTAGTGTACACTTACATGGATTTAAAAAAGAAAAAGTTGGAATTGTGAGACAGAACATACATGATAGAAAATCCTTATAAACTCTTAGGCTTTCATGCTGGGGCAAATGTTTTCCCTGGGGCAATATCTGAACAAACGGAAGATGTCCAGGTGTCAGGGTGGGGCTACAATAATAATCTCCAACGGCTGTTGCATGTCTGTTTCACAAATTCTATGTTTTTAGGATTAAATCTGGTTAAAAAAACATGCATCAAGATAAATTCGCTCCAAAAGAAAATTCCCCTGTGATAAAGGACTTCTGTGAGAATGATCTATTTTCACTGATTTTTTTTAAACATGGTTTCAAAGGTAGTTTCAGCTAAAAAACATTTCCTGACAATCTCGACTCAGGAATTCACATTGCTGCAGGCTCCCTGTGCAAGGCAGAGTGACCTTTAGAGCAGCATAGTCCCAGCCTGAGCTTTTTTCCCACCCCCTCCTGCTACACAAAACCTTGGCTAAGACAGTGACAGTGCGAGTCTGGTTTAGCTCTGCTTGGCACCTGGAGTTGAGATCTGTGGAAAATGCTGATCTGAACTCGAGCTATTATCCAGATTTAGACCCCAAGTTACCTTGTTTTTCTTGCTGTTTTAACCTCTTAGTTAAGTGAGCTTAGCTGTTACCAATTCCCCTGTAGATGTAACATAAACAGATGGTAGCAAGTTACTCAACGACTGCATAATGCTGTTACAGTCATGCAATGGCTTTCAAGGGAAATTAATTTTAGGAAATCACTTAATGTATTTACATGCATCTTTTAATACAGTTTTGACATGGAAACAAGGAGGGGCCAACATCTTATAACCAGCTCTTTGCTGACACAAAAATAATCACTAAAAGATTGAGAACTCCCGCTCTGTATGCCACTGAATAGACTCCTACTGACCTTCCCATTTTGAAGTATAAACTTCTGTTGGAAACACATAGCAATATTTTTCTTTGTTACACAGCTGGCGCAAAGGTTTCCTTCTGCTGGAGGTTTTCTCCTGCCTGTGCACCCTCTTTCCTGAAGGACATCTGAGTGAACTTTCCACTGCAAAGTTTACCTGAATTTTTGCAGATAAAGTGGGGACATAATTCCACTGAAAAAAGCCATGGAGTTATCCAATAAAGTAATGTGAGTAGTAGTTAAAATATTAAGAAGAAATTTTGAAGTAGCCATCCTCAAGGAGCCAGACTTGCATTTTCCTGTAGCATTACTGAGGTCAACAGATTTACTTGAGATTTATGCTTATATAAAAGCAGATTCCTTTAACTTAAAAATGACTGTCATATCCCTGATAAATATATGAAAACAAAGAAATTTCATAATCAAGATCTCATGTAGGTAGCCCTACCTTTATGGGAGAACACAGATCATAACTGAAGATGTAGAGGAATGCATAAAGTTATCTGTCTTGCTTGCAGTGTCATAGGCCATCCTAAAGCAAGGTCAGACTCACAGTTATGCATTAGTATGATTTGTTATGAAAAGTGGCATTTAAATATTTAAATGTACCAGGTCCTATGTGTTTAATTTAATTGTTTAATCATTGCATAGTTTCCCAACTAAGTCGTAGTTGGCACAGAGTGGTGGGTTGCTCTTAATTTATGTGCTGCTGCAGCTTTTCAGAGCCTTTCAGTGATGGTGAGGCATTTCAGCTATACATTATTCCTTTTTTGCTCTTGAAGTTGTACATCAAGGTATGCAAACTTGCCAAACTTTTCATCCCTGTAACATGGTAAAAACAAGATATCCCAGTGTATATTCATCGGTGTCTGTACAGAAATTCTTGCTCTTTTAGAGTGCAGCTATAAATTCCTTGTTAATGTACCATGCCAGGAGTAGGACACAGAGCAGATGTACATCCTACTGATAATAACAGGAGTTGCATATATAAAAAATCTTGCACCACACTAAAGAAGAACTTTGAGGCATTTAAATGACACTTGTCAGGTTGTAGCTACTGTGTAAGATAATAGGCTCCAACAAAAACCATAGATGGCATCCTAGCTGTCTCATTGTTGTATACACTAACAAACCTTTCTAACATCACATGCTTCATACAAAATAGGCATCTTCACTGAAGGAATGGGATTGCCTGCTAAGGACTGCAACCCTGCTGGTGTCTAGTTTAAAAAGACAGCAGATTAAACAATTGAGATAAAAATGTAAAACCAGAAATGTTTATACTAGTACTGCTGAGCACCAAAAGCTTAATAAAGTGAAGTCGTAGGTGCTCCCACATTAAAATTCACTATGGTGTTTACAAAAAAGAGCTGGAGGGGTGTAAAGACCAAATAAATGGAGGTAGAGGGGAAAGACAAAACATGATTCAAGACAGAGACGAGAAAAGAAAGTAAAGCATCATAATGCAAACATGCAACAAGCATTTGGAAGTAAGCTACTTGAAAATCAGTGTGCACTAAGCAGTGTGGCTTTGAACATTTATTCAAATATTTATTTCTGCTCCCACTTTCCCTACGTGCCCAGTGAAAGACCCCTTCGACAGGCCTTCTTCCTCTGGAGCCAGACGCAAGGGCTCTGAGGCAACGTAGGGTATATATCTCTCTGTGTTTGCACCTGTAGCTTTGTATATGTGTATGGCTTGGCCTGGAAAAAGCTTCTAAGTGAGCCCTCTTCTTTCCCTGAGAGGATCATTCTATCTTTCCAGAAGAAAATCTGAAAAAAACCACCCCTAACAACAAAACAACCCTGAAATCATCCTTTCTTGTGCCTTATGTTTTGGATAACTTTTTTTTAGCATAGTGGTGGATGCTAAATTTACTCTTGCTGTACTGGCATTTGCTCATCTTTGGACTGTTGCAAGCATTTGGCTAATAGGGATGTTTTAAAAATCAATTAATTAAGAATTTAAATATGCTCCTAAAACTTACATAAATTTGTTATAATTCTACCTCCATCTCCAACATAATCTCAGTTTGTGTCACCTAGAAAGCCTCCACAAGGAATTACAGGCATCTTATGCAGAGTTCACATGAGGACAAGTCCTTTTCTTCCCTCCTAGTGAATCCCTGCTTGCAGTGTAACTAATGCAGCCTGCTGCATAGTTTTCTATAAACTCCGTGCAGAGGAACAAGATTTGGGTAGGGCCAGGGCTTGTTTTCCCACAAAAGTTGTGAGTTTATTGGTTGATACAAGCCAGATTAAAGTAGGGGTTTGACTGTCCACAGATATGTCAATTAAAACAACATCTTAAGTACAATTTGTTGTTAAACCAGTACATATCTTGACTGAACTGGCCTCCAGCTTTGGCTTTGAGAGAGTGTTTATGCAGAGGGAGAGCTCTTTGCAAAGCTGCACACACAGGCCTGTCCATCCATATACAAACTTAGATGGAACGGAATTTATTTTTATCCAGGAGGATGGAGCTGCCCTGTGAGTACACAACAACATGGTTCCAGCTGCATTAGATGGTACTAATGGGGTGCCACTCTCCCCCTTTTCCATAGAAAAAGTACCACTGGAATGTACACCTGATAAATTTACTGATATTTACCACCGCATGGATTACATTAATAGCATAAACTATTATTTGTAGCTAAAAAAAAACAGGCTGTTATTAAAAATCTCATGAACTATGCCTGCAACTGCTGTATTCAGCTATTGTGAAGACTACCTTTTCTTTTGGCAGTGGCCTTTTCTCTGCCTAAAAATACAAAGAATTAAAAGTATATGGTGTATATAGAATAAAATGTCTGTGAAATGATGTTTCTTTATTATCCACATTCTCTTCTAAGACAAAACAAAAAGTACTAATAAAACCCAATCTGCCTGGTCCCTGGTGACCTAGTAGTCTGTCCTGCAAAGATCATCGCCAGAAACATTCTTTCGAAGACAGAGAGTTCTGCTTTAGATTAGACTGCCTAGTCCTGGAGCTCACACAACAGCCCTACTGAAAGCAATTAAGTAATTTATACTAAGAAGCAACTGTGACCTTATCCAGACAAATACCTTCCCATTATTAGGACAAAAGAGACAGTATGTTGTTTTACTTTCTCTCATATTATCTGCTATAGTGGTATTTTTTTAATTATGGGAAATCAACTGAAAAATAAGATGTTGTCTAGCAACAAAGAAAACAGATGCAAACAAAAGAGAAACAGAGTGACAGTTCTGCTTTTTGTGTTGTATACTTCTACTTTCAAGTAAACTGAATAAAACTAAAACAACAAACAAGTTCAAATGAACTGGCTAATCAACCTCCCAACAATGAATTGCTACCAAGACTCTGGGTCAGTCCAGAAGTTGGTTTGATTTATTGGTTTGTTTGCTTTTTTTTTTTTTTTTTAAATTTAAAAACATCTGAGATTCATTAAGTTATTCTAAGGATATATAACTTTATAATTCAATCTTTTAAATTTAATAATTAACTTACAGAACAACATTTATTATTTTCCCCTTCAGCCAATTTTTGCTTTTGAATGAAAAGACTTGAAAAAGACATTTCAATTTTATTAAAGCTACACAATGAAAAATGATCAATTCAGAATCTGGGATATTCTGATCAATTATGTGGTTTTCTTACTATTTGTGTATTTATAAGCAATTTAGAAGTTATGTCATGATAATACACTACATGGCACCATCAAGCTATTAGTAACAATGTTGATATAAAAAAGTTCTGCATTTAACTTTGCAAGAAAAGAATAGGAAAAAATTATAATGAAAGAGAAAAAAAATGGCAAGGGATGTTAACCACCTCAACTTGTGATTCTTGGCAGAAGCACCTTGAGATTTCTCTCATGGGCCTAGTCTTAGGAATACATTATGCTTAAAGAATTAAATGATAAAAAATAAAACCATATTTTCACCATGATTTCATTCATTTCACCTGTATTTTTTTGAGCTACATACTTATTCACATTCATACAGACCTGGTGAAAATATATAAGAAAGCTGCACAGATCTAGCTAGAATTTCAGAGAATTAAAAATGATTAAAAATTTTAAAATAAACTCCCATTGACCATGACTTCTTTGAAATTCCTTTTCCCTCAAGGTGTTCTTAGAAGCTGCATAATTACCATGTTATGAGAAACAAAACTAGCAAGTTAAGTTATACTCAGCCAATAAAAAATGATACTGATGGCTTATTTAAAACAGCATCAAGAGATGTCTAAAAATCTTGTAGTTACCTAAACAACAGTCAACAGGAGGACTTTGAAGACCTAATATTGTCTTTGAATGAGAAATATGTTTGTGCTATGAAAGTGATTGAGTTGCAACAAAGCCATGTCAGCAGTAACCAATGAATGGAATAATTTGTTGTATCACTGGTACTTGCAGTGCGGGATTTGGCATCTCCATACAGTCAGAAGTAAATGTTCTGACCCTTCAATCAGAACTAAATCCATGTACTGCGCATGTCTTGTGATTCCTGATTTGCCTCTTGTGCAGTTAGGAAAGTGGCTGAAAGCAGTATTTTTTAGAGTGGATGGGTTAAAAGATGGTAGCAACATTAGTAACTTTCTCTTCTGAAGCAAATGTCACAGTCTGCTCAGGTACATCATGATCAAAGACACTGTTCACCTTTCCACTGTAAAATTCAGGCATTCCAGTGTAACTCATACATCATCATTTTCAGATAAACAACCCAAACAGGTCACTAAATGCCGAGGCCTCAGATCTATCTTTACTGAATTTAGCAACTATTCAAGCAATAATTTAGCACTTTTTATCTAGAAGCTATATAAGAATTACTGCAAAGAAAAGTCTACCAGCATAGGAACAAATGAGGATTCGTCGAAAGCAAACGCAAATAAGAAGTATCCCAGCCTGTCTCTGTGCATCCTGAGAGGATAACAAAGCAGGGAGTAAGGAGGAGCAGCCCTTGAGGAATTGTCAAGAATAGTGTGTCTATCTAATTTCCTTTATAAGAACGTAATGGACCCTGCAGACTGGAGATTGAGTCAATGAAGCAGAAAATCAAGTCATCAGAAGAATATAGGAGAAGAAGAATAATGAGTTTGGGTCAGACAAAAGAGTACACTCAGCCCAGTATCCTGTCTCTGTCGTGGCCATATCAGTTGTTTATGTAAGAATGTAAAACCAGGGCAAATGCATAGTGATACGTCCTCAGTATGGCCTTGTATTGGGTTTGCATGGCAAGATTTTGGTAGCAGGGGGGCTACTGGATGGATTCTGTCAGAAGCTGCCAGAAGGTTGCCCCATGTTCCACAGAGCCAATTCCAGACAGCTTCAAGACAGACCCACTGCTGGCCAAGGCTGAGCCCAACAGCAACAGTGGTAGCACCTCTGGGATAACACATTTCAGAATGGAAAAAAAATCAAAATTGAACTCTCTCTTTCAGAAATTATCACACTGATTTTAGTAGCTGACTCTTTGCTCTTCAGGGTAGAGTAGACAAACAAGGATGGGAGCTATCGCTGCATACATACAGGAGCTCAGCATAGGCTAAGTTATCTATGTAGTGTCATTACGAACGTGCATGTATTCATGATAGAACCCAGAAAATAAGATAAAAAATGATCTTGTTCCCAGAAAAGTAGAATGCATTGTCCACGGGCAATCCAGTGGAGTAGAATCACCCAGCGACATTATTCAAATAGATTTTGAAAAAGAGCAAAATGGAAATGTAGCAGGCTGACTGTGCCTAAAGTTCCCAGAGTATATTTTAGCCCCACAAGTCATACTCCATGTACTTCTGAGTTTTAGGACCATGTCAGAAGAAGATGCAATTTCTCACTTGATCATTTTGGCAGTGGGAAATTATACGAGTAGAAGATGCAAAAATATTTTTTACAAGTTGGTCCAGGGAACATAAGAAACCAAACAATGTTTCTCGTACTAGAGTATGTTCCTTGCACAAGAAAGGTCCTTTTGTTATGGCAGGTTGTTTATCATTTCTATATTGAATGAGAAACCTAAAGGTTTAATGTTTTTTCTTAGTCATTTAATCCTAGAACAACACAAGTTGTTAAGCCAGTTTCATTCTCTCCCTCCTGAAGAGTGGCCTCATGGCTCCTGCTGTGACCCGTTAGATTTCATAGCTGATTCAGAGCCCACCGCTGCTCCTGCCCACTCTGACGGAGAGCTTGCTGTTGTAAATGGATACAGCAGTACAAAGATCATGGGAAGCTTATCCCTTTGTTTTTAATTTCCCCCCTAAGGGCAATTTGTTCCAATTAGTGCCTCAGCTAGCAATTATTGCTGCACAGTACTCTGACTTATTTCTGTTTGAACTGGCTGAGTCAAAGTTAGAGAATCTCTTGTGTGACACAATATATACCCTGGTCTAGTGCTCTTGCAAGAAAGAAGATCCCTTGTCAAGGATCATGGCCATGCTCTCTGATTTGGTTCTCTCTTCCATGGTGCACAGGAATAATTTTAAACAGTAGCTTTGCTTTGCTGTAAGGGTACGTGTACCTAATGCATGTGAGCAAAACAGCATGCACAAATGTGCACAAATGATTTTTTGGTTGTTGTTATTGCTTTGTCTTGTCTGGGTGCTGACCATTCCTCACAGACAGGTCTCTCACTGGATCCAGTAGCTGGCACTCCTGGAGGGAGCATTGCACCGCACGGCACACACGTGTGAGAGTCACTCACAGCATGCACCAGCTCCATTTGTTTTTTCCTGTTTTCCTAAGTGGGTACAAACCAAATCTAGGGAGTTATGGAATAGCTGGTTTTATCCCATATCCAAAAATCAAGATACATCAGTACACACAGTGAACTGTTTCACCCCAAAGGCTTAATCAGAATAGAAAATTTTAATGATGTATTGTAGAAGGAGTCTTGCCAGAACTTTGACATGTTTCATGTTTCAGGCATTAAACAGTTTATTTAAAGGAAAAGGCCACATGATGATGGAGACCTAATCATGGCTGGAAGGAAATGTAAATGAGAGTTAGTTCTAAATCTCTTTGGTTCCCTAGCAGTAAGGTTTTTCTGATCACCTGTCTGAAAGTGAGAGAAGACTCTCACACACAAAAATCAGAAATAGTCCATAGATCCTAGGAGAAGCTTAGCATAGAAAGAGATAGGAGCAAACCTGATCTAAAAACTATTTGGTAGCACTCTAAGAAAGTAATACACCTTAAACTAGCTCCTTATAATTCCCGAGTAACTTTCTCAAAGTTGAAACATTGGAGAAACATTAAAAAGTTAACCCAAATTATGCATGTAATTTTCTTCAAAGAGGGTGGTTCTGTTCAAAATTAAGAAGCCTGGTAACACTATTCACAAAGACAAAACAAAACAAAATGAAAAAAACCCCACAACCCTTTTGGAGCATGGGTCCCTGAGGACTGTCAGATAACATATATTCACACAGCTCTTTGGGCTCATTTGTTTACTCATTTGTGTAGTTTGGATTACAGCCATACAGCAAAAGCACTAAATAAAGAGCAACTTATGTAGTCCATTACAGACAACATTAAAATCAAACAGATGTATACAAAATAGAGAAATTAAAAATACATGGTCATCTTTGCCAAACACAACAAATAACTGGAGATACAATCCAGGCTACAATTATCTCAGTTAAATTATATCTTATAGCAGCTTCAGATCTCCTTAAACTAATTACAAATATAATGTGCCTCTGATGATACTGTCACTGATCACTCTTGCAATAATACAGTTCTTACTTTTTTGCATCTTTCATTTTATAAATGTGAAATAGGTAGGAATAAATAGTTTTGCTAAGTAATAGAGAGGCTGTGAAAAAAATTGGTTACTTTTCTGATGTCATCATAACATAGTAAGAAGTAAAGGTTATTATGTGAATTGTGTTGCTTAATGCCTAGATGCTTCTGTCATGAGAATTGTGATCTGTTTAAACGAGAGAAATATTACCTTTTTTATTTTTTCAACAATATACAATAATCTAAAAGGGTTTGGTTTGTCAATGTGATCACAAGACAAACGTACTTGGTGAAGAAGTAAAAAACATACCTGTGAATACAGGTAGATATCTAACTGGAATGCATTTTAGAGATCCATATCCTTTAGACTATGGACGTGCTTCCTTAGTGTTGTGATAGTGGCTGCTTTGTGACTGCACAGCAGTGCCTGTGAAGTGGAACAGAATTGCCTTGATTTGTATGACACCAGGATAGTCTGCCTGGACCGTAAAATCAGCACAAATCTACCTACATTTAAGATGCCTGGTTAGAAATATAAACCCCTCATGAACATGTGTTCAGAAGGCATAAACAATGCTAAAGCTGGTTATGCTTGTATCAGTACATTACCATATTAATCTGAACCAAGTTTTGATTTTGTTGTACCATCACATGAACTGCAGTAAAAGAGAAATTAAGAAAATTACTCTCCTTCTCCAAAGAGGTGATCCCTAACTGTGTATGTATTTCTCGTACAGAGAAAATCAGTAGTGATTTGCTTAAATGAATGTATTTTGTTTTGAATTGAAGCAGACCAGGAATACATGGTTTCAGCCCTTCTCATACTGACATGACCTAAATAATAAAACCCTATATACCACAAACAAACACATTTTTCAGTAATTCAGCAGTGTTTTGTCATTTGAGAACATCCTGAGATGCAAAGCTGCCACCCAGATAGGTCTGAACCAGCTCACATCTAAGTTTTGATTTCATCCTCTAAAGTCAGGGTGAGGTCGCAGAGTTCCCACTGGGGTGTGAAGTTTTCAAAATACGAGGCTGCCATGAATGCTGGCAACATTCAGGCCCACAGTACCACTTAACTTAGCATCAGGAGAAAAGAAAATTCCGTGAGGTGCTTGTCTGAATATCCCTGCAGGACGATGACAGTTCAGAGGAGATCCAGATGCATTTGCATGGGGGAAACTTTATAAACAAGTTCTTCACTCCAGCAAAGAAATAAATGTCAAGGTAAGCTTGGCAAGCGACAAAAAAGGATGAGTCATATTTCTCCAATTTCATTCCAAAGATGCTATCTTTCACCTTCCTCAGTACTGTAGTCACAAGACTGACAATGTTGCTGCTCCTTTATGGGAAACGGTATTCAAACACTGTGGATAAATGATTTAGCAGAGCCCTACAGTAATTTTTCACACATACTTTGTTTTTATTTCCAAAATCTGGAAGGAATAAGTCTCCATATGCAGCAATCAGTGCGCAATTGCCTATCTAAAATGTTTGTAAATCACTCCTCTGCCATGCTTTTAGTTGATATTTTCACATTAAAATATATAGGATGAAGTCATTTTCTGACAAGCTTCTTGTTAAGCAATTAATGGAAAATGTTATGTCTATTTTGCAAAAGAAGAAATGGAGGCAGCATCGCTGAGTCCACATATTTCCAAGTAATCATTTTCTGTGAGTTGTTTAACTTCTGATTAAACAAATTGACACCCCTTGAAAACTCATTTTTAAGACTGCTTTGTGCTTTGATTACAGTCAATAGGATCTGTATGCACCTAGCAGGTCTGAAATTCAGGCCAACTACTCAGAAATCAAGGAATTAGAAATAAAAGGCCACTTTTGCAAGGATTTGCAGAAGATTACATGTGATGTCTGGGACACTTAGCCCAGGACTAAAACCAGTCCCTTATCTCTCAAGCCAGAGAATCAGCAGAGTAATTGTCATTTCTGCTCAGGCTACTGAATAGTATTATTATTTTCCTAAAAGAAACATAGAAAGTAATTTTGTCTAGCTCATCCCTGTTGTCTACTGTTTGTTACGCTGACTCAATAATATATTTTTCTCTGGAATGATTAGTTATTTTTACTTTAGTGAACAGAAGTCAGTCCATCATACAAAGACATTAATTATTAATTAATTAACTATTGTGATATTAAATGGAGAAAAAAGATTATAAAAGATTTTCAGCTGAGTTCATTAGTCGTTTATGCTAATTAGATCTCTAGGTGAAACTATGTATAATGGATTCCTTTCCTCTCATGACCTAAAGTGTTGCCATTTCTGTTTTCAATTAATTTTTTAAAAAAGTGAAATGCATAGAAGAGTTTAATGTTCATAAAAGAAATTAAGTTTGAATCTTTTTATGCCTAATATCCCAGGATAGTGATTTTTTCATACTGCCTAGGTAGGGTTTTTAGATAAAGAGATTCCAGATTGTTGCTTATTAAAAATTACATTTATTCTTGTCCCTATTCTCCTGTGATTACTCTTGCAAATACTGATCCTTGAAAATGTAACAAAGTGTTGTAAGAACATGGTGTTATTCTGTGTGATTAGTGTTGCAGAATACAGCTAGGTTCTTTTTTTATGTGGTAAATTTCTATCTTATCCAGATGATTTAATCCAAATTATATCTGGATTAGAAAAGCAATTGTGGTCTGTTGAATTCACCTGCAAGCTGGAGATTTCTAAGTATGTCAATTTAAGACTATATAAGTATAAACAAAGCTCATAATTTCCAAAGGATATGGCAGCTATGGTTTAACTTGTTCTTGCTTCTTGCTTATGGACATCAATATGCATGCTGCTGCACAGAGGAGATATTTAATCCAATGCCAACAAACAACACCAAACCTATTTTAAAAAGCCAAGTCACCAGATTTTTATTCAGTTCTGCCTATTGTCAAAGCTAAGTGCAAGAAAAAGAAGTGTCCTGAAAAGCCATTTGAAAGCCTTATGGTAAACAATCTCCAAGCTAGTGATAAAAACGTTTCCAAGACATGCACCTTGGTGTTACTGGTTCAGAAATCTCCCAAAACTGTGTTTCTGTATTTAGAATGATTTATGGTTTCTCTTGGTCCTGGGACTTTCAGTTTTACCATTCCCAGGCTCCCTGAGTAAGTAGAGATGTGCAAGTGAGAAACACTAACAGCCAGAGGTGTAATTTTGGTCCAGAGAAACTCTGATCTTATCTACACAGATCCATTCAGCCTTGCTTTCTCCATACTTAGCAATGTGATTCCTTCAGCTATGTCTCTGCAAGTCAGTTGAAGTGACTGGGCTGACAAGACCCCATGAAACTATCAGCCCCTGTATGATGACAACCAAATGAGAGCTTCCCTTTCATTTTCTCTCCCCCATCACCTTTTTTCCCAGCCTACCTTTTATATATCTCCTTTTCTTCATTTCCATATGTGGGTTTCTATCACCTCCCTTCTTCCTGACAGTCTCTCTCATAGTATCCTTATCCTGGTTTTTAAAATGTTGGAAGAAACAGGCGAGTGAATTTGACCTGTCAAATCCATACATATTGCATAGCCATGCCCTGTAACCATGAGATGTGTTTACTGTGCCCTCCCTCTGCTCCTTTTGCCCACTTACTCAGTCTCAGATCAGACTTTCTGTGTGGAACTCATCTCTCCCGGCTTCAGACAGGACCCCCTGAGCCAGCTTCCCATGGCTCTTCCTTACAGAAGAAAGACATAGGTGCTTGGAGACGATTTATCCCAGGCTTTTAAAATGCCAGCCTCTGGATGAAACTACTTGAACCTTGTACGACCTTCTTTCTCTCCTCTGACTAGAATGGAAACCCAGATACCCAGCTCAACAACTGAGAGTCCTATTTGGGATACTCACATTTGGCCAGAAAGATCTTTAGTTGTCCTGCCCCGTGTAGACCGGTGGCAGACAATGGGAATTTGAAATAGGAAGATGGTGAAAACCACAATTCCAGCTCTAAACACGAAAAACCCAAGAAATATTTAGAGCTGGAAGTACCAAATAAACTAGGTACTGTTGCATGGTTTTCAAGCATTTGACCTTTTTAAGATGGCAATGTAAGTTATACATAAAATAAAGTTTTTTTAAAAAAATCCAAATCAACAAAACTCTAATACCCAGAATGATCTGGTAGAAAAAATCTTTTACACTGTGAGTTAGGCCTGATGCTTTAGATGTTACAGCTGCCACTCTTCATCCAGTTTCTGAACTATAAAGATGGGATTTATGGCCTTACAAGCATGAAGGTGAGGAATCACAATAAAAATAAGCATACTGATTCACATGAAAAGTATGTGCCAAATAAAGCCTTAAATCATTTTATGCAGCCTGTCATTCAAACATATTTGACTGTCGTCCAAATTGCTGGAATTGTCCTTCACACACACAAAAAACCCCTCTGTTTATTTTTAGGATAATTGGAAGAGCAACAAATTAATGAATAGGTCAAGCTGTTTTTATAAGCTTAATAACATTTTCCATTGTCCCTCCCTCCTTAACGCCTATCTTCATTGCCTAATCATTCACATACTTTATTTTTTTGAGTTTGGGTGACTCATGAAGTGCACATTATGATGATAAATATATAATCTCTGCTTCCTTTTAACGTGAGCTCAATGATGTGATTCACCCCGTAAACCTATTTTACTCATTCTATCCTTTGTTCATAACCTTGACTGTGTTAACATCAACAGTACTGCTGGAATCACATGTTTCTACTTAAAAGCTAACATATAGGTCTTATCTGCTTTACATTCTATAAATTCTGTCTGACACATTTTTTTCCTATGACTCCAGCTATTCATTTGAAATCACAAACGTTATTGTAATGCCAGCTGAAGAAACTCACCTTATATATGAAGGTGATATTTTCCCTCTATGATGTCATTTAACTCATTTGTTTGAGTCAATTACATATTGTAAATGATATTCAAAAAGCTTTTTCTTTCTTTTACAGCTTAGTTCACAATCTCAGGCTCTGCTGGGACTGTTTTCTAGTGCTGTGTTAGAAAATCAATACACTTTCTGTGTTGCCTGAACAGAATCCCACTCGGTGCTCTCTTGCCCGGCCCCAAAGACTGTACCTATATTCACACCATCCCTGACACCCAGAGCATGTACTTTGCTTCTCCAATTTCAAGTGAGTAACAAATGACTTTGCAGTAGTTCTGAGAGTGCAGTGGTTGGTGATCCTGACTGAGAGCAATTACGTGTGTGTCATTAAAGCAACATGTAACTCAGCCATAATAGTCTAAAGATAGCAACACATCATTACGTGTGCTTGTGTCTGAATAGCGAGGGACGTAAGATCTTCCTTAAGAGGAAGTTATTGGGAAGTTAAAGTAAAAAGCAACACAGTATAAGATGTTTTCTATGCAATCCTTCCGGGAGGCTCCACTGTGACATTTAATCACTGATTGACTGTGTTTGTGTGTTCAGAGAAAGACAATGATTAGAAGTTGCTGGTTAATTATGAGGTGGAGAGAAAACAGTGAGATGATTTGAAAGTGAAGAGAAAAGCACATAGACATGTTGTGGGAGATTCTGAAAGCAGAAAGATTATCTTATCAGCTTCCAGACCTAGAAAAGACAAGCAAGCGCAGAGACTGTTTCTTGTAGCTACAGGGGAAGTTTTGTTGTTTTTTTTCTCCTGAAAACAAGTAATTTCTGATAAAATATTTTGTCCAGTGAGAACCAATAACCAATGGCCTGCCTTTGCATTCAGGGCTGAATATACGCCAGATTTATTTGAAAGGGTCTTTGCAGGGAACAGATGTGCTGTGAAGCTGTGAAGAGCCAGGAGGAATGAGTAGGGGCAGGTAAGGAGAGGTGGTGTAGGAGATCCAAAAGTTTCCTAAAGTGGCTTCCCTCAGTAAATCTTTATTTGTTGCTGCAACAGGACAAGACCTACTGAATGCAAATCTGCTAAAGGCAACCAGATTGAATAGCTCTAGCCCACAGACCTTGGTCCATCCCTCGACCAGGAAATTGCATGGCAAATTGAGGAATGTCTTTTCCACTCAAGCAAATGGTAATCTTACTGTTAACTTCCATGGGTCAAGACATGCACATTAATTAAAGCACCTGTTAAGACTTGCTTTTTAGACATCTTTGACCACAGATCTTTGAACATCTTTGGTTGCCATTTCATTTGTGATGTTTTAACAGTGGTAAAACCTAATTTTCCATTTCTATTCAAGGCTGGAGTAAGTTTTAATATAACTCAAATTCCTATGGCTAATTTTAATATTAAGATTAAACAAGGAAGTGTTCTTCTACTTGAAAAGCTTCTTTCCATGAAAACTTCATTTATAGCATAATGCTGAAGAAAGAGACCAGGGTTATCTAAATACTCACTATCCTGTTTACTATGGTTATCAGCTGAGGACTAGTGTGTATTTACTACAGAATTGTTAGTTGTTCTGGTACAGCTCACCTATCTGGACCTTTTTTCTTCTTTTTTTTTTCTTTCATAATGACCACTGCCTGCTTATCCTGGCTTGAGAAGAGCATAGCACACAAAATCAGCTGTGAGAGATAAACCACCCCTGCAATGCCTTGCCAGCCTGTCCCACACCCTTTACCTTCCATCCCTCCTTCTTTCCCTCTCCTGGTGGAGACATGGCATTCTCCCACCCCTGGCCCTGGCTCCTCTGGCACCCAGCCACCATTCTGCAGCAGGTCTGACTGGATCTGATGTCTGCCAGAGACTGTTCTTCAGCAGCCGGGCCCCGGAGGTAAGAGCAGTGACTGAGAAAGGCTTCTCCCAAGTAAAATATGACTTATTCATAGGAACAGAGCACCTGGGGAGAAAAATGTTAATGTGAGATGAGCCAGTGTCTCACCTGAAAGATCTACAGGCCTAACACTTCCTTGGACCCCACTTTCTGCATGGAAATTCCTCTGAAGCACTTCATTTTTCTTACCTTCAGAGCAGAGATTTTATAGCAAGGCAATGCCTCTCTTTTGTGTGTGTGTGAGCTCCTTTGCCAAGCTTGTCTGGTGAAGAAACTAATGGACACTGGAAACATTCCTGTGACTGCCCTGCTCCATGTACTGCATGCTGCACATCAGCCCAAGAGGAGTCCCTGCTTCTAAAATTGAACTCTCTGTCTCAACAACCTCATTTACCAGGACACTGAGCTGGCAAATCAGATGCACACGGCTTGCCTGGCTGTGCTGTGTCCAAGCTCTGCCTTCCTGCAGCATAGGCTCTCCCCTTGAAGTTCACTGCAGGTAATTTCATCTCTAAGTGCTTGTAGGTGTCTGGCTGTCTGCTTTTTTTGTTGCTTATTGCACTTGGAAAGCTGGGAAAACTCTTGAAATTATTTGTTTCCTTGCTGCCATACCATCAGAAAGACATGTAATATTCAAAAATATATTGGAATGTCTCCCAATATATCTACAGTCGATTTTGAAACTGTTCAGAAATATCTTGGTTTGTCTTTCATTAAATTATTAGCTAGTAACTGATCAATTAGTGTATAATTTGCACTCAAGGAGTAATCTGCAAGTATTCACAAATGCAGGCAAATGTTTTAAAGTAGTGTGTGTGTGTGTGTATATATATAGAGTAAACAAAACTAAAATTCCTATGTAATTTTGTGTGGTTTAAAATTCTGCACTTTAAATATGAAGGGCACTATCTACTGGTATAATCTAAAGAATTATTTTTCTTAAAAGCAGTGACTATGATCTTGATTCAGGAAGTCAATGAAATATTTCAGAATATGGGGTATCTTTCTGAAGATAGAAAAAATTGGGTGGGACAAATATTTGCTGCATCTTGTATTACTTGTAGGGAGTAGTTGCTTTCCTTGTGTCATTGGAAATTATACAAACATGCATTATTACTTGCTTGTTGGCATACAGGCTAGAAATAAACTAATTATCTATTTAATGTGTGCCTTTCCTTCTGGATCTCAGCTTTCAACCCAGTGAGTTAAAGTCACTATCAGCTTTCAGGCTATAAGTTAAGTTTCTGGTCCCCAAATGTCAGTAGGAGGTTTGCCATTACATTAATTAGGATCAGGATTTTACTCCATGAGTATTTTTTAGGGAAGATCTGAAATGCTGTGTTAAAAATTCAAGTGAGAGAAATCTCAGCTTACAAGTATGTAAGGCATTAATTTCTATCTTTATGTAAAATGATTTGGTCAATATCCAGAGGAAGTTAAATTAAGACTGGTTGCAGCTTTGACTTGCTGCTAAAAGCTCAGCAATTCACATCTAGAACAGATTTTGTTTTTACTAAGAGAGAAACAGAGTCCAGATATTTAGCTTGTGACACTGATATGATTTATTTTAGACCATGCATCAGTCTAGAGTAGATGGCTTAAGCTGCCAAAGTGGAAGGCTGGCTGTCTTAGAAGCCCTTCTAAGTGTACTAGAAAGTTACACATCAAGTTACGTCGTTGTGCATAAGGTTTTGTGGATGGCACAACATGCAGATGTTTTTCCTCACAAAACAGATGAATACATCAGCCAAGGATTTCTTAAAAAGCAGTGTGTTGCTCCAGTGACAGCTGACCAGTAGTGCTCTTCAGCTGAAGAAATTCAGTTGTCTCTTGACAGGAAGAAGATTAGTAACCTCTTAATTCATCCAGCAACCTGAAGCTTACACCAAAAATACTATAGGCTATGTGTACTATGTAATAATTCACAGTATTTCACAGATGCTATCTCCCTTACTACTAGGCTTTCAATTGGGGCAAAAAGAAAATGATACAAGCTCACTACGTAAAAATACATTCTTGCTCTTTCTACATAAACTTTTCAGCACAAAAGCAAGCTCAGACCATCTGAGTGGTGAAGGGAGTGCCCAGTGCAGCACCTAGGCTGTGCAAAATTTGCTTTAGGCCAATTTTATTTTCTCCTGCCTGTGTAACCCTGTTGGGGCTGGTGTATAGCAAAGAGTTTAAGGGCTAGTGTAGATGCCAGCAGTCTCAAAAGGGCTGTTTTAGTAGCCAGGTTTATTGGGGCACAAAGGAACCACAAAGCCCTTGCTCACTGACTGCCTCCTGCTAATACACAGCACAGGAGTGACAGAAGATGCTTATAGCATAGGAGGTTTTCACTGTTCTTTGGGAATATCTTCATGACAAATTCCTCTGGCATCCTGGACTCATGCAGATCTGCCCTGGTTTACCAGTGCAGTGGTGTTACAGTTTTGGGGAGACAACTGAAGTGCTGAAGATTACTTTTTGAAGACGTGATGCCAACAAATTAAATTCAAAGTCTAAGCAGGGCCCTTCCAAGTGGCAACTCTCCAGGGCTGGACAGTTATAGCATTAACTTCTATAAATCTTTTCAGGAGCTGCTTGGGCTTCAAATACTTCCAACATTTTGTCATTCCTCTTAAACAGGGAAAATTGTGGAATCCTTTTTTGGAGACCAGAATAATTATATTCTCAGAAAATAATAATAATTAAATAAAGAAAAGTTGGAAGACACTATATGCATTGGAAAATGGACCACATGATAGAATCAAGTATCACAATAAATACTGGCAAAAATGTTAATACAATAGCTTTCTAAGATGCAGTCCTGGACACTGATGTTGACACAAAAGGTGCAAAAAGAACTTTAAAGGGCTTTGTTTTGGACTCTTCTTTGTAGCCAGGGAATAGTGTAATTTCAGCTATAAAACCTCTGCCAAGCTGTCTACATGTCTCACTGTAAAGTGTGCACTTCTTTATTTGCACATCCCAAACAAACCAACTGGATCAAATGTTTCTGTTGCTTTACATTGAATGCTTTTTCCTCCATCTTATTTGCTTGCTACTTCTATTGCTGTTAATTAGCATTCTGGGATATTTGGGACGAAAAAAGGGGAAAACAAGTGTCAAAGAAGTCTCTTCAGCAATAAAACTGATCACATTATTGCAGCCAGAAACTCACAAGACAACGTGAGCAGTGTGCTCATGCAGCTGTATACTTCCATGAATGACTCAAATAAAGTATCAGTTGTTTAAAAATGAAAAGTGTCCAGTGAACTAACACTTTACAGTAAAGCCTCCAATGAAGGTATGATTTCCTCTTTGCTAATGCTGTGACTAAAGTTATTGAGGTAAAATTTGGTGTCCACCCTCACATCTCCATGTAAAACAAAACAAAACAAAACAAAGTCAGATAGAACCTTGCACAATGTTATATGGATTCAGAGAAAGAAGAGACTCAAACTGATGAAGATACAGAAAGAAAATGAAAGGAAACATCAGTCTGAAAAACTGAATAAATGAGAGGCATTGTGTTTGGACCCCGTTGGACCCTGTTTCAGACTCTCAGAATACCTTCACTTGACAAGGCACTACACTGCCTATCACTATTTTTTAAGCTGATGCATGACATTGGTGTTCACACATTTCTTAAATAAATTAATTCATCTGGCACAGAGTCCTCTCTGTTTGCTACATGGATAAAAGGAAACAGATTTAGTGACATTTATAAAAATGCGAAAGAAATTGAATACTCATATAAATGTGCTACTGGATTTATACTGAGTTTTCAGAAAGTCACAAAAAGAGGAGATCCAAAAGTCTACTGGATGCAAGAGACTTTTTCTAAAACATGAATTGTTGAAAGTTCATAATTTCAGTTTGAGGAACATCTTTTGAATCCTGTATTTCCCAAGAAGAAGATTTTAAATGTTAAATTATACTAGTCAGTTCTTGAGCTGAAAACAGCTTGGGACAGTTGAAGCATAAGAAAATAATTTTTTTTTTTTTAAATTTGCAGGAAGTTTAAAGGCTTGGTGCACAGAAAAGCTAAAGCTGCCGGAAAACTGCAAATTTCACAAGAGCATAGAGGGAAATATGCTTCTGGAGATTAATTACTGAGGAAAATTGAGAAAAGGACCTCTCACTGAGCATGCCACTGGATGGCTGACACGGAGTGAGACAGTGGGGCCTGGATAGATCACGGTCTGGCTGATCACGAGGCCATAATGTCACACTCTTGCACACACACGGGTTAGTTAAACAGGCTTGGACTTGCAGGCTAGACGTGTGCAGGCCCGGGGGTCCATCTGCAGGAAAGCTGGGTGTGCGTGGGTGGCCCCCCAGGCGCTGCTGAGGAGGTTCCCGCTGCCGCTGGAGCAAGGACTGCTCACCCTGAGCGCGCTCGTCCCGAACGCCGCGTGGTGATTTTTCGGTTCGCTTACACGCCGTGGGTGCAGGGACGTGTGTCAGGGAAGGAGGATCATCCTGTGTCCAGGGGAGCTGCCGCTGGCCGCGCTGGCGCTGCTTTGTCCTTTGGCGCTGGTCGGAGCCACAAGCAGGAGCGGGCTGCGCCCTTGGCATCGGGCAGCGCCGGGCCTCGGCACCAGGCCGGGCAGGGCTCAGCCGCACCTGTGCCCGGCGTGAGGGGCAAACCTCGGCTTCCACATCAGGCTCCTGGACTGGAACAGGACTTCGAATGTATTCCGGTGGCTTGCCGAAAGTGGAGGCATCTCACACCAGCAAACATATAAAAGGTTATTTTTTAAACTGGATGTATAAATTTATATATAATATCTATATATTTATAAATCTAATATAAATATATTTTTTAAAAGGAGGTTTTAAATCAGAGGTACTTACATCTAAATTTAATTTTAAAACTTATTTAAGATAACATACTTGAATATGTATGATTAATATCTCATTTTTTATATGATTTAAATTTGTAAATCCAGGAGTAATGGGATATGGCAATTGGCATCCAAAGCCATAACTGAGTAATGACTTAGTGTTGATTTCGAAAGAAGTCTGTTCCTAAAAAAATACTGACCACATTTTCATGTACGTCTAGAAGCTTAACAGAAGAAAAAAAAAAAGGCATCAGTGACAGGACCCTGAAGTTGTACCAGGGGAGAAAGGTTCTTTACCCAGAGGGTGGTTGGGCACTGGAACAGACTCCCCAGGGAAGTGGTCACAGCCTGACTGAGTTCAAGCAGAGTTTGGACAATAGTGTCAGGCACACGGTGTGACTCTTGGGGATGGTCCTGTGCAGGGCCAGGAGCTGGACTCAGTGATCCTTGTGGGTCTCTCCAACTCAGCTTGTTCTGTGATTATAAGGTATTTTTATAATGATCAACATTTGCAAAAATGCCATGCTTGACAACTACGTAAGGTTTTTTATATGTTCTAGTACTTCCATAAGCCTCAGTGGCCACAGGAACAGCTTAGATGAGCTAAGTATTTTTCTAGCATCAGTACTTCACCATCTGTTTCCTCCTGCAAACATCATTCTCAGCAGGAGCCAAGCAGGGTATGTAGCAAGAAGTGACAAATGGCAGAACTATAAAGTAGGAACACAGTATAGGAAAACATCTACTTATAGGGTGGACTGTCACCAAGCGAAGCAATTTTGGGGTTTTAGTGTAATAAAACAAAATAATTGTACCACACTGAACCTTTCCCGTAGTTTTAATACCAGATGCTAAAATATGAGGTACCTGATAATGTTTTTGATTTAGATACAGTTTTTGACATAAAATTAGATTGGACAAAATTGTGATTAAATATAATACAGCACTGCAGATTCAGGAATACTTTTCAAGATCAGTAAACGAATGAAGAAATAAGTCATGCCATTTTCACTCTTCTCCAGTTTCTATGGCTACTGAAAACCAAGCTTAGAAACTGAATGATGCATATGTCTAACTTGGCAGATGACTTAAGTCGAAATATCAGTGTAATAGTGTAATTCTGAACATTTTTCTAGCTTCCTGTATTTGAGTTTCCTTTACATGAGCTTGAGATGAGTTAGAACATAATTTCTTGTTAATTGCTTTTCACAGAACAGAGTGCAAGAAGAGATGTACAGCACCAGGAAAAGTTAACAGGCATGAGAATATTGGTTTATATTCAAGCTGAACCTTCCACAGCACAATAATGTATTTATGATCAGCTACTGAGGATCTACCAAGTTACCCAAACATCACTTCAAATGAACTAAAGGTCCTGCATCTCCCTACCTGCTACTTGAAAACAGTGTAGGTCTCCCACAGACTTTGTGTTATCAGCTCTCATGGGTGGCTTAGATACTCCAGAGCTTCTCAAATAGCATCAGGCTCCAAGTTAGGCAACTAAAATACTCTCTCTGTGACTGAAATAGCCTTCAGGCAACTAGAACAACAGCTAAACAAATTCTGGGTTTATGCTCAGGCAGCAGCTAGTGAACTAAATGAATTATGCTGGGACATGCAGATTGTATTGAGGATTTAGTAGGCAATGAATAGAAAAATTCATCTGGGAAGGAACTCTAGAAAAGTACTTTGGGAAATGATGCACTGAACACAAAAAAAGAGACATGGGTTTTGTGTTCTGATAAGATCAAGACAAGTGATGTAACCTGCTTGCCTCTTGATGTATCAGATCATATTGGTACAACTTACATGCACTGGAATGATTACCTGGCACATGATACTGGAAATGATTCAGTATTTAAGTAATGTAGCAGGCAAAGCTCCTTTTTCCTTGTGGGCCTTACACCTTGGCTCCCTGAGCATTCTTTTGTACATAGGCTTTGTTCTTTCCAAGTCCTATGCAAGCCACACTGAGACTTCATTGAACATGTACTATTTTTAGTTCATAGGAGCACATACAATTTCTGGACCCACCAAAAAACCAGCCCAATATATAATTACTTGCTAAAAATTAAGGCAATTTGATCCCATCTGGTTTGGCCCTGCTCTTTGCTGCTCTTATCCCAAAAAGGCTGCCACCCACTATTTGCTGCACAGAGGTGTTCCCCCTGCTCAGCTCCATCTTTTGGTTCCCACATGTTTTGCCTGGAAGGTCCTCATCTTTATTGGCCTTGTCCCTCCACCAGCCCTGGAAGGGCAACTATACCCATACCACAGCTGCACATGGGGGTTTCTACCAGTTCCATTCTGTTTTCTCATGAATAGCATATTTCTCCTTTTAGTGATTTCCAAGTTTCTTGTTTTTCTCTTAGTAAACAAGGATGTGAGGTAGCCATATTTTCTCACTTATTCTCTCTCCCTCTCTTAGAGCTGTCTATTCATCATGCCAGAGATAGTTTAAAAGACAAATAGATTGTCACATTAATTTTCATTTGGGATTCAAATTTACATAAATGAGACAGTTTGTCTGTATTAAATAACTTCTAAAAACACTTGAAGAAGTTAGTAAAATGTTAACTGTTTTGAGTTCTTCTGAGGGCAGGAGGATCTAGAAAAGACACATTTTGAGCAGCAACAATCTGGATCAGGAAAGACTGCCAGTCAAAAATCATATGAAAGAAGCGTGGTAAGGAAGCAAGAGAAGTCCTTTCAGAACAGCTAAAGAAATATAAATATCCTCGATCCTTCCAGCTTGTGCTTCTTACTCAGCTGCAGCCTCAGAGAACTTGGGAAGCAGCTGAACTGGTACCAGTGGCTTCTTCCCTGCCTTGGGGCTAACAGAAGACTGAGATTGCCATGGTTCTTCTACAGCCGCCACTGCAGTCACCTTTGCTAAACAAGAACAGCATTTGATGAGGGATTGGTACTTTTCCATTAAAAAACCCAAACAAATCACAGTTCCCTCTTTACTGTCACAGCAATTGGCACCCCTGTAATCAAGCTCTCCACCAATGAATAGTCTTGTTTGGGTATCTTTCATTGGAAATACAAAGCTAAAAGTGGAAAGAGAGTTTAACTAGGACACAGCCAGCCGATCTGGCAGTAGATATTTTTCTAAGGATTTTTGTCCATATGAGTTCTGAGTGCAAATGCCAAATGACATTCAGAAGAAAAAAGATTAAGCTGATAAAACTGTGCAGCAGGACTTTTCCTACTATTTTGGCTGCCTGTGGTACACAAATTACGTTACACTTTTTGCTTGATTAAAAGGAAAGGAAGTAAAAGTAAGTACTAACCTTCCTTTTTAATTAAACTGATTAAAAAGGATCATCTGCGTGTTTCTCCTTTCATTTCATATTTCACTAGCCAAATGGGTTCTCAAACAAAGCTGTGCTGCAAGATAGAATATCTCTAATGAGGTAGCAACTTTTTTTTTGCAGGTATCTACTTAGTTTATCAGGATGCCTCATTGTTAATAGTCTCCTCTGCCCAAGCAGCTGCGCCTGTGATATTAGAACAACATGTTCCCTCCAGTACAGTGTGTGGAGTTATTTCATCTCCAACCAGAGATAAAATGTAAGCTACTCAAAAGGAATTTACAAATCACCCTGTAAAAGGAAACAGAGAGACAAGTTGCTGGTAAGAAGAGAGATGAAAGGGTTATGTTAAGCACTTGCTGACCATATTTCTCTTTCACCAAGCCACATTATGCAACCTGTCATGTGCAGAATACTTGCAGTTTCTAAGAGCTGAACAAGCATTGCAGATATGTGCAGAGCAAATATCTTTATTGAAAGGACATGCTAGAAAAACAAAGTCATTTTGCATGGAAGTCAGGATGTAGAGGGAACAGGTGGCAGATACAGATATTTTGGAAAGGACCATGCAAGAGAACAGATTTAATCTGCATTGTTACAGGGGTCAGTGGATATTTCCCTTCCTTATTTACACATATTTACTGAAAAGAGAGTGAGACCACATGGTAATTTATTTTTAATCTTAAGTATTCCTACAGGACAGGGCTGTGAGGAGCTGGAGACTGGCTGCAGTGTCACCGGAGCAGGAACTGGTAGTCCCTGGGGGTTGAAATAGCATCCTGGCTTGTGGGCAGCACAGGGGGAGCCCTGGGGAGGGGTCAGGGAACCCCTAAAACAAAGAAATGGTTTGCAATGTGTGCCAAACTTTTAGCTGGCTACATTTAAACGAGGTAATCCCCCATAGCAGATCTAGGCTTATTGTGTCTAAAGGTTCAGGATGAAATTTATTGGGAGACATTCTCACGAGCTGATTTGGAAATCTTAAACTTTCTTAAGTGCTTGTGCTTTCTTTGCCCTAGTCCTCTGTCACTTGGGTGATTTGTGCAAGGCACCTGGTAGCAAATGTCCTCTGCAGAGAGTTCTCCAGCAAAAAGGCATTAAACATTTCAGCCTTTTCAGTATCAGCTCTTTAGATCTTTCCTCCCCTCAACACAGCAAACCAAAGCTTTCTCAGCCTTCCTCTTACCACTGGTGCAATTACAGAAGGATTTCCTGTTACTCCTTGCTGCTCCCTCCCTAACAGTGTTTTTCTCTCTTGCTGTTGCAGCCATGCTGGGGCTTTCAGTGTTCTCCTTCTGAACCCAGGTGGGTAACAGAGCCTTCCACAGCAGTAGCTTGCACTCCCATCCTCTGGTCTCCCAATTTATTTGTTTCCCTCTGACTTTACCTATCACCCTTTGAGGCTGGTGAAATCTGCTTATTTTGGGTATCTACAGCCTCACACTCTTTACAGGAAACAGGGAACTCCAAAACTTCAGAAATAGCCCAGACTGTCCCCATCATGATCTCAAAAGTTGTTGAATAGTTAATTCTCGTGTATTATTTTCCCAAGTAGTTAGAGTA
Organism: Promerops cafer; assembly: GCA_013398275.1. NCBI lineage: Eukaryota > Metazoa > Chordata > Aves > Passeriformes > Nectariniidae > Promerops > Promerops cafer. Next base: position 412,462 of record VZSE01002020.1, on the reverse strand, counting down.
TTTCATTACCACTCCTGTCCTCTGAATGCAGAAATGTAAAAGCATTCAGAAATAAAAAAACCTTCACACCTCTTGTTTTTTTGTGCTGAAGCTGTTCCTCAATGATATATTAGCATATGAAGAGGTCAGAAAAAAATTCTTTTATTTTTAAAAACTATAAGTCACCTCTGATATAATATACTCAGATAAAGATAAACACACCTCTCAGGTCTTGCAGTGTAATTGAGCAATCTGTTGGAAACACGAAAACTGCAGACAGCTTTTAAAGAGGTTGTTTGTAGTTTCATTTTGATTCTCTCCAAAACCACAGCATAATTTAATACTAAAGGATCTTATCCATATCACAATGAAACCAGGAGAGAATTTCTTGTACTCATTGGTGGATTTTAGCTACAACTGCAAGTATGGAGCAAAATGAGATGTTCAATATTTTAAGTTAAATCTCAATAACTAAAATTGGGAGGAATATTTTTAATTGTTTATAACCCTAGTATTATTATGCTTAAGGTTCCCATGTCTTATTTTATTTGTTTTATAAGAAGCAGAGAGTGTTCTTAAAAAGCCCCATTATTAATGATCACGTGCAGGGATTCTGCAAAATGCAGATTGTCTAAAATATCCCTCTAAACAACAAATAATAGTGTTTTAGCATTAGCTTTATTTGGCTTCACTGTCTTTTTGAGTAATCCATATTGCTTTAAAAGCTTAACAAACAAATAAAAAATTATGATAATCAACAAAATACCAAACTATTGGTGTAAACAAACCTGTACAAGCATAGTTCAGATCTAGGGAAAGATGAAATACAATCCAGGAAGTAGTGGATAGTATGGCTAATTTATTTTTCTCTCTTCATGGGCAAGGTAGAAAAATACAAAATATGTTTAAAAGAGATGACAAAGTAGCAGTTTTATGTCCTGCTCTTCATTTTCTTGGTGGAAAAAGAATTGCATGGGCTGACATCTCCAGAACAGCAAAATTTGGGTGAATATTTTTAAGTGCAAAAGCACACTTTTCATAATGACTAATTGGATGAAAATGAAACTACATCAGTATTTTTATGAAAGATACTTTACATCACAGCACTGAGTGGAAGCAAAAGTTATTTCTAATATGCCATAAACTGTTTGCATCTGTGGATGTGCAGTGGCAGGATGTGCATAAATATTTTCAGATTTTTGCTTGTTTATTTTTGGGAGCACTTTGCAGATGAAACCTGCACCATTCTCAGCAAAGATAAGGCTGAGATATGGTCGTGGGATGCTGTACAAACCCATTCTTCCATTGTTGGAAAGAGCCACAGCATTTTTGAAAGGCAAAGTGACAGGTTGATAAGGGTTTTGTTCAGAAATCGCAGAGCGATGAAGCACGTCAGAGAGGTGCTTATTTCAACAGGTCTTGATTTAAAGCAGAGGGAAGCTGGGGGCTGAGCAGCCCGGCACCTACTCCTGTGGGACACGACAGTGCTGTGCGTTGGCATTCCAGCTCTTGTTCCCAGACAAAAGGAGCTTTCACTTAAACTGAGAGGTATTGAGTAACGAGCCCCCACACGACACAACAAGCTGAACACAACTGTCTCAGCAAGGCTCTATTAAAGCATGGGAAATTTGCCATGGCCCCATGATTTTTCATTTTAATTGGAATAAGAAAGATTCCATCGACAATTACAGAGCAGAGCAGCAAGAAAACCACATTTTTCTTTAGCAGCTCTTGTTGTGCAGGATAGACAAAGAGCTAAGGCAGGAACAAAACCCCTTTTCAGTGTAAAGAGGTATCTAATCTGCAGAAGATAAAACATAGAATCAATATCTTTCAGATACAAAATATACTGAAGAAGCAAAATCATGCCTTTTCCACAGCCCTAATATGGCTATAGCCAGTCTTCCTTACCTCTTACAAATTCCTCTGCTAGTGCTACTGCAACTTCTCCCTGCTTCTTGGCATATTTGAACAAGGGTTTTCAAAGAGTCATTCTTTGACCTTCCCAGGTGCTGCTCATTTAGAGTTTCATTTTATAGGCAGTAAGTCCGGTAGGGGTCAATGAGGACCAACAAGCATTAAAAAACAGAATGCAGCTTAGTATGCCTTGTTATAGACCTGGAATTTTCACTATATTAAACTAAGCATTTAAATATTATGCCTCAAAGGTGGTGTAAAAGGCCATAATAATTTTTAAAGTAATAATTTTAATTAATACATATCATAGCCTGCCAGCTATGTTTTCCAATGTCTCATAGCCTTTGTGAAAATGACACATTATTAAGCAGAGGAGCACAAGACTCAGAGCAGATTAACTTAGTGCAAACAGGTTTTTGCTGCCAGAAACACTATTAGTGATCCACTGTTTCCTAGACCAAAGGTCACTATTCCGTCCTCTGAATGCATACTCATTTCAGAGCAGGCAGTGTAAGATTTGGGACCTGGCCATCAGTGTGCAACACAAACCTACGTCTGGAAGACAGGTGTCCACTTCAGGACACAGGGAGATGCATGTGTCTCTTAAGGTAATCTAAAAAATACCTAACAGATATTCAGCTAGAAATGCCTGCAACAATAAAAAGCCAAATTAAATAAAAATTTATGACTGTGCCACCGCAATCCAAATGTGAATACTGTAAGCAGTGGTAGGAATGTCCTAAAAGTAAGCAACAGATACTGGCCAGCTCCTGTGTGGTAACACCATATGGATCAAATTTTTCACATTTGAAAGATGCATGTGAAAAAGATATGCTGGGGACCTACAAAAAAACCTTGGTTGGGATCAAAAAGGTGAATAGAATAATTTCTTACAATAAGGGTGAGGAATTAAATGAAATTAGTAGAGAACAAACTGGAAACAAATAGATTTATTCTTTTTTTTTTTTTTTTTTTAGATGCAGAATTAACTGAACTTTAGACTTTGGACTTAAAAGTTCCAAAGAGGTAAGAAAAATAGGTGAGATAAAATCACGGAGTGTAGGTCCAATGCTGCCTATTAAACAGGAAAATCCAAGTGCAGTTTATATGGGAGGAAGAGTTAATTGCTATTTTTTTCCCTATTGTTGGAAATAGCATTCTGAGATGTTTCATTAGCTATACATGAGTTGAAAATAAGAAATTAAACATATTGATCGAAACCACTACAGAAACAGCACATTTGTATTTCCATTACATTTAAGAGCACCACGCAGCTGATGAGCTGTTTTGAGCGATGAACCACATCTATTTTGTCATCCCATACCCTTCCTTGTTGTAGCACAAGAAAGAATAAATTCTAATTCTCAAAGCTGAACTTGTTGCCTAGTCCACATTAATAGTGAAAAATATAATCAAGACTAATTTGATGAAACAAATGGCTTTTGATTAAATAACGTTATGCAGAAACACCAAACAAATTAAAACACTATTTCCTAGGGTTGCATTCTTCTCTAGTCCCGGTAGAGATTGAATTTGAGTGTGCAATATATCATATTTAAATAATTTCATATTTTTATATCATATTTTAATAATCATATTTTTAATAATTTCATCAAAAGTACACAGAGACTGGTAAATAGTCGGCTAAAGGGTAGGACATTGACAGTGGCTGTCATGGGTTTGCTAAGTAGGAAAGCAGGAAATCGCCAGACCTCCCTTCTTTCTCATTTCTCCCATGCACAAGGGACAGAGAAGAGGTATCTTTTTCCCATGGAAAAAAACCAACAAAACAAATTAAATTCTAAACTACCTCCTACACTTTCCTGAGAGTTAAAACCCTAGCTGCATGTTGACCAGCTTTTGGCTCCTCACGGTTACCCACTGTCAACTCCGAAATCTGTAGCATATTAAGAAAGTACAAGTTGAGGATGGCCCAAAGTAAAGTGAATTAAAATTATGACAAATATTGCAGAGAATATAATTCCCTTTTTATTCAGTGCTTTGGCAGAGTTTCCATGCTGAGATGCCAGAAGAACAGAGAAAAAAACCCAGAGGAATCAGGGAGAACTCATGTTAAAATAGAGTGCACCTTGATTTAAGCCTTTATGATCTTCTCTTCAAAACACAACTCTGCAAACAACATGCAAATATAAAGTGTGGTTTGAGAAAAAAAAGCCGAATAAAAGTAAGAATATATCACATCAGTCAATCTCTATTTCAGGAAGTGATGCAAGCAAAGTCCACAGCAAAGTGGGCCTCCCAGAAATACTCTGCCACCCACAGCATTGTGTAACCCTCCTTTGGTGTGAAACACGGCTGGGCTTAGCTCCTGCTAGCAGCAGTTAGCTGCATGCCATGCAACCTTGCTGAAAGTTAAAGAAACAACAAACAAACGCTTTTATTCCCCTCCCTCTGCAGAAGTGTGTCTGATTAAACTCCTGTTACAAAGCCCTATGACAGCAGAACGAGTCCTGCAGTTTCTGATAGGAAAATTGCCTGCTCCACATCCCACCAGAGGGAATGGAAAAGCTGGTTTGCTTGAGAGCTGTTCATGTTTTCTGGAGTTCTTGACCATCAACTTTATTGTCTGGGATTTTTTTCCCATTTCTCTCATTTTCTCTCCCATCAACTAATTTTCTTTGTTTCTTTCTACTCACAGTTTCCAAAACTGAACAAACAAGGAAAATACACAGTCAGGTAACAAAACTCAACACCTGTCAATAACATTTAGGCAAAATTTATGCAACAATTACAGCTGATAAATGACTATACCACATCATTTTTAATTTGGCTGCCACCATAGTAAGTCTGGCATATAGAATATCCCACTGCACTATCTCAAACCCGATACTTTCTAAGCATATCTACATGGACTACTTCCTGGCAGAGTAATGGCTGCCTTAAAACTATTGACTAAGCAAAGTAGGACTAGAAGAGAGCACATTATTTGACATAATTTATCCTCAGGATATTTGGCTGGATTTTTTCTCCCCTATTCCTTTGAGGCCACAGCTTCCCACCGCTGCCGCAGCAACGGTTCATCTGCTATTGCTTTCTTGCTTTCTGAGCAGGGCTGGTGGCAGGAAGCCACAATTACTCCTCGTGTTTATCTCTCCCCATCTCACAGCCCTGACAGAGTGAGTCTATTTGGATAGCAAGAAGCTGTGGCAAGTAAGCAGCCACAAAATTTAAAAGGGACATTTCCAGCTACTTGCACTCCTAAGAGTAAGTGCAAAGCAAGTCTTTTATAATAGAACAAGTATATTTTTTAATGTGAATGGAATGAGAAAAACAAATAGCAGGTTTTGTGTGGGTGCTTTACTTACATAACCTTAAACTAAATCTTCTTGCTTAGGAATAAAAAGCTCTTCATCCTCGAGATGGTTTTTGCTGACAAACACATTAGCAATAACTTCATATTCCAGTTACAATCTCTACGTATTTCATCTTGAGCCTTTCTGTGAGAAGTTCAGAACAATACACAGCCCACGTTCCTTCTTTCTCTAGAATGTAGCTCCCATTTCCTGAGGGAATCAAGCTGCCAGACCCACTTAACCCCTTCCTGGAATATTTAACACCCTGCCTCTGGAAGAACTGTTTCAACCAAATAGACAAAACATTTGAAGGGGTAGGTCTAAAATACAAGCTTCAAACCCAGACCTCAGCTTTCCCAAAGGAGGTAGTGCTCAGATCTTGGACTTTGGTTCAAGGTCAGCCAGCAAGTCAGGAATAGTCTCGGAGCACATACTGGGATCAGCATTGCTCCCGGTCCTGCCTCCTGTGCTTGGACTACTTCTGTTGTTTTTGTATAGAAAATAACAACTGCAACAGTCTCCAAGAAAGACTAACAGAATGGTGATGAGACTGCTAGCAGTAGATTTTCTTCTAGATGGGTCACTAGAATTAAAGGCGAAATTTTTCATCAGCAGTGCTCCTGAAAAGTAAGATTTGATCCTATAAATGTCATCGCAAATTTCAGGTCTGCTCATGCACAGTCCAAGGGTTTGATGAGATCAGGGTGCAATTCTTACATCTCAAGCACCATTATCTTTAGTGGTGATTATCTTCCATTATAGACCATGAAAAGCACATTTTAAAGAAGGAGCTATGCCTGCATTTTTGCAAAGGTAAACTGTGCCTAATCTCTGCACACACCTGTCCTCTGGACACCCTGCTGCCAGTGCAGCCCTGCTGGGCCAGAGGCGATGCTCAGTGCCTCTGCATGGGATGAGGGCTGGTTTGAGGAGGTTTGTGCTCCCTTCATTTTTCCAAATGATGGGCAAGATTTCCCAGTGCACTCTGTCTGCCTTTTACTGCTTAAGGGATGCAGAGTGGTCATAAAGTTTAATGCTCAATTAAGCAGGCTTTACAGTTGCTCTGTGTCGCTGGAGTGCCACAAAGCAGATTGAGAAAACTAGCGAAGCTGGATCATTACTGTGTCGAAACCAAGACACATGTATTTGTGTGTGTGTGAGAAAAACATTCAATATGTGGTCTAAAGTATCCTAAATCTAGACGTGGGTATAGATTGTACAGGAAGTTACATGTTTCAGTGTTGTGGAGCAAGTTACAAGCAAGAACCCTAATCCCCCCGATCTCTTTGCAGGATGGCAGAGGGAGCCTGCAGTGTGCTAGTCAAGCTGGCACAGCCAGGGTTCTGTCGGGGCTGCAAGATGGAGGGGAAACACAGCAGCTGAGGCCTCCTTCCACTCTCCCAGGGCAGCAGAAATAACCTTCTGTGAATGAAGCACAGGAAAAGGAAAAAAAAAGCACATAAGCATCCATGACAATTTGCAAATGGAAGAATCTAAACTCTCATGGGGAGTGGAATTCAGTGAAGGCAGCTGTAGGTGAGGGCTCAGACCAGCTCTGCTTCTCATCGTCTGCTTGTTCTTTACCAGCTCCCTTTGGCAGCCCCACAGCTTTTCTCCCCACCCACCACTGGCGGGTTCCTGTTTCTTTTCAAGCCTCTTGGTTGTGGGCGACGCCAAATGCATGTGCCTAAGGAGAGAAGGACAGCAAACACTTTAGGGTGGTGGAGGCCTCTAGAGACAATTTTACTACAAATAAATTCTTCAGTTATCTTAATGCCAGCAGGCATCTCAGTAAAAGTGGTTTCATGTTCAAGAAAGATGCCTGCTTACTTCCAGGTTAATATTTTTTTTTTTTTTTTAAATTAACAAAGCAGTTTACTGACAATATAAACTACTGGCTAGAGCAGTGCTGCTCAAACTGTCAGCTACAGCTACTGAAGGAGCCATGGAACAGTTCAAAATGGCTGTAGTTCACAAAGATTAATCAATCCACAATATTTTTATATTAAACTGTCAACAGGTCAAGTTAGTAAGTATTTCTTTTGGTTAGTGGGTGTTGTGCAGGGCTTGCAGGATTTTCAGGAACAGACAAATCAAAAAGCAAGCCATGCTTGGAAAACCAAAATAATATAAAATTGTGAAATGGACAACACGACCAGCCCCCAACTTGGACCCCATAGGATGGTGCCCATTTGGTGAGGCAATGCCTGTGCTGGGGTCACGCTCATCTCCTGACTCTTCCCACCTCAAGGAGCTACCCCTGCACCCTGAAAAAATCACATTGAAAAGCATTGCTTTTGGGATCCACATCAAAGTTTATAGCAATATTTTTTTAAGTTTTATTTTTGAGTCCAAGACAGTAATACATATCAGCTGATTTCTAGTCGTTCTTTAGTACAGGTAAGTAGCGACAAACTGGAGTTAGTGCAAACACACTTCACTGTAGCTTGTCCACTATGTTTGAGGTGCAGGTCTTGCTTGGTGGTGATGGAAAAGCTACGGGAACATTAGCGTTCACCCCCATGGCAGCTGGCGTTAGTGCCAACCCGGTGTGCTCCCGCTTTCCATACCACAAGGACGCTCACAGCTACGTTGGGCTGCACACAAGCCAGCTTCGCCCTCCCCATCTCCTGCCACCCACACACATTTAGATCAGCACTGAGTCTGTTCCAGGCTGCTTGTCACAACCCTCTGACAAAGCAAAGAGAGGCAAAGGGATAAAAGGTAAGGAGAGAATTAGCAAGGAGGGAAGAGATGGAAGGAATACGTACGTGGAGTTGAAAATGCTTAAATAGATCATTGACTATGGTTTTCAGTTGTGACTGAGGAAGACTTCAGTAGAAAGCATTCTACAGGACTCGAAACAGATGACAGAAGTTGCAAAGGTCACTTTAAGTGAACTGATTTCAAATCTAGATCAGATTAGAACAACTGGAGGACTGATCACTAGATGGTTATGCAAGAGTCACATGTGAAATCATCAATTGCTCCTTATAGTGCAGCTCGAGTGAAACCCTCTGCCCAGCCTTTCCTCTGGAGAGTTAATGCAGGAATAGCTGAAAGAAAATGCATTTTGAGATTAATTTTTCATTCTCAGAACATCCCATAAAGTGGTTGTTCCTTTTGTATGTTTGAGAAAGAATAACTGCATATGTTCTTTAGAGTAGTGTTATGTTGTTTGGACCAGAGCTACCTATTGAACAGCTACCTATTGAACCTATTAACACATCATTACTCAGGGATATATGCCAACAACTTTGAAATCCAAACTCCTAGACATTAACAGGAACATGGAGAATTTAGATAAAATGTGCACTTCAACCTCTAAGCAAGCAAGCCTGCACTGACATTGCTCTATATAAAGCAAGATTTTTGTTGCTACGGTTTCCAAATGGCCTCATTTTGAGCAATCAATAAAGGCACTGAATGAAATTGTTAAATTAAAACTGCAGCTCCTGATGCTGAAGGCAAGGACTCTGTGCATGTTCAGTCACAACTATAGGTTAGTTTGTTTAAGTCTTTGTATTCAGAGGATTTGATCACTGCATAGAGCAAATTCATGCATGCACAGCCTGAGATCACACAGAGATGGTCTCTTTTTCTTTTTGCACAAATGATGGTTTGACTTTTGTGGTGTTGGAAGGCAAATATCTGTCAAGATCATGACATACAACTAACAGGAGAATATTTTGTTCAAAATGATAAATTGCTGTATCATATTTTAGAATTTTATTAAAGGACTATTAATATTATTTCTGTTACGTATGAACTGTATGAATGACATCTCAAAATTAATACAATACAGAAAATGTCAAGTTTTCTATTATTTTAGTGAAAAAGGGATAAACACCAAGTACAGTCAAATTGAACATATACAGATCTGAAACTGGATGCTGCCTATGGATAAAAAAAAGTATTTATATCAGCTCGACATGAAGAGGCAAAAATATATAATTACCATTAAACAGATTTTGGGATGACAGAAGATTGTAAAAAATTACATTTGTGGCTTACCTATCTAAAATGCTGCTGACCATGGAATGGAAATATGTGGAAGAGATTATATGGGACCTTCTTTTCAAAATACTTTAACTCTTAAAATAAACAACTAGCAACTGAGTCCAGAATAATAAACAGACTTGCAGAGCTTTTAACCCCAATCTTAAAAAAAAAAAAAAAGGAAAAGTGCTTATATAAGAATAACTAAGAATAACAGCTCAGAGCATCTTTAAATCCAAAAGAATACAATTTTTAAACTCTTAATACCCTGATGTATTTGTCCCAAGCATAACCATGATGTGTCTGTGAGATACTTGACCTGTTTCCCTCCAAACCCCTCAAAATAATGGAATTGGTAGAACAGAAAGGTTTATTCCCCTTGACACAGACAGCATTCTAGATGGAAAATAAACGTTCCACAGGTTTCCAATAATAATGAACAGAAGTCATAATTACAAAAGGTAGAGGTACTTCAAAAAACTTAATCCAACTAACTTTCAATTAGATATAAACTATGAATCTATGTCATTCTGCAAACAGAACTCAGGCTCCTAAGTTACCTAAAGGCAGACGTTTTGCATTCCTTTGAGATTTAGGCATCTAAATCTTATAAACATTTTAAACATTTTTGAAATCTAGCATGCATTTCCAATCTAACCACTGATTTTTGTGTGGCATAAATTCACCAGGGTTTGTATTTCTATACTTACCTTACTCCCCAAACTCCTTCATTTGACAAGACTTTGTAAGCTTGCATCAACAGTGTCTTTCATGTGTAAAACTAGAGGCACCAACCATAAAATCACAGAATCATCTATGTCAGAAAGGACCATCAAGTCCAACTATAAACCCAGTACTGCCAAATCCAACACTAAAACATTTCCCAAGTACCCCATCTACACCTCTTCTAAATACCTCCGGGGTAGTGACTCTGTCACTTCTCTGGGCAGCCTGTTCCAGCGCCCAACCACCCTCTGGGTGAGAAACCTTCTAATATCCAACCTAAACCTCCCCTGACACAACTTCAGGTCATTCCTTCAGGTACTGAAAGAACAATGGACTAGTGGATGAGACTTTATTTGTATGAATGTTCCAGTCAATCATCATAGGACACATATATAATTCTTTTACTTTGTGTGTGAAACCTTCTCTAGAAGAACAAAGTACCTTACAAAATGTGAACTTTGTCTTCATAAATAAAAGCATCTGGTTTGCTGTCTAACCATCTGGTTTGTCTAAAGTTTATAGTCTCCTGAGTGTTATTCACAGGCCCACATATAAGCAAGCCTCCACAGACATTTTTATTCGGTAAAAGCTTTCCCACAGCCCTTCATTTTTTCTATCTGTTTTTGATCTTGTAAAAAAAGTCACTTTAATACGTGTGTTGTAATACTGCATGTGTTTGTGTTTCTGTGAACTGTGCAGATCTCCTAGTGTGTAGATATTATGGGCTAGATTCTCTTGGGAACAGTGGACGAATGAAGTACGGAGGAGTCATTTGGAGATACTGGACTCTACGGCTTCTCTGCGGTCCCTGAACAAAGGGCTAGGTGAGAGTGGATAGAGTAAAATGCATCAACTACTAACACGTAACAAGGCATTGAGAATTGTTTCTTCAAGAGCTACAGCTAGGTAACAACCACTTTGTCAATCCTACCAGACAGGTACTCTGCTGTGTTTGACACATGATTCCTGACAGCATGCAGCATACAGATAACCTAGCTGTGTTCGGCTCTGTGTGAATAGAATGTGTTATTATTTTCCCTTAATTCTACAAGCTGAACAGTCACTACATTTCTGCTTGCTCTCTCTGTTTCATAAACACAAGATTTTCCACCCGGAGCCCTTAGAAAGCCTTGCCAAGAGGGTTCATTCTCCTTTAGAGTTCAACTGCTCCAGTGTCTGAAGAAAATGTCTCAGTTCTCTGGTAGGTCAGTAAGTACACAACAGTTCATGAGCTCTGATACTTCTGCCTAATCTGCTCTCTTACCACAAGCAATGGAAAATGTTTCACTTGAAACAACAAACATTCAAAATCAGAAATAGAAATTACCTCAGTAGATACTAATATAACTTCACAGAAGCCTATCTCTTTCTGCTTTAAACCATGACTGATGTTTTAGCAAAGTATGTGCATATTTAAGTCTTTTTCTGTAATCAGTAACAATGATTGCAACTTTTTATCTACTAGAAGTCAGCAACTTTCTGTATGTGTTACAGCAAATGTGTGATTTAAAGAGAAGTGTAGACCTATGGATCATGGAGTGCAGTACTGCATTTGCAATCTGAACATAATTAAGCCAACTGGAGCAAAAAGCCTGCATTTTAAGTGTGAAATAGGTGTCTATTTCTACAGTCACTCTTCTTCGTATTTCTTTAATAAAAGAAAGTAGAAAGGATCCAAATAGCCCTGCAGAAGTTAAGACCCAGGATTCTCTTTCTGCAGAAGAGTTGAGAGAGGGCAGCTGGATCCCACTGGACCCTGCTGTGTTTAGTTTCTAAAAATGGGAACTAAACTGAGAAGCAGCCTCCAGGGGCAGCAAAATACAGCAGGAAGCTTGGAGATGCCGTTCTGTTCTAAAAAAATAAATTGTTTCATGTACATGATTCTATTTACTTCTTTGCTTATTAGTGTAGCTTGGGGGGACTGGGTTGTTGCCAGGTCAGCTTCTTGCAGCTTTGATTCCTGTTGACATCTAGAAGTGTGAGTGTGAGAGCTCATGCACACATACTTAAAAGCAGCTTCTGTGAATGCTGTGAATGCAGAGAAGAGTTTTAAGTAATTCTAATTTGCTGTCAATAGATTTCACTAAAGCCTTGTATGCTGCATGAGAGATGGACCGTATATTCCAAGTCTAAATCCTGGATCATTAAATTTTAGCCTCTATCATATAGACAGATTCTAAAACGAGCCATAACTTTCCATCTGGAAAGTTCGTATGTTAACTGATTACACAAACTTCCAGTCATTGTGAATAGGATCCATGTTGCAAATTTAAGTCACAACTTTTTTCAGATTTCAGCAACAGGCCAGGTAACAGAGCTGAAACAATGAGCCTTAATCTTTGTCTGTATGTTCAGATACAAGATGGGCTTTGTATTTCTATTCTTTATTGTACTGAAAGAGCTAGCCTATTCATTCAAAATGAAAGTCAAGACAATCATTAATTGTGATTTTTCCCAAGTAGCAGTACTAAGCCTGGTCCTAAGTAAACTATTGTATGGCTAATTATTTACATGCATTGAATTTCAGTGTGAATGAGCCTATCACTGTGTCAATTTCTACATTACAAATTTTCTCATGTTTTCAATCTCATTGCAACATTAACATTTTTAACCTGCAAATGGGAGTCAATATTCACACCAAACAGGACAACCCATATCCTTATGTTCCAGAGCTTATGCTACAGAGCTTAATTTGAGAAATTAAATGAAAAATTTTTCTTTAGATTTAAAATATATTTTTAGGAAAAAAATATTTATTGCTATGAAAATCTTGTGTGATCCATATTTGTTTTCAGAACATATTTCCAAGAGCTGGGAAGATTTGTTTTCTGGCATGCATCAAACATTTTTCCATCGGCCACAGCATTCTTGCACTAATTGAGTTTAGAAAACTCTTCAGCTGCTGCCTGGATGAATATGATCTGTGAAAAGCAAGCCTCAGAAATAATGGGATCCATTAGCTAATTACACTTTATCATCAAACATGCATCAGTTGCAAACTGTAATATGAGAACTATATTCTGGTATCCCAGACCTTTCAGATAGTAAGATCTGCCATCAAAAAGGCATGTCAGTATCTTCTTTCCTGAAACACTTTATACTTCCTAGTGAAGGAATCCACTAATTTTCAAAAGACACAAAACTGTACAAGACCTACATTGTTTTCTGAAGAGATGATTTTGCTGTCTGAAGTAAAAACTTCAGAGAATTTGCTTTGTTTATCATGCATGAAATCCGAACAAATCTGTTCCCTGGTTAAAATTATCCACTCTGCTAAAAAACCACATAAAATCCTAAAAAGTACAATCAATTGCAAATTGGGACATTTTGGTAGAAGGCATTTTAAAATGTGACTATGGACTATGTAGAAGAATGTTTCTTTGTATTTCTTCTAAATGTTCCTTTACTTTCACAATAATTTTATTTCCTGTGACAATATATGTAGAAGTAACTGATTGTATTTTGCCATAGCTCTTACCTTTCTATTAATGTTTCAGATAATATATGAGTAAGATAATCTCACTATTTCTCCCATTATTTTTCCACTGAGAGCATTTTCTCTCCTTTTTAAACAGGATGAAATTTAGAGCCACATTACAGCTGGCCTTGTTAACATATTGACTTTGACTCTGTTGCCTTACACTCTTGGCAGCTACATAATTCCGTGCTAAGTGGAAACTAAAATGCCATCCTCTTTGAATGTTTACCTCCTGAACTTACACGTGAACTTGATTTCAAAGATGACAAGATCTGAGTGGAGAAACAACATCACAATTTCACATGGAAGTCCAGTCTCCTTCTGCTTTAAATTCCAAACTACATAAAATCCCAGAAAAAACAAACCCCATGCAAGCACATAAGTCACAAAAATCTTCAATGTATTTGACTCCTGTGTTGCCAAATAAATTGTGAGCATTCAAGTAACAAATATGTATAAATTTAAAGTTCATAGGTTGCACTGCATCAGCCTGACAGTGTTGGTGTGCAGTGGACTGACACATAGGTTTTGTACTGCATATGCTCTGCACCAGCAAATTTCCAAAGAAAGATTCAAAGCTGCTCTCCTCTGCCCAACTCACTGGCTCTGCTCAGCTCACCTTTGTCCACCTCCTGCCATTCCCTTCCAGCTCTCCTCCCTGTGGAGCCCTGTTATATACATGAGGTTTGTACTCCTGTTACAAAGTGAATAAACAACTGGAGATGCTGTCAGAGACATTCCTTACAGTGCTACCTCCTGCTGCCATACCCTCACTGTTTCCAGGAAACTGAGAGAGCAGCACTGCATGTGGCTGGTCTGTGGGAGATGAGCAGATCACAGCAGCACCTTAGATCATAGCCTGCAACGAGGTCACAGCAGCCCCAGTGGAGGAGGTCAGGTAGTGAGACTCTCAATCCCTTAAAGCCTCACTAAATGCCCATGGTAAAAGATTTAGTAGTTGTAAGAACCTTGTTGCTACAAAGATACACAATAGATCATCTGTTAGTAGAATGCAGAATGACTATGAAATAAAGCACTCATATTTCAGTAAAATCCAAATAGTTTTCCTTCTATTAGGAAATAATAAAATGCCCTGTATCTAGATGAGTACAAACCTGCCAGCATTTTAATGAGATCCTCTTTCTGCTAAGAGAGGTTTACCAGCAAAAATGCCTTAGTTTCTCTGGGTCTGATTATTCCCTATAGAAGTCCTCACACTGGTGCAAAATCAGGTTAACAAAAAAGAAAGAAGGCCACCAAACAAATGCCTTACATTCCACAGGTGCAATTATTTCACAAATAAAAAAGAAGTGAACACAAAAGTTTGGAGGGGATGCTCGGAGATTCTTACCATGTATTGCTTTTGAAATCTGAGATACATTACCATTTTAAAGTACTCTGAGCTCAGTAAAGCTAAATAGAGATATTGTTAGTGCTGGGACTTTTTGTAAAAGTATAGTAAGTTACCTGAGGGGTTTCTTTTCCATTCTGGTATCTTTTTTTTTTTTTTTTGCTTGCTTTGTGCTATTCATGTTACAATTAACTCTTGCAATGTTACAGCCTACAACCTCTTGGCTCTTATTCCAGTTTTTATGCTAGAAAGCAAAGGGAACAAGCAACACACAGCCTTTAACCTTATCTTCCAGGTAAATTTATCATTATATGTTGGTTATTGTCTTCTTTTGCTAATAGAAGGCAATAGAAATAGAAAGATACACCTATGTAGGTATATCCCTGGTTTTCTCACAGGCTCCTCTAGGATGATTGTTTTCAGTTGCAGGAAGAGAATGCAGCACATGAACACCCAAATGAGAATGAGTTTTAAAGGACCTAAGAAAGCAGGCTCCCAAAATGTAAGTTTTATACATGTTAAAAATACCTATTTAATGGTATACTTCATATTAAAACACAGGTCTTCAGTAGCAGACCTTAGATAATGCCCACATAGGAAATAGATTTAGAGTTGCTTTCTTTTTCTTTAAAAGTTCCCTGGACACCCAACAAAACTGAATTACTAATAGCTCACCTTTGGGTTGATCATAAGTCTTAGCTGAACCTTTTTGTCTAACTGGGTTAATCAGGTATTATGTTTTCTCTTTTTCACCTAAATAAAGGTTTTATAATGTCTTAATATTTCAGCTCCTGCAGCTGCTTTCATTGCGCAAGTTAAAGATCTCACTTATGCCGAGCCACCTATTTTCACCAAATATGTAAAACCTAAATTGGTTCTGAAATTTCCACTTATCTTCATGAACTAACTGAAACTGGCCAACAAGGAGGTGACCATTCCCCTTCCTCCAGTGATAGGGAAAGACTGGGTGATAGACACGTGTGACTGCATAAACACTGTTCCTTAGGAAACAGCCTTAAAAAAATAAATCACTTTTTGGATCACATGTTAAAGCTTTGTACAATTGAGGGTTTGAGATGTGCTAAATCTTACACATTCTGCACAGTCCTGTGTTTTTCACAGTCCTATTCACTTGAACAGAACTAATCACTCACATTGCATAAAGCTAAGTGCTTGTTTAAATCCTCACATGACTGATGACTAATGTTCAGTATTTAAAATCCTGTCCAAAGACAAAGGAACTGATTGTTTCGTTCGAGCAGTCAACTTTCTAATTATCATAGTAATTTAAATCTCTTATCATTTAAAAGATCTAAGATGCGTGACCTCACCTCATCAACAGATTCTCCTTTTGTCCTTCTAGAAAATTTTGCATACTAAATACTACCACATTAGATGTAAAATATTTTGTCTGAAAGTGACTTAAATTCCATGCTTTATGACAGATATTAAACAAGAAAAAAACGGAGACAGAAGATAAATTTGATGGGGTTCCCTGAGTGCACTAAATCTAAAGAGAACTGAGTTGATCTTAAGTATAATCATCACTAAGTATTTAAGTGGGTATACAGCATTGCCCGAGTATATGTCAGTGTACAGTGGTAAAGGCGAATACACAGTCTAAAGCTTCATATTCTCCAGTTCACCAGAGTTCAAAATTATAGAAGCTGTGGAGTTTGTATTGCTGCATCTCAAGGAGGTTCAAAGAGCGACTGTAAGCCTTTCGGGCACGGCATCATTTTGTTCTCTTTACAGCAGAGTCCCCCCGGGTTCTGCTTTGTGCCTGGGGCCCAGCAAAGCGCACCGTGCCGTCACCAGCGGCAAGGCCCTCTGGCAGCCTGCCCGGGCTCCGTTTCCGCCGCTCCCGAGGCGCTCCCGCAGCTGCGGCCGCGCNGCCGGAAGTGATGGCGTTGTGCTTTGCGGCGCGGCGCCCCTGATCCGAGGCCAGGAAGCCCCGTTCGGCCTTTCCGCGGAGCCGCCGCCGAGGACGGGTGAGTGTCGGGGCGCTCCGGCCGCGCCCGCCCGCACCCGCGCCCGCCCGCGCTCACGCCGCTCCCTCTCTCTTGCAGGAACAGCCATGCCGGCCAAGGGCCCCCTGCAGAGCGTCCAGGTCTTCGGACGAAAGGTGAGACGCGCGCATGGCGGCCTGCACCATCTGCTCCTCGCTGCCGCCCTGGCCCGCGCCTCTGGGCCGTTCGCGCCCGGGGTGTCTCGGGGGCGTGCGGCGGGGCTTGGCCGCGGGAGGGCCGGCGGGGGGAGTCGCCCCAGTTCACAGTGGCCTGGCTTACCATTGCCGGTATCCGAGGGGCACGTTGTGAGGTGGTGGCGGCGGAAAGGTAAAGTTCGCCCTGTTGGATGGAATGCAGCGTCTCGAATAATTGACAGTACCAATCTCTTGGGAGAAAATGAGCCACAAAACTACGGTATCGTAGGACGGAGGGGTCTTTCCTTCGTATACAACTAAATCTTGTAACTATAAATCAAACACTGAAACGTTTATCAAGATTCTGTTTTAATACTGTGGTTATCTCTAGAGGTGTAGGGAGAGATACTGTTTCGTTTAGGGCATAATGTTAGTCTGGGGCATAAGACTAAGACTGTTGATTGTTAAAATGAAATTGAAGTTCCTGCTGCTTGTGCAAAAATGAAACACTGTGTTAATATACATTTGGATTTTTAGAAAACTGCTACGGCTGTTGCCCACTGCAAGAGAGGGAATGGCCTCATTAAAGTTAATGGAAGACCTCTGGAAATGATTGAGCCCAGAACTCTGCAGTATAAAGTAAGCATCCACCCAGCCTCTGCCCTGCTTCCCCTTTATACATGTAATTGCTTCACACTGGAGACAAGTGGCTTGTCCTACTGAAAGTACCAAATTTTTGGTTGTTAACATAAAATACAGATGCTGTTATGAAAATTCAGTAAACTGCATTTCTGTGATGGGGGATTTGCTTAACAGGTTTCACTTAATATGGAGTGTTTTCTGCACTTCTATCCAGTTTTTAAACTGAAATGGGTGACTTAAAGCCCTCATTTTAAAAAGGTGATTTAGAACTTTATACAATCGCTGATGAACAATGCTGACAGAATCTGAAACTGTCTAGATAACTATAAAGTATAATAAATAGCGAAGAAAACTACTTACAAATGACTTCAGGTCTTCAGTTATGAACTTGACTTATTTTTTGTATGTAGGTATGGCATTTTAGTTAAACTGTTCTCTTGGTTTTAATTGCCATGTACATGTGCTTTGCTATTAAGATATTTGATAAATAATTTGGTATTAAGATATTTGATATCTATACAAATAAGCCAAAGACTTTGGTAAATATGTCTTATGACAGCACTAGTAGATGTCAAAGAAGTCTGCAGGAGGTTTACTTGACCTGGCTCTGTGCTTTTAAAATCAAGGCTCCATTTTTCTGAAGATCAATAACATCACATTTGGTAAAGCTACTGCAAGCTCTGGTCCTCATTAGAAATGAATTTTCTTCATGTTTTGTTGCCCAGCTGCTTGAACCTGTCCTCCTCCTGGGGAAGGAACGGTTTGCTGGTGTCGACATCAGAGTCCGTGTGAAGGGTGGTGGCCACGTAGCACAAATCTATGGTAAGGTTTTTGGAGGGATTTCTGGTGTGGGCTGGAATGGGTAAAACCACTGTGGTGAGTTGACACTGGCTGGATGCCCGGTGCCTGCCAAGCTGCTATATCACTCCTCTCCTTATCTTGATGGGGAGTGGAAGAAAATAAGGTGGAAAAACCTTGTGGGTCAAGATGAAGGCAGATTAATAAAGCAAAAGCAAAGGCTGTGCACTGAAGCAAAGGAAAACTAAAGGCTTCCATCAGCCGGCAATGTTCACCACTTCCTGGGAAGTGGGGCCTCAATACCTATAGCAGTTGCTTTTCCTTTGCTTTTACTGCTGAGCAGACATCCTCTGGTATGGAATATCGCCTCTGGTCAGTGTGGGTATCAGCTGTCCTGGCTATATTTCCTCCAAGATCTTGCTCACTCCCAGTCTAATGGTGATGGAGATATCTTGTAGGCACAGCCTTGATGCTGTGCAAGCACTGCTCAGCTGTAGCCAGAACACGAACCAGATGAGACCCGTCACAGGAAAATCATCTCAGCCAGACCCAATGCAGCCACGTATTTAAGAGGCTTAAGTTTGGAACAGTGACTTGCCAGACTGTTCTTTCTCCACTGTGCAAATGTAGTTTCTCATGAGGGCATATTGATTACGTTTTATGTGCAAAGCTGTAACAGAAGAAGCTGAGTGAAGCAAAATGAAGTTTTGACGAAATGCAAGGGAACCACCTTTACATTGTGCAGTGACAGGATAGTTCAAATGCAGCTGAGCACAAGGATTTTAGGGGGGGTTTAGCATTGGAAATTATATCTTTAGTTGCACATTTCCATGTATTCAGAAGCATCTTTCCAGTATGAGCAAAGGTAGGCAGTTTTGCCCTTGCAGGGAAGGCTGGGAATATATTTGCATTAGCTTCTGATAGGAGTTCATCTTTGCAAAAGATAGATTTGTTCTGCTCTTAATTTGAATGTAGTTAGTGGAGCTGAGGCTGCATAAAAAACAGAGGCAAATTTCAGGCCCAAACTCAATCCCATTTGTTTTTTAGGACATTCATATTTTTATCAAAATCCTGATGTTAAGATTTTGACAGATAAGTGTAACAACATCCTGACAGTTACTCCCATGCTCCTGGTTTGAGTTCTGATTACTGTTACTGTGCTAGTTTTTTGTATTGCCATGTTCTAGCGCTCAGACCATCCTGTTGTCCCTTTTGCCTCCTTAGTCTTTCAACACACAATTTTATCTTTATTGAAAAGTACAGACATTTCAGAGAACTGTGTTTCTAAAGGTTTTGCAAGTTGACTGCTTGTAGACAGAAGATGAACCTACATTAGTACTCGGGCGAGAAGGTGATCAGACAGCCCTTATGCAATTTCTTGGCTAGCTGGCAGCTGCCAGATCGACAAATGAGCTGTGGGTGGCCTCTTGGCACAGATTTCTTAAGATTTGCCAAAGTAAGGGTCACGTGGCCTATGCGGGAGGGGATATTAAGGAGAGAAAGGACAATTTGGCAGTGAACAAAATAGCACATTTCTCAGATAACTGGCACTTTTGTGTTTAAATTTTAAATAGATTTGCGGTCCTTACTGATCTTTTATCTTTGTTTAACAGCTATCCGTCAAGCTATTTCCAAAGCTTTGGTGGCTTATTATCAAAAATGTAAGTAACTTTGATTGTTTTATTAGCTTTAAGTGGAAATGTATAGCTTTTGGTTGTTTTATTGGAAAAAGTATTAATATGGATTTGTTCCACATGAAACTGCTTAAACTAAAGATTTTTTTTTTTAAACAGATGTTGATGAAGCTTCCAAGAAAGAGATCAAGGATATTCTAATCCAGTATGATAGGACTCTGCTTGTTGCAGATCCTCGCCGTTGTGAATCCAAGAAATTTGGAGGACCTGGTGCTCGTGCACGTTACCAGAAGTCTTACCGTTAAAATTGGTCTCTAGTCATGTGGCAGTCAATAAAAAATAATTTGATAATTTTCATGTTTCTAAATAGCCTTTTCTTGGGTGGGTAAATAGATTTTTTCACTGTGTGTAAAGATTGATGCACAAAGGGATTTGTATGACAGTGGAATCAGAGGGTTGATGGCAGTTCTTTTTTTATCCTTTCATAGTAATTCTGATAGGGTTTTAGGAGGAAAGAAAAATCCTCTTCTGTTGAGCAATGTGTGGTTATCCAAACAAAAAAGGCTCACATCCTGGATTTTGCAGGCATGTGCAGCAGCACAGTGGTGCGTGGACGATTTCAGTCTTTACCCTTCTGGTAGTTAACGTTGTCAAAATCAAAGTAATTATGGGGGCAGGGGAGGGAGGTGTGTTGAACTCTTGCATTACCAGATAATGCAGAGACTGAGTCCTGGACTAGTACATTTAAATGTAGGAAACTTAAATATAGTGTTTTGTAAAAATAGATAAAGGATTTTGTGTTTCAAGATGAGGTGTCAGTGATTAATCCTTCAGCCACATGTTCACACAGTACAAGCCCAGAGGAGTAACTGCTTATGTTGTGAGCTAGGTGAGGCAATTTGAAAGCCTTGGAGGAAGAAAGGATAAAAAAAGTGAGTTGAAAAGTAATTTTCAAAAATTTGGCTACAGGATGTGCATATTAAATGTAGGAGAAGTTTCAGTTTCTGTCCATTTACTCAGGGACAAAAAGTAAATTCTGAGTAAATGTGAAATGGGCCAACAAGACTCTTACAAAGACTCATTCTGTCCTTTGGAAGAAATGCAAGTAATGGAGTGAGGCTGTGGATACAAGCTGACCCAACTGGTGTGAGTACAGCCCTGAGCTGTTTCTGTGTTTGTACACCAGTTTGGAGTGGAAGAAATACTGGAGACTAAGACACTAAGAGCCCAGCTACTGCTCTATTGCTCTCCAAGCCTGGTATTTTAATGTCTATGTGCGCTTGTATAGCAGTACTGGAATTGTCATAGGAGCACCTTGGCTTGAGATTTTCGTTGGGCTTTCTCTTAGCATGTTATTCTTACTTGCTTAATGGGAGATTTTTTTTCAGTGTACTCAGGCAACACAAACCAGCTTCCCTCGTGTGTTGGGGAATTGGAACGAATAGTAAAATCCACCCTTTTGGTCTCGTTTAATAAAACAGGTGCTTACAGCTTTTTATTAGTGTTAAGCATTTGTCATGAGTTCTCTGCTTTTTCAGTAGGAGTGTATTAAAGGTATCCTCACAGTTACTCATGAGTTAAATGTGTAGCAAACAAATTCCTTCTAAAAAAGGAATTCTGCATCCATCTCCCCATTTAGCTGTCAGTTTCTGCCATGAAATAACTGCATTCCATAATTTGAATAGAAGTGCAGTGCTCATATTCAAGCCTCTCATGCTCCTGTTGAAGCAAAGGGGACTGTTGTATGTTCTATCACCAATTTATGTACCAGGACTATTTGGTTTTACACGAAGCAAGTGGGATACTCCATCCCAGACTCCTGTCTTTGGCAAGATGCGTGGTCTGCTTTCCTCAGTCCCCCTTTCCTGCACTCTAAGCTCTTGGGCTGCTGAAGACTGCCATGCTCAGCCTCCTGGCTTAGTTTTCCAAGGAAAACATGCTATGCAGAGCTAACTTGGAGTTCGATCGCTTGAATTCCTATGAGTTTTGTGAAAACTTGTGTCTTGATGTTAATTAGCTTCAGCTGAGGGAAAATAAAGTCTCTAGTTGTTTGGCTGGGTGGCTGAAAAGCAATAGCTCACTCATTGCTTAGGAGATGCTTCCTGGCCTGCCAGTTGGCACACACGTACCCTATGCTGTGGCTTGTCCAAAACTGATTCTTGTCTGGCTGTTAGATCTTTGGGGATGGAGGAGAAAAGAGATAATGCAAAGTTGTGGTGGTGTGAAACTTAATGAGACAGGGGGAGATGGAATACCTGATGCCAGTAACCTTATGGGTTGATTTCACAGTTACGAGGAAGCCTGATGGATCTGTTTTTCTGCTCACAGAACAGCTTGTAACAATTGGGGATTATTGTTTTGCTGTTCTTTTGTGGAAAGGCTGAAAATAAAACTTGCGTTGCTACTAATATATTCAGAGATGGTATCTGCATGTCATTTCTTCAACCAGAAGACTCTTAACATAATAAAAATGCTTTCTGAACGGAGCTCTGATCCCATAAAAATGCCCCATTAATCCTGCAGAGTGATGTCATTCCCACACACTTGCTTTCTAAATGAGAAATGTTTGTAGAATTGGGTGGCTGCATGGCTGAAGTTTTTTATTCTGAGAGGTTGCTTACTGATTACCCACTAGAGGGCTTAACTTCATTGGAAAACTGTAACCACTGTAAAGTTTGAAGGTGTTTGTAAAAATGTCTCCTTTCCTCATGTCCCGATTGTGCAGTGATGGTAATCAAGCACTTGTCGTTGAGCATCCACTCTGGCCAGAGAAACATAACCCCAGAGAAATAGTAAAAGTTTGATCTTCAAACCATTAGGAAGGTTCTTGAGCAGCTGGGGAGATGGTTCTCAGAAAAGAAGAAATGCCCCTAACCTCGTATCGTCCAGCTCTCTCATGAGTCTCACCAATGCTAATCCTTAGGAAGATCATCTGTGCACAACAAAATGCAGCCTCACTTGAATTCTTCATTGAAAACACCATGTTTTGTTAACAATGACAGTGGACTCACTTTCAAGCCAGGCTAAGCTTGTGCCCATGGCACGGAAGGCAGTTATTTCCTTATCCATTGTTTATAATCCTGATGAACATTGCAACCTGTATACAAATTCAGGTCCTCTCAAACATGATGTTGAAAAATTTGGAGAAAATCTGTTTTGACTTCAATGTACAAATATATTACCAATGAAATGTTTAAATTTTATTTTTGAAGAAAAAAATCTGTAACTTAAAAATGTAACACTGGCATCTTTAAAGTGTGGATAAGTGTGTTCTGTATTGGGCTTGTTTTCTTACGAAAGCAATTATTTTCTAGTGCATTTTTTTCTGTTCAAGTTTTTCAGAAGTGCCAGTCTGGGAGTATTCTAATACTTGCATAGATAATATGTGTTGTTGCCTTGATATAATTTGATTTGATTTTTAATCTCTTTCTTAATATAGTCCTCTGAGTTACAGTTCAGAGTACTTGGCTGAATAATTCTTTTTCCTTAGCTGACATCCTTAATGCACTTGGGACTTTGCTTCCTACCTTGCCTTGGGCTGAGATGTCTAAACTTTATGAAGCCTATTGCTTTACCTCTTACAAAGTTCCTTTGCAGCTAATAAGGCTTGGCCTATTTTTAAATATTAGAAGTTAAACAACTGTGAAATATTACACAGACCAACTTTGCTATAGAAAAATTGTTTAAAAAAATCCCCAAACCAAACAAAACACACAAAAAAGCTATTTTGGATAGCTTTTTTTTTTCCTGTTAAACCAAAGGAGTTCATTTCTATTAATATTACATTAATTTAGTTGTGAAACTGCATATGAAGCTTGGTAAGAAATACAGTCTTGAGAAAGGGAGGAATCCCAGATCAGATTTCTCAAAGGAGCTTGAGTTTCCAACAGTTTCTAAACCAGACTTAGCTTGACAGTAAGATAACAGAGAGACTGGTGATGGAATTTGGAAGATGTAATTCCTGGTTTCATCTCAAGAGCAGTCTTGAGAGTAGGTTTATGAGATGGTGAAGGTCTATTTCCTATAAGTTCTCACATAAGAGTTAAAAGTCTGTGATTGACTTTATCAGTGTGTCCATATAGCCTAGGAATTCACTTCTTTTGCTTCTCTTTGTGGTGTGGAGTGGTTTTGGATCACATACTGCAGGTGTAACTGAGCTGAGAGATGCAGTCCAGCTGCAGACAAACAGCCCATAGCTACTCCCATAGAAGTAAAAACAAAGCAAAAAACTCTCTTGAAACTACGGGAATGTCAGCTTCTCAGATCCAACAGTAATAAAAATAATTCTTAAATACTCCACACAGGGTGTAGTGTTAGGCATCAGTTTCCAATAAGTACCCTTGTGCCATCAGTGATCCCAAACCTTCACCAGTGCTGTTGGCTGCTGTGTGGACACAGGGTTTTGTCCTTCTCTGTGCTTGGAGAGGCTGAATTTTCATTTGCTTTCTCTTGAACGTCAGGGGAGCAGGAAAGAGAAAGGGCTAGAAGAAAGGATGGCAGAACTTTTTACCTGAGAGAGGCCATCAACTTCTAAATTTTATTTGGGTCCAACCACACATTCTGTAGCATGCTCAGAGGGTCTCACAAAGCCCTTCCTAGGAAGAATGGAGGGTAGGCAAAAGATAGGCTTCGCAAAATAAAATGAGCAGCAGCAATTTTGAGTAGCATTATAAGTGTCTTTAAAGCTGTGCTTTTCAGTGATTCTGTTTACATTATGGTAAAGCAGGTAAAAGACTTTTATTTTAAAATATGATCATTTTTGATTTTAGTAAAATTATGTTTTTATATTTTAATGAAAATTAGAAATTAAACCCTTTGGCCCTGTAGACTTCTTTCTCCTTTTTCCTAATACAAAGTTTTCATAGCAGGATTTATTAAAACCAAAATATAATTATCCTCTGAGGAGCATTCTTTTGTGCTATAAGCAAACTATACCCAGAAAGGCATCGAGAATATTCTTAAAAAGCCAGATGTATTATTTAATAGAAGTTCATCTCTCTCCTTTCAGGACAGAGAAAAAACATCAATATGTTAATATGTAAAACCATGCAGTTATAATTTACACAGTGATATTATTTCAGGGTCTTGCAAAAATATTTTGCCGTACTAAGGAGTAGAGAATAGCCCTCAGCTCAAGCTTCAATGCACACAAAGGTGTGTGACGACAGGAGGATCTCTCAAACCACCATGACATGGCAACATTTCTGTCATTGTCTGCTATGTTATAAAGGGCCGATTCAATCCAACAGGGGAGCAATAGTGGCAGGTCTGGTGGAAGTGTAACTAATACAGACTGTGCTGAGGAGCTACCATGCATTGCTAATGAGAGACATGCAGCCAGGGAGCTGTACGCACCACTCGCAAAGCTCCTGAAGCTCTATGTAGCTACCAAACTTGATGTCTCCTGCTCTTTTTCTCTTTTGCATTGCATTATTTTAAGTAATGAGTCCAATTATATAACCTCTAAAGGGTTTAAACACACTGTAGAAATACATTGTTGTAAGATGCCATACAATCAAAGCCATTAATTTGGATAAATTCCCTTTTTCTAACTTATACTGAAATGAACATTGTAGGAAAGCTCAGTTTTATGATACCGTGGAGTATATTCTTGCTTCATTCACTGCTGTCCACTTTGCAAGGTAAGAATTTCATTCCATTTTTTGGTAGTCATACTAATTTTTACAAATATTTTTCTAAATATTTTAGTATTACAGCTAGTTCTCTTTATATCATTATATTTTTTGACCTTGCTGGAATTTGTAAATGCAATTTAAACAAGTATATATCACCATTCTCTCTCACAGGTGTAGAAACTAAAATATAAATTTTTAAGGATCCTTTTTTGTGTCTGAATTTGTTAGAAAACAATTATTTATGAACAAAGTCTAACTTTCTTGCTTTTCTTGCTATTATTGTCAGATGACTAGCATTTAATGGTTTTCAGTGAGGTAAGATTTTGTTTGAACAGACTCCACCTGCAGTTTGTTTAAACATTTTTAGACTGCTAGGGTAAATAATTGCTCTTCTAATTATAAAAATCAACTTATTTTCTATGTAATGCCACTGGATCTTATAGATAGTTTCCTTGCTACAATTACAAAGATTTCTAATGTAATATAAAAAGTTTTTTTGTGGTTTTATTTGGTTTTGTTTATTTGCTGTCTTGTTTTAAGCATGTACTCATTTAAAGTTATTTACAATTGCGTCTTACAAGCAACAGTCAGAAAAGTATTATAACCCTGGAGGTTTGATTCTGGAAAGCTCTGAGTATCTGTTCTATTTCACCTGTTTCCCTGTTCTACTTTTTGTTCTGAGCCTCTAAAGAACTATGAACTCATTTCCACTTCTTCATGGCAGCATGTACCAGAACTACAACCCTGAAAACTTGCAAGTGAAGACTGTGTTAGAGAATCAAATTCTTAAGAAGGAGTGCATATAGTGCAACATTCATTGGATGCAGAGTTTGTACAAAGGTGCCCTGGAAAACTCAGGATTGTTGAACCCTAAAATTCAATAATGTTGTTTTAAACTTGACATTACTTGTCAAGGGCAGAGTGATGCTGTAGAAAAAAATGTTTAACTTCATGATTTTTAAATCTACAGGATCTTATTGCAAGCTTCCTCTTTTGAGAAGAGCTCTGAGGTAAGTTTTCATTCCTTATTTGTCAAGTCCTACAACCAGAACAAGAATGAGCAAGTGCAATGCAGTGCAACTTAGAAAGTAAAATATAGCCTTGAATTCAACGTGTAAAATGTCATCTACATGTAGATGGGATGTAGAACACGCTTTCAGAATGTTTACAACTCTTTTCCAAGTATTTACGTAATGGGCATGGGTCCTCTGTTTGAAAAATGGAGGTCCTTATGAAAAATGATACTTCTTTGGTCTCGAGAAAGCTTAGAGGAATAATGGAATGAAAACAGCATGAGATCATGATTTCATGACTGGAAAAATACATTAATTGAGTATCCATCTACAGTTTTAACTGCATGATAAAATCCTAGCTGCTATTTGAAGCACAGAGAAGTAAGTGCTATACAGCCGTAAGATAAACATTTTCAATACAAATTTTTACATAGAAGCTGAAATCCAAACAAAACCCAAACTAGGCAATGTTCCTGATCCCATTGAATTAAATGGGATCTATGCCATCAATTTCAATGGAAGCATCAAGTTGGACGCAGCTGTGTGTCTTGTGACTTCTAATACATCTAGCGGACACACAGGCATGTCAAACGATATGCCATCATGAAGTGTTGATAGAACTAAGTGTGTTTTATAGTTTGATGCCCTTGTTTCTAAACTTAATAACAAATTAAAGTCGGCTCCAGCTGGAGAGTCATCTCTTGCTATCAAAAGTACCATCAGAGTATATTCAAGCAACACTCTGGGGAACTTGTAGACACTGACATGCAGCATGAAGTAAATATGAAGCTGGTTTACAATTTTGTATCCTGTTGTGTAAGTCTGTTTTGCCTATTTATGTCTCCCCAAAGCTCCAGGTACCTCCCTGTCCTGAGCAGAGATTGGAGTGCTGCCCAATTCTGTAAAATGAGACACTGACCAAAAAAAAGAAAAAAGAAAAAAAAAAAGAATCACCTTTTTAAATGTTAACCCAAGAAAGACCTCTTTGATAAAGAGATGGTAATCAGAGAGAAACACTTCTCTCTGGGGACATGCTTATTCAGGTTGCTCCAGGGACCTTTGATAATACAAGATCCTTTTTGTTTTCTTCCAGAAATGAGTCTAATGCAACTCGACAGAAAAGAGATCTTGTAACAGCCGAGGTAGGTTATACCTCCAAAAGCAGGAGGGTGGGGAAACCCTCCTCCCTTTTCTGCTCTGGGCCTTTGCCATCCGTATAAATGACCCTTTGTGGGGAGATGGGCTGCGGTAACAGGAGGACAGTGAGGAGGAGCACTACTCCCCACCTGCTCACCCCACCTGAGCCATGGCCTAATGCCTTCATTCTCCCTCAGCAAAGCACCAGTGGGCGACCTACCCTGCCGAGCCCACTGACTCACACCATGGGAAATAAACCCGGGGCATCTCTGTCTCTTGTGGGGGTGAACAGAACCTGGAATGCTGTTTGTGTTTGTGAGAGGCGCTATGGCCACGCCACCGGCAAGGCTCCCTCCTGGACATGGTGCCCTGGCGGCTCCGGCCCAGCCCTGGTTCCCACTGCCCTGGCCCCACGCTGCCTCAGTGCTGCATCCCAGCAGTGTTGTGCTGAAATTCAATCCTAAATGGAGGAATCTTGTTCCCGCACTTGTACACACTTGGACTGTGGAGCCCAGCCAAGGGTTATAACCCCTTTGAAGGGGGTAGGCAGGAAGCCAGAGGCGGTGCTGCTCAGGGTGTTTCAGGGAGCCTGCAGCTGAACCAGGGGTGATTTTCTCCAAGACCCTTTGAGATCTGTGTGCCGCTACCGAGTCAGAAGGCAGCTGGTGTGAAACACTGCACTGAGGGTAATCAAGCCTCTGAGAGAAGCAGGACTGGAGGTGTCCTTGGAGGGCCTCAGCAGGGAAGTGCTGTTGCACCAAGGATGCTCTGTGAAATGATGCAAAGGCCAAAAGCAGCTTTTCTGAGGCTTGGAGTGGCTATCAGGAAAAATGGAAATGGATCTTGTTGTGCAGGGAGGGAAGGGAACCTCTGCAGCTAGCAATGGACCATGGGCACCAGGAATAATTTTGGTGCAGGAGGCCCTCCAGGTGGTGATTCAATGAAATCTATTTCAGGTTGATTTTGAACTGATTGTGCTACTTGGAAGCATCCCACAACATATTTCCATTTGCAAAAGGGAACTGTAAGGGGCATTGGCAAGACTAACTCTCAAATGTTCCTTGCACAGTGTTGTTAACTTGAGATCTATCAGTTTAAACTCGAGATGTGGAGAATGAGTGGAGTCAGGAGGGAAGAAATTAGCTTACAAGCAAAGACTAAAAAAATTTCCTCACTTAGTTGTGCAGCTGAAGGCTGGCACTTAAGTCTGTGGGGACTGCAGAAAGGTAACTGTTTTTTCATAGAACATCAGATAAGAAATAAAAAACAGAGGAAAGAAGAGCTATTTAAGCAAAAAGGACCAGATTTATAAAGGAAAGAATTTAAATTGGCCATGAATAAATGTTAAGTGGGAAATATTTAAGTACACAGCATTTCATCCTGGTAAAATTTTCAGTCAGACTAGTGGGGGCAAAAGCCCCAGAGTACTTTCAATCTGGAATGGGATCAGTTCTTGGAAGGGAAAATGTGATGTGACAAGCTGCAGTATCAGAGTGCTGGGCCAGATGCAGGGCTTCCTCATAGTGTGAGGCTCCCTGTTCCTCAACAGGAAGCAGGTCAGGCAGATCTGCCTTCTCTTTTGTTTGGGATGAACCAAAATACAATTCTGAAGGATGTCAAGGAGAACACAAAATGCATTGCAGCTAGACTGGCCATAGTGGGATGATCGGGGTGCAGCATGGAGCATGAGTCAGGGGAGTGGAAGCAATAGAGGGAACTCTTCAACTCTGGGTATTTGAGTGAAGTGAAAATGGCAGATTGTGCTCTCTCCCCTTCCTTTTCCTTCCAAATGTAAATGCAGAACTTCCCATGTGGACTGGAACTGGAGGGCATGGATGAGAAGCCAGTAGTGATCTCACACAGCAGCTGTATCTTACCCCAGTCTCCTCAAAAGCCACTGTACTCCTCCTTCCCAGGCTGCCAATCCCTCCAGCAGCACCCATGACTGTTCCATGCACTGGCTGAGATGCAAATCACTCTTCTGTATTTAAAGTCCCAACTGAGTGTTTGAGTGCAAGGCCTCAGGCTTTTATCAATTAATTTGTAAACTACAAACACCCTGATTTTGCTTTTATGTTTCTCTGACAGGTTCAAGCTGCCTCTCGGTTGCACCATCATGGGGCCCTGATGAGGAGTCCACCAGGAGGTCAGTGCTGTTCTCCTCACCTGCAGGAGGAGAGAGCCCTGAAAATGTTGCCTTCCACTCCTGTGTTACCGTGGGCTGTGGAAGTCCTCTTCTTCTTGCCCCACACAACTCTGTCCTGTCTCATTTTCTCATTTTATCCATGTTAAATATGGAAAAGAAATCTGTTAAAATTGTACTTTCAAAAATAAGGCCTTACAACCAAATCTGAAGCCAGTACTTTGAGATTTTGATTTTTAAAAAAAATTTCATTCTATTACAATTTTTCATTTCTGCCACTTTTTTTTCTGGCCTTGTCAGAGGATGTAAATATGTCAGAGAGGGTTATAAGTGGTTGTGGAAAGGGAAAGGAGTACTCAGGCAATGAGCATGAAGCTGCTCTTGCAGGGATTTAAGCACTGGACAAACATGTAAACCAGGCTCAAGTTGCAGAAATTGTTTTACAGAAAAGTTCCCTGTATGCAACTTCGATTGGAATTTTGGTATCCTTCTTGGAAAATGCCTGGGCAGGTGCTTTCTTTTGCATTTTTCTATGTAAATGAATAGATGCAATTTTACAACTCAAAATTCTAAAAACAGCAAAAGATTTCCCCATTAGTGTTGTTATAGAAACAATAATTTTTGCTTTTTTGGTATTTTCAGAGTATCTATGTATATTTGGAAAGCAGTTCTTAAATGGAAAAAATTCAAAGCTAAGCATGGAAAGGAATTTTCACAATGACGGATGGTATTCCTAACCACTGGTAGCTTCTGTGTCCTTTACTGTAAAGGTCCCATTTTTTTCCCATTTAATGTCACTAGCAGCTTTGCTGTGCCTCTTTGGGAGTGGAAGGGCCTGTTTGTTTCATTTTCAAGCCTTTTGCGAAGCTGTTTTTAATCTCCATCAGCAACATTGGAAGCTTTTGTATGTATGTAGAGTTTTAATCCTACTCCAAGAAGGCAAGCAACTATCTGCAAGAACTGGTGAAGTTTTGCTTTGATACTAGCTTTCTTCTCCACTTTTGGGGAATGATGATTTAGACCCACCTCAATGAATGATTAATAAATGACAAGGAGGTCATAGCTTTCAAACAGACTATAAAACCATTTAATGTAACTGCTTTTGGAAAAAATTACTAATTATAACATAAAACGAGCCATTCCCATGGAATCTAAAGTCTCTGGCTCCAGTCACCTCTGAAGCAGAAATAACCTTTTAGCTGACTTTTTTTTAGAATGTGGGGAAGGTTGTTTAGGACTGGTTTTGACTCTAAAATATATATTCTGGCCTGTTCATAAACTGAATGTACCCTTTGCAGTAATGTTTAGGAGGAAGAAGCTGAATATATGCATAAAATATGCTGAATTTAGTGAATTAGAATGATCTGTGTCCTGTATATTTTGAGATCAGCAGGACTGGGATTTGATTTCTTTACATGGGAACTTGACCTTTTGTTTGCTTGGAGGAGGCTGACCTTTTGCTCCTTTGTTAGTTTATAAGTTTCAAACCAAATGAGAACCTTGCTTCTCTTTTAACTAAGAAACACGAAGGATTAAATTAAGCATATGTTAAAAAATGGAAGCAGTTGTTGGTTAATTTTCTCAGCTAATATAGCAGCTCGTGATTTAACAATAAAAAGATTTAACTGGGATCTCTCATCCTGTTTGCAAAATACTGTATCTACTAAAAGGCTGGAATGCTTGCTTGCAGGTCCATGTCCTCAGGAGTGCCTTAATGGAGCAGCCTGCACAGAGGCAGGTGACTGTGACTGTCAGTTATTTCAGGCTGAAGGAAGGAGGTGCCAAATTGGTAAGTCTTTTGGGCCAAAATAGTTTAGTGTCAGCTTTCAGGGAGATTTAGGATACAGATTTTGAAAAAAAATACTGTTACCAGCATATTTGTGATTATTCTGTAGCAGGACTCTCATTTGGCCAGTAGCTAGGAGGATTAAAATTATATGCATTAGGGACATATAGAAAGCAACATCAGAAATGCCCACATTTTAGCACTTGGGCTGTAATGATATATAGATACCATAACAGATAGACCATTGTCTAGTATATCAATAGCCAGACAGCTTTTTTTAAAGTTAGCTGAATAACCAAATACACACTGCATTTCTTTTAACAAGCAGTGGCTTATTGCAAATTAAATTACCCACTATTTAAATACACTAGTTTCTGGAATCTGCTGTGTGTTGGGATCAACAAGAATTGTCTTCCAGGATGTAGAGAATATCTAAATCCATTGCCTCTACTTGTAATTAAAATGTCTTTACTGAAGCAAATAAAAAACTTAATGACGATTGCACGCAGCTAAAACTGCAGACTTATGATTAAAAAAGAGTGCTGATTTTATTTACAGTTGAAGACGTAAGTTTTTCTTTTGTACTTGCTAATTTTTGATGACCATGCTTCTTGTAAACTCAGTGTGTTCTCTCCAGTACCTAACACTGGTAAGGACCGAGATGGGATTTGCAAATCGTGGGGACAGTATAATTTTGAAACGTTTGATGGCATCTACTACTACTTCCCAGGAAATTGCTCCTATATATTTGCAAAAGACTGCAGTACTCTTGAACCCCAGTACACTGTTTGGGTAAGTATGTAAACATACACTAGAAATAAGTATGTAAGTAAATATAAAAGTAAATAAGTACATAAAATGAGTAGAGAGACAATAAATGTACCAAACCGGGCATTAATTACTTAAATATAAAACTCTGGAAATGTGGAAAACTTCTGAAAAGCCTAAACCTACATGCAGTAGCTCAAAATACTGATGAAATTATAATCAAAAGAGTCAGTATATTAAAAATAGTATTTCTTTCTCCTCCGATCCTTAATGGGATTTCTGCTCTCTCCCTTCTGGGAGCAAAAGTGGGTCTTAAACCAGACCCCAGAAACTTCAATAAATTTCAGCTATCAGGTTGTAAAAAAATACTGAGTTGCTGAGTGAAGTGCAAACAGCTATCACTTGCCTAATTGCGAGGAACGTGAATGTGCTAGGCCCTAATTCACAGCTATTGGCACACTATGAGGATCTGCCTCCCTGGCCAATGGGATTTGCTCCCCATCTTGTCCCCTCTAGGGATTTGCATTCTAATTTTGGATTACCTCTGCATCATGCAGAGAAGATTAACAGCTCAAAAGCTTTCATCTTGACCTATGTATGGAAGGCACTCTTTTTAGTAATTTCTTCAAATTGCCGAGTATCCATGGTTAATGACTGTGGGCCAGGGAGAGTTCAAACCTGTACCCTCTTTGGAGAGAGATGCCCTGTTTGTCAGGCTGGTGGTTACTCTGGGGAGAGAATACAAGATCATTATATTACCTTATTCACAATGGTTGAGATTTGGTGCTGATTGGGCAGGGAAGAAGGGACAAGAGGGGTCCTCATTTTGAGCCCATGTGCATACAGTGGTCATAGGCATGAGGGCAGATCTAGATGCTGATTTCTGCTCTGAGGACTGTTCTTCATTTAGAAAGAGATGGCCTCTTCTTCCCTCAGATAACAGCACTTAGTGAAGCTAAATTTACCATTAAAACTGCCATTTCTACCTACTCAAGTTACAGAGAGATGCTGTTACATTTGCCTTTCACAATTTCATTTTAATTATTTGGATTCTATATGCAGCCGTGACCTTGTAAAGGTTTTCAGAAAGTGCTGTAGCAAAGTGCGAGATTATATTAAAATCTGGAATCAATATGTCAGTGGATTCCAGTGGCTCTGGAAAGAGAGAAGGTTCTATTCAATTGCTGGAACAAATGTCATGTTTTACTAAAAACTGAAAATGTTTACTCAGCAAAGTCATAAGTAATATGAGACTGTAGACAGACTGGGCAATGGAGAGACAAAAACCTTGCCAAATCCTAACAGTATGGTCCTTGTGGCTTTAATAATCCACCCCTCAAGAGGAGAAGAACACATAAGAATTATTTTGATTTTCCTTTAGTGTGTTTCTGTCTTGGGACAAGTTTACATAGAAGCCATCTGCCAGGACTAATAACTTTTATGTTGTCTTTAATTATGATTATCTTTTTATGTTGTCTTTAATTATGATTATCTTTATACATGTAAAAACTCCTAATGCTTTTCCTGGCCTAGTTTATTTCACCCAAAGAAACAGTAACTGGTTTTTACTTCCAGATTTAGTGTCAGTCAAGGAAGATTAGTTCAAGTATGCATGAGCACTGTATGTGTTTACTCACAGATATTCTCTTCAAAACAGTTACATTTACAGCCTCCATCACTATGTTGGTAAAATGTTCCCAATTACAAGTTTATTTAGCTTAACAGCACTGTCAAGTAAACTTGTAATGAAATTCCTATCCTTCTCAGAGAATGATGACACACATAGTAACATATGTCATATTTGAGCTATCTAAACTCTCTATATTTTAATCTGGGTAATGATAGGCATCTAAGATTCAAAACACATTTAGGTGTCTAAAATGAGCTCATAGGCTTTTGATGCACCATAGGTCATCCTAGAGGTTTGGGTGGCTCATTCCCACTGAGATTAATGAAAACTGTAAGTTTTGCTCAAGCACAAACCCACAGTTTTCAAGTCCTGAGAGTACTATATTCAAGCAAGATAAGTTGATATACAACTAAACCAATCCCCTGGCTCATTATGCTATATGTGCATAATGGAGAGAAGTACACTTTAGAAAAGTCTACCTTTCTCCATTAGCAGGGCTGGAAAGCCAGTGCATAATGCATTTTAACAGATCCATGTAATTTAGATGCCTGCCATAATCTGTGGGAGCACTTCAAAATCTCAAGAAATCCTGAGTGGTTCAGGAGGGCATGCTGTAGTTCAGCTAGTACCAGTCTCAGCTGGCAGGGAGAGTGCTGCTATTACACTGAGGTTCTGTATTGGTTTGTAATCCTGTTTTATCGATCAAATCTCTAGAAACAGAGAAATAGGGGTGTTTCTTCAGTGCAAGTAACAAGGTGCTACTTTGGCCTCTATAAGCTAGCTCACTACAGTGTCTCTGAAGTTTGTCAGTGTAAAATACCTGACTCTTTCATCCAGTATTTAGACCACTGGCCTGTGATGCTATGCACTATTAAACAGTTGCTCTATTTCTCAGTAGAATTGTGCAGCGTGAACTTTGAGTTTTGCATATCTTTGTAATTGTGACTTTGTAATAGTCTAGGTATTTATTTGTAAAGCTCTTACAGTAACTAGAGCATAAAAATATAAAATATCATATATGAATTTAATAAAAATGGTGCAAAATTATCGAGGACCTTTATTCTTATTGTGTGTCTATTTTTTCCCTCAAAGGTTCATAACAGTCCTCACTGTTATGGTTCAGTATATACTTGTCATAGGTCCATCAGCTTATTTTTTTCAAACCAAGAAGAAATAATGATTTCAGGACATGAAGTAAGAAAAAATGGAATCAGGTAAGTGTTCTAATGATGAGTTTTAATATTTTATTGCAAAAAGATAATGTGGAGTTTGGGAAACTGATGCTTCTTACACAACCCAGATAAAATAATTTGATCCCTTGCTGTTCTGTACTGGGGCTGATAGTGCTCTAGTGTGAGCAGCTGTAACAGTACTGATGTAATACTCGAGTGAGGATAGCATACACTCCCTGCATTTACTGTATTCAACTTCTCAGCTGTAGCCCAACAATTATTCATTCCTTCTTTTTACAGACAAAGTCTGTGTCAGGCAGTCCCAGCTAATCCCTGGTGCATCCTGATAGCATTTTGAACAAGGCAATCATTATTTATTCTTGATAGCTGTAGCTAATATAAGACCTGATCTTCTTCTAGATGAGTCTGAATTGGTTAAAAGAAAGATCCTAAGCCCCTCTGGGAAAAAACCTCCCCAAAATATCTTTGAGGTACATCAAACCTCCAAATTTACCTTTCTTTCTGTAAGTAAAAAGATGCGCCCAAGGCTATCATAAGTACAGTTTACTGGTTGATAAAGTACAGAAATTTTAAGAAAGTTGTTGAGCTGCTTTTGCCATCCCCTTTGTAATGCCTTTAGTATCTGAGCATGGTAGCTACGGTGATACTGTTCAACCCAACAGAAGCAACTTTGGAAGACTAGGATTAGATCTGTGCTTATTATTGTCCAGTGGTCTTTCACCAAAGGAGGAAGAGTTATGACTTTTTTGTCAGTGGTGTTTTCTGTACTGCAAGTTCCTCCTTTTGCAGATGTCTAACCCAGTGATGACCCAGTGCCCAGAGGGGCTGCTAGTGGTCATAACACCATATAGCTCCTTGCCCAATGCAGCATGCTTGTGAACTCTATTCCTCAATGCCGTGTGCCAGGCTTTGAAAGTAAAGATGCATTATTCTTTCAAGCCTGTGATTGGTACAACTGATAGGTGTATACAACAGAAAGCACTTATTCTTGATGGTTGATACAGACAAGTAAACATAAGATAGTAAAAAACATGATGAAGAATTGAATGGAGTGACCTTGTACACCCAGGAAAACCTGCTTGCTGAGTTAGGAGGTGATGTTTTATGTGGTATTTTTCTAGCATGAGCCTCATCTCATCTGAGATCATTGATGTAGACTATATTTTTCCAGATTAATATTGCCTCAGACAGTTGGAAATGCTTTCATTGAGAGATTGGCTGACTATATTCTGGTGAAGACTACCTTTGGTTTTTCTCTTGCTTGGGATGGAAACTCTGGTATTTATATTAAGCTGACAGAAGATCATAAGGGAAAACCTTGTGGCCTTTGTGGAAATTTTAATGGCAATAAATATGATGACCTGATACTTCAATATAGTAAGTAAATAGCTTACCCTTATTTTGTGTGAACAGTTTCCATGTTCACTTTAAATACAATGCTGTATAAATATAGCTCTGTAAAAAGGCAGTCCTGTTTCAGTTATTTCAATAAAATAGTATATCTGCTCTACTTTTACATCTCCTCATCCTTAAAGATGCAAAGGGGAAAGGTCCTAGTTCAAGAAAGTATTTATAGGTGCATTTAAGCCTCTTGCTCAGCAAAGCACCTGGGTTATGATTATCCTAGCTGATGAAAATGCCTTCAAACAATAAATGCATAAACAAATATTTATGGTTTTCTCTGTGTTTAAAGATGGAGGGAAGAGCACCATCTCGAGTCATTCTTTGATAGCAGCATCATAAAAATCCTAGTTGAAAAAAGTAAATTTCCAAGCTGTTTCCTGGGAGTTCCTTGTATCTCCTTGTTGGTGTGGTGGACTAAGGGCCTCTGACTACCCTCTAGGATGAGGAGCTCCTTTGTGCTGTGTCTGAGGCAGAGATGAGTTTTTAAACTTGTATTCTGTAGCCTAGGTAGGGAATACTCTACAGGGACTTTTGTCCTACTTGCAACTAATGTGGGGATAAAAAAAAAAAAAGAACAAGAGCAAACTTGAAAATATGAGGATTTTTCTCACTCTCTTATATGAACACAATAAGATTATCTTACTGTTACCATTAACTGCTGAGAGAATCTAGTCCCATGGCTCTGCATGTTCTTAAGTCACAAAAGGTATCCCACAGTAACTTTTCTCCCAGTTTTTTATGTTTCGTAGTGGAGCTTTTAAACTTTCTTAGGGAAGGAATGCTCACTGTATGTATCTTTGCAGAGTCTTTAAAAATCTGCCCAAGTATAAATTTTTCATACCTTTTCTTCCATGAGAGCAGTAAGCTTTGTGCAGTAACTTCTGCACACCAGAGTACAGTATGTTGAATAACCAGTTTAGTCTGCTGATGTGTAATAACAGAAAAAAATAGTATTTGGAAGAAATAATGAATTAATGTGATCTCTAAAATTCAGTAATTTCAGTATCTTTAGATTTATTATCTGTTATAAAAGGTTTCCATCTTCTGTCTTCATTTTTGGAGCTATATTCTTTCACCATGATCATTTCATCTAGCATTTTTCTTTATCAGAAATGATAGTGTTTTTGCAGTGTACAACTGAGAGCCAAATGAATCGCTTTAATCTTGAACCAGTTGCATAACATAGTGCCGTGACTCTGCAAATACAAAGCATGAAATTCTGAGAGCTTCACAAGAATAGGTTGCTAATGCAGATTCCTTCCAAGCCGCAACATTTTTCTAAGAATTTCTAAATCTTGTCAATCATTTGATATAATGATTTCTCTGTCCCAGCTAAACTGCTTCCCTGAGTAGTGTAAAGGTAGTTCTTACATTTATCCTGAGTCTTCCAGAGTCCAAATGCTCATTATTTGTAATGCTTAAATAAATAAGCTTCTGAGAGGCATATAATATTCCATTTCAAAGTACAGTTTAAAAACAAACTCATTTTCTGTTTCCTTATCTTCGCTTTTAATGCCATTTTTGCAAGACTATATCTGTCTATAGAACTGTTTCAAGGACAATGATTTTATTTTGTGGTGTTTTTTAAAGACTCTGAAGTTTTTCTCAAGCCATTTCAAAATGTACATAAAGTATTTTTAATGTTTTTGTAGAAGCAGAGTTATATCAACAGGTTCACCTCTAGATCACACCCCAGCCTTTTATGTTTGGGAAGGGTTTTCTGCACAAAGAACTACTCTGTCAGAGAGGAAGAAATATTTTAAGTCTCCCTCACTCTTAAGTAAAACAGACCGAATGTTAGGATCTTATAGTCATTTATTTGTGGAGATCCAAGTTATATATCTCATTAGTGTGCTTTGTGGCTTTCCACATTGCAGTGTCCAACTTTGTACCTCTTGTGCTAGAAGTTAGATAAGGTTTTCTTTAGTACAGCTCTGGGAAAAAAAAAAGACCCCTCTAGCTGATTTCATTTCAATGTCTCCTAGCCATGTGTAGATATAGATAACCATAGCATAGACAATTACTGTCAGGTTCTTCAAAGTGGAGGCAATATATCCTTTTAAACCTAATTAAGAATGTAGAGAAAATGCAATATTTAGTTCTTGCTGCAAGTATTTGGGAATTTTGTGTCTGTTTTTTTACTGCCAACCTTCTTGTATGTTCGTGTATCTAAGCCTGTTGCCATGACTTCCAGTCATGCATCTTGTTCATTAATTCTCCCATGCTCATGCTGTGAGGAGAGCTGGGCATCTCGTGTGTGTGCGTTGTAGGGCTTTTCTGCAATAAGGGAAAAGGAGGGAGATAATAGCACTAACTGACCTTTGTGAAACATGATGAAAGACATAAGTTGCTCCAAAGAAATGTATTTTTTCTTAAGTATTCAATGCCTTACACTTGTCATTATTTGTATATTTGTTATGGAATTATCAGTGATTGCACTTAAAATAACCCAAGCCAACACCTTGTCATGTATTTTTTAAAATATTTTTATTAAAATCTAGTATAACATACAACCTGAAATAAAAAAAGAAAGATATTACTTATCTTTATGACTCGTACTCTGAAATCATCTGTAATTGAGGTAATGAACACATTGAAAAATGACTAAAATTTTCAAAGCTATCTGATGCGTTTGTGTTGACAATTTTTTTGTTGTTGCTCTCCCAATGTTTTTATGCAGTAGGTGAATATACAGAAGACATTGCTGAATTTGCAAATAGCTGGGCTGTGCAAGCCTCAGACGACATAGCTTGTGTCCCTACTGCCTCAGATTTTTCCAGTCCTTGCTCACCCAATGCAGAATCCACTGAGGTAAATTAATTACGTTTTATGTATATACATAGATACATGCGTATGTCTGCATGTATTTTCTTAATCTTCACTGCCTACTGATGGTACAAGAATCTAACAATATACACAATGTTGAAAAAGCCTTAAATACACTGGGGCTTCGGGAAAGATTCAGATCAGGGCTGTTGCTAGGGAGTGCCTGAAGTTCTTCATAAGTTTGGCTCAAAAGTACAAAGGCTCAGAGTGGATGTGCCAAGTGGCACCAGTCTGCTGGCAGAGCTCTTCATTACTGCATTAAACTTGGGTTCAGTTTCCAGTTCTGGCAGCTTACACCTCATTATTTTAGCGATTGTGAAATACTGCAGAAATAGTTGCAGGTCAGCTACTGCATTGACACAAAATGCTTTCCTTTGTCATTTCACACTTTTTCATCCCATGTGGTTTAGGACCAGTATGCATTCAAGCAGGCCTAGGCATAGAGGATAAATTTTAGGAAGAATAATGAAAGAGATATAATAGTAAATTGAGACAGCACCATGCTCAAATTTTAATGGGGATATAAAGGACCTTAGACTATGGAAACAAAGCTGAAGAGAATGATAGCTGTTCAGAAAGTATTGGCTAACTTCCATTTACTGATTCTCCTTAATGCACAGGACATATTCTTCAAGTGCCAAATATTCCTACAGTTTCCTTTTCTCAGCTGTCATGAAAGTATAGATCCATATTCTTATATTTCAAGCTGTATGAATGATCTTTGCAGGTAAGTACTGGAATTCTTGTGTATTTACAATTCTTGTGTATTGACAATTCTTGACATGAATGCTCAGTCTTTTGTGTGGGACCAGAATGAAAGAACATTGAGGGAAGTTGGGAACAACCAAGTTCAAAATGAAAGAGATGAGGTTTCTCAGGGGGTGATTTGTGTGGGAGCAAAGGGCACAGAACCAGCCTGACAAGGGATATTTTGATTGCTAAGGGCTTACATAGATTTGAGGAAACACTAGACAAGTAAGTGGAAGGTAAATTCATGGAGAATCACTCATGACAAAAGATGAGTTGCTAATCACAAAAAACCCATGAAACTTGTATCTGGAGGCCCAGAAACAGAACTACATGGAGATGATACTAGGAAGAAATCTCAACAATACCGGAGGAGCTGGGCCATTTGTCAGACACAGCTGGACTGGTTTTTTATGAATAACGACTATCATTCAAATTAGCAGAATTTTTAAAAAATGGTGCCATTTACTTAAATTCAGAGCTGCCAAAAGAAATTCAACTCATTTGCTTTGGTGGGGTCACATCCCCTCAGCTGCTGGCATTGTAGGCGACCTGGTATTTTTCCCTTAGCTCTCCAGACTCCTGATTAGTTCTAGACATTCAAGTTAAACTTGTACTCCAGTAATTGAAGAGATAATTGGGCAATATACCACTTTCTTTTTAGTAAGGTGTTCAGGTTAAGATGTAATTGTCAGAAATATGAGGATTTGTTCCAGAGTATATAATTCTCAGAGTATCACCTGTTTAATCAAAAACACACAGAAAGGATCACAAGACTAAACATAAGGATCACTCAGTAAAACCCATTACAACTTGTGAGTTCAATTTTTGATGAATGTTTAGTTTTCTGATTTACCACAGAGTCAAGATGGAAGAACTTGTGTTTGTAGGCAAACACTGGTCTTGCTCAGAAAAGAGATGAGTTGCCTCTGTATGGGCTCTGTGTAACTCAGGAATTTACTGTGACTTTTGAAGAATAATGAAAACCGTTTTTTTCAAGTAGGATATTGAATCAGTGCTGTGGTGTTAAGGGGGGGTTGGATTTTTTGTGAACAACCTGATGCGTGTTGATGTGAATTTTGTGAATGCTAAAAACCTTGAAGTTTCTATGTCTCAGAACTTCATTAACTTAGGCTTATTTTGTTTATAAAAGAGACCTCTCTTCTTGTGGCTTAGTGTCAGTTTATGAAGGTTTTTTGTGTGGTTGTAGTATAGGCCAAGTATTCTTTCTATTAAGACCCATTTAATTGGATTAGATAAGAAGAGCTGGAGAGACTCTGATCACTGTAACAAAGAATGTAGTGGTGTTTGATTTGATAATAGATGTGTTGAAAGCAGAATGCAAACACAATATAACATATTCTTAGGATGATTAATTTTGAAAGCATGATCCTGTGTGCTGATAGGCAAACTCAGTTGATCTGTCATAAACATGCTTATAACAGAAATGTCATGTTATGACTAGTTTCTTTTGGCATCAAATCTTGCACAAAAAATGTTGTGAGTTGTTCAACTTTCACAGTAACAAAAGTTTGGTGGTATTTTACCATATGTAACTTACATCTGAATAAAATTTGAACTCACCTAAATATTAATGAATATCCTTTTACTTGATTCTGGTAAAAATGCACTGTACAGCTTCTTCTTTATAGACTAAGGCAGAAATCTTGTCTTTGCCCAAGGCTGTGCTGTAAATCCCTGAACCTGTCCATAGTATTCAGTGGATAATACTTCTAGCTCTGAGAACTTCAGCACAAGGTCAGGAGTCCTCTAATAATGTTCTTCTCATCTAAGTTCAAGGCAATTGGAGACTTGAAGTTCTCACTTGAACCAGAATGTCTTTTATCAGTGTAGGTCAGAATTTCTACATCATGCAGGAGAGAGAGGCCTGAGATGGGGATCTTGAGACTGTTGTCCATTGTCCATTGTCTTCAAGAAAAAGTCCTGTTTCTCTTTCACTTCAAGCAGCTCTTTTTAAAAATAATAGATTAGTGGTTTTATTAATTGTTGTAATATTAAAATGAAATAACTTTTTGTGAGATCAAATGATAAAACCCCAGTGGGGTATTCAGTATAGCTCATTGCTTTTTATATTTTCCCTGTGTGCCTTTATGACCGAGTGGTGTCAGCTATGCGTAAAATATCCTGTCCTGTGTCCCATGGCAGAAATTTTTAGATAGGATTTGTGTTCCTTGATTATTCTCTTATTTTGTCATTTCAGAGTGGATGATGATGAAACATACTGCAGGGCAGTGACAGAGTACGCTAGAGCATGCTCTCACGCCGGGTCCCCGGTGCGGGACTGGAGGGATGACTTTCCTGCCTGTAGTAAGACTCTTTAATAAAGCACACTACATGACCTTTAAGATATCCCATGTATTCAGTTCAAATATTCCATCTTGACAACTTTACTCCTTGTAGAACTCAAACCTGATACTCAAGCTAATAAGCCAGTTTCACTCTTGCTGGCAAACAATGAAGTCAATGACTTGCAAGAGGGATATTTTAATTCCATTGTGCTATGATTCAGATCCATACAAAATTCATGCTTCTGTGGATTTCTTGAAACATCATGTGTGCTGATCATATTCTAGGACAAACCTCTGTGGAGATCTGTTGTTGCTCTTTGTCCCAGAAGACCTTTCAGCCTCTACTGGCCCTATAACAGAATTAACATAGTTAATCCAGCTCCTTCTTGTTATCACTATCAATTGCAGCTCAGTCTCATGCACAAGGCTTAGAACTAGCTGAGATATGAACACATTTCTCTGTCACAGAAGCTATGACTTATCTCTCATGGAGAGATGACATAAGTGCTAAAGAAAGACTTAAATATTGACAAGAGCTTCACCATAGTTCATCAGTTAAAACTCCTCCAAAACATCCATTTTATTTAATCTGATTACCTATCTATACCAGAAGAGCTGCACAATGTTTATTTGACAGAAATGAGTTTTCTAGCATGGAAAGAGAAATTGCACTAATGTTCAGTATACCATGGATTTTTTTTTTAGCTGAGAAGTGTGAAGACACCTTTGTTCACCGTGACTGTATCAGTTGTTGTCCACCAACCTGCACATTTGAAAAAGATTGTCTTGGCAGCAATCTGCACTGTTTAGATGGCTGTTACTGTCCAGATGGTAAATATTGTCAATGTTATTTCAAAAAATATGTGTAAAGCTAGTATCCAACATCATAATAGCTAAATAGACTGTGGTTAAAGCCTGAAAATTATGAATACTGTAAATTCTGCCCTTGTTATTATCACTGTGATTCTGCCCTTTATTGTGTGATAAACATTTATCTAGAATACAAAGGTGTCTCAGCATGCAATGTCAGTTAAAATCTGGAGATGTTACTAGTGCTTCCTACAATAAGATATTATACAGATTTAGTCTACTTTCTTTCAAAAATCTATAGAAATTTTGCTTAAACAGAATGTGTCATGCTCTGTACAAGAAACCAAAGTTTCTGAGACCTGTACTGGACAAAAATTATTGACTGGACTATGAATTGTCCTAGTCCTAGACAGATTAAAGGTAATGAGATTTCAAAATATTTTCATTTTTGAGTCTGTACAGTTTTACATGCTTAAGGCAGACATTTTTCCTAAAGCAATGATTCAGAGTGACAACTTCTTATTAGGGAGCTGAGCTCTGAGCTGTCTGCATTCACTGAGCAACTGTTTTTGCTGGTCCTTGTTTAAGACTGATGACATCACCTTCTGGCAAATTGGAATGTTTGAGTCAGATGGGGGAAGAGCAGTGATCTGGGGTTTGTTAATTTGTTTTATATCTCATTTATTAACTTCTTTCCCAATAGGTCTCATTATGGAAAATGGAACTTGTATCTCTTTGTCGAATTGTCCTTGTATTTATCATGGAACTGCATTCCCTGTAGGCTCAAAAATTGAACAAGAATGTAGCAACTGGTACGTGAAAGCCTGTATGTTTCATCTCTCTAGGACTACTGTCCACAGTTGGTTTAACATCATAGTCACACTTACATTTTAAATAATATTTACTGTCTATGTTTTACAGTCTGAGGCCTGGGTATCATTAAAATATACAGGCTATTCTGTGTGAATTCAAGGCATATTAATTAAATCAAATCTACTTATTTTGCTAAAGATCAGAACACTGTTTCTCTGTTTTGTGATTTTTCTTTTTAGTATTTGTGTTGGTGGCATTTGGAACTGCACGGATCACGATTGTCCAGGTATTTATAATTCATTATTTTTTTTCTCACTTCATAACAAAAGTTATAAACTTTTCTGAAGACAACAGAACCATATATGATCCAAGGCTTTTGGCTGCCAATTTAGGAAGAAAGATTAAGCAGGTGGATATTGACAGTAGCTGTGGGCCAGCTGGAATGAAGCTGTTATTTGCCTGATCATACTCATCCTGCCTTTTCCCACTTGCTTCCCCTACCTCAGTGAGCTACATCTACTTCTTGTTTTCTATCTCTTGTTTATGCTTAGTGTTATTTGCCACAGATGGTGTATTTTTACTGCCTGTGCAGTACCTAGGCCAGGTATAAGGATCTCTTCGCTTTCAGGTGCAACTGTATTGTAAGTAGTAAGAAAACCATCATTCTGATGCTGTGGGCTGGATTTTCTTTCTTGTAATAGCAGTTCCTGTTTGACTAATGATC
The DNA here is from genome assembly GCA_013398275.1 of Promerops cafer. NCBI lineage: Eukaryota > Metazoa > Chordata > Aves > Passeriformes > Nectariniidae > Promerops > Promerops cafer. The sequence goes on along the minus strand of VZSE01002020.1, from coordinate 367,542 downwards.
CTTATCTTTAAAGACAGCATGTCTCTGTAAAGAGTTACTCAGAGGAACATGCAGCAGGCAGGTGGTGAAAGTCCCTTGATAGTTCTGTACCTCAGAGAAGATTATATTATGAAGCTTGTGAAAGAGACATTTTTTTTACAAATTAAGGAGCCCTCTTTGAATGAGCTAATAAGGCTTAACAGTTGCTAAGCAAGGCTTGACAGTGTGGATCTGTAATGTAAAACAGTTGCCATTGAGAGCCACTCTTTACGTCTTGTGTGTGTTGTGTGCGCACGTAGGGGGTTCATTACAACTGCTTTGGTCTGGTCCTAGGGACTGAGTTGCTGTTAGTAGTGGGAGCAGGTTAGATGTGCTCCAACAGAGCACTTCCTGCAGCCAAAATGCATCTAGTTCATGTGCTCTGATGCTACCCCATGGTGTGAATGAAAGTGCAGTAAGTGGAGATGAGCTGGAGGCTTGCTTCAGAAACTGGAAAAAAACCCCGAAAATGTGTGCCCTGATGACACCTGCATTCCCTTCATACCTGTGCTAACAAGCAGTTCCATAATATCTAGAGGGATGGAGAAAGAGTTTTGTCCTCTTTCATACTGAGTCATGGGAAAAAAAGATGAAAAGATTCTAGGATACTTCTGAATTGTAATAAAGAGAAAAGTCTTCTGTGTTTTAGTCATAGGCATCTCCCCTAGTTAGAACCAAAAGATGCTGTACATGGATGTGTTCTTTATGAGATGGTATCTGTTGGAAATAGATGTTTCTAGCATAATTTGTTTCTAAATGCCATTATTGTTAGATAGATTAAAGTTAGCCTGGGTTATATACTTAGAAATCACGAGAAAGTTTCTTTCTTTTCCTCTCTTACATAATTTGCAGAATAATAATACATTCTTATGCAAGTGAACATTCTCTATACTTTTTCTCTCAAGCTGAGTGCTCCATCACAGGCAGCTCTCATTTCACGACATTTGATGGACGTCATTTTACCTTTCTTGGGATTTGCCAGTACATTTTGGTAAAAGGCACTGGAACAAACAAATTCACAATCACTTTACAAAAAGCACCTTGTGGACAGGTAAGCCACATTTTTTTTAAATGTTGAAACAATCAGGTCCATCCATATTTCAGACAATCTTCTATAAGTTCTACTGTAAACTACTTGGTTATGTTAAATAGAAAATACAAACTGAAACCGTCTTACAGCTTTTTTTGTAATTGTTTGTGTTGCTACATGTTATATTGCCCTTTGTAAAAGCTATTGCAACTTTAGAGGGATCAAATCTGAAGAGTTCTCATTAAAGAGTTACTCATTAGTTGCACATTAAAGTTGTATAAACACCTTTAGTTATGGTACCAACAGATGTCAGGCTTTGGAAAAGCTGCTGCTGGCAGCACTGTAGGTTTAATACATCACTATTTAGGCAAGATTTTTTTTTTTTGGTAGCTTTAATTTTATTTGATATGTTGTAACATATTTAATTTGTTGGAACGATGCCTTTTAGAAAACCATCTATGAGACTAGGCACCACACATACTTTTTTGAAAATATTTTGGCAGACATTCAACAACAGGCTTTAGGAATAAGGGTGCTTATAAAGAGCACTTACCTGTGAGAGTGGATTTAATGATGCTGTTAGGCTCTCAGGAGAAGGGGCTTTGAGACTGTGACTCACAGATGACCATGTGCTGAGTACAGAGATGTCTGAACACCTCAGCAGGGAGCAATGCCCTACTCTGGGACCGTCTCTCATGTCCTCCCTTCAAAAGCTTGATTATGAGCTGGTGCCTCTCTGCCTTTCTTGTAAGCACCTCCTTCTCCTGCACAGGTGTTGAGACAGCTGTTTCTGCATTTCAGGTGGCCTCAAGCATGAAATGGTTGGTTAGGTAGCCACTGAAAAACAAGGTTGCCACTGGTAATAACCCTTTGTACAGCTCTAGGCACCTTGAAAAGCTTCTGGATGAAAACAGAGGGATCCCTGGGGAGCATATGACACTTGGTTTCAGCTAATTCTGTATTGGCTTTTGTTCTGTGTTTAGGTTCATAAATTCTGCCTAGATTGCACACTAAAATGATGTGTGTGACATAGGTTATAGGTCACGATTTTTCAGTAGTCAGATATTTATAAATTATTGTAATATAATACTGGAGAATGTATGTCCTTTTTGTCTGTAAGCAGAGATCATCACTATATTTTATGTGTGCCAAAGTTTCCTTTTCCTGCATTGCTGCATTTGTGCTCTGGTTGCACAAATTACGCATAAGCAATGTTTTATCATGTTGTACATACAGTTTTGAGTGCTTTGTTTAATGCTTTGAGTAATAATTTGCAACTGATTTACCTGATGATAGTTCTGATATTTCCTTTCTATATGCTTTTTTTCCCCCCCGTTTGTTTGGTTCTGTTTTCCATGGTAATATTAATGTCATTGCCTGTTTCTGATGGTGAAACTTGTTTCTACTTAGAACTTTGACCACGCCTGCATTGAGTCTGTAACACTAGTTCTTGAAGATGATGTGAGGAAACAAGTAACTCTCACAAGATATGGTCAAATCCAAACTGTCCCTAACCAAGTTTTTAACCTCAATGGTAAGAAGTGCATGAAGAAGAATATTATCTGAGTTCACATTCTGTCTCTTATATGCTCCAAAACTTTTTAATAATGTCAGTCCATGGAAAAGGAATTTCTTTAAACATAACTTATAAGACCATACAATCACTTACTTCTTAGAACATTAGTAATAATTATAGAAATTTACTTTTATTGTCTGTAAAACAATTCTTCATTATCCCTTCATTTCTTTACATTTCTTATCTTACAGAGTACCTAGAAATTCCAATCATTTTGTTTGTGTTTAGGGGGAGAGAGGTAAGAAAAAGAAAGGAGGTGAAGAGACCTTGATGCTAAGGTCTAGCTTGTTTAAAGCTTTTTAGACTAAATAGAATGGAATAGAATCCATGTGCACCATGGGATCTATATTGATTTCAGTGCTGACTTACGTTGTGATTTCAGACAGGTTACTTCATGGTTATGGAAAGGATAGTAAAATAAACCAGCCTTAAAAGCATGTTATAAAATTAAGCAGTGAAGGTAGAAAATGATATTGCTAAATTTTGAAATTTACAGTGACCAGTTACTGGAATTTTAGTCTCTTTCTAAAAGAGTAAAGTGAGAGTAAAGTTCTTACCCAGCCTTCAGCAAAACAGATTTTAGGGAGTCCTGTGCTGATGATTGTAGTTATGTCTTTTCTTCATTGAATTTGTCCAGTCACAGAACTGCTTTTGGCATTCACAGCTTTCTATGGCAATGAGCTTCATAGCTCAGTTATGCCCTATGTTGACAGTTCTGCTTCATAATTTGGTTGGTAACTTCATTTTATTTCTTTTGAATTAGTCCCTATTCACTTTCTTGTCTCGTTCCTCAGTCTGCAACAAATATAATTTATGAAAAATATTTTGGTGTCACATTCTTGATAATTGTGTGTATCTAGTAAGTCTGATCCCCTAAGGACATCTTTAAGGATTTTATCTCCCTCTCTCAGTTTATGCACCTGAGTCTGTGTGTGTGTGTGCTTGTGAAGAGGCTGCTTATGAAGGTAGATCTCCTTCAGGCCTTCAGCTGCAAGTAGCCCAACAATGTGTAGCAAATGAATGCTGTGACTGTGAAATTTCCATTTCCTCACATAATGGATTTGCTGGGAAGGAAAGCTGGGAATTTGATAGGGGCTCAGTTCACATACAGTCTGAGGAAGGAGCTATACTGATGTCATGTCAATAGTGGTAAGAGAGAACCTGCTATCTAAAGATTCAATAGACTTTACAGACATCTGTTACTTACTCTTATAATATCACTGGAGACTAAGAAACAAGGGGTTTCTTGTCTTGCCTTCTCATTGCCAGAGACTGCAACTGTAGTTGCATTGCTTTCTTCTAAAATAAAAAAAAACCCAAAGAGAGATGCAAGCATGGCTTCTAGATAACTCACAGGTACAGAAAGGTGTGAGATTTTTTTTACTGTCAACAGTAGCTGGACTTCCTGATTTGTGTTGTTACTGGAAATAAGCTCAGATGGAGAATGGGTGAGGATATTTGGCTGATGGTGAGGTTATGCATAGTTTTTAATTTTGAGTTCCCAATTTTTTTTTTTTTTTAAATTTAATGGGTAAACCAGTACAACATGGAAGTTGGGTTTCAGTGACTTTGTTTTTCTTCTTCTTTTGCTATGTTCAGGGGCTATTGAAATTCAGAATATATCTTCTTTCTTTGTTCAACTGAAAACTAGTTTTGGTTTGAAGATACTGTTTGCTAAAGACGGAGAGAGGATCTATGTTCAAGTTGATGTCAGATGGAAGAGAAGAACATTAGGACTATGTGGAACGTACAATGGAAATTTAAGGGATGATTTTCTGTAAGTGGCATGTTGTGCATTTATATTGTGTTTAATAACAAGTGAAGTTTTGTTGAACATAATCATCTGATTATTTAATTTCATTAACATGCTCAAACTTTGTTAAACTAACCAAAATGTCTTAATTAAAATGGTAGTCATGTTTATGAATATGAAAATCAAAAATTTAGGGATTCTAAGATGTTTTTCTAAGTAATTATAGAAAGCTACCATATTATTTGTAGAAGTTACTGGATGATGATATTATTTGAATGCACTTTTCCCTTTCTTGTTGCTCCTTTATCTTCAGAGCAAATACATGAGCACTGAGAAAAAGAGTGGATGATAATATTTGTATCATCCTCACATAGTTGGCACTCACTACTGCTTGATTTTCCTCCCCACATCAAGTTTTAGTGTAAAAAAATGTAATTTTGAACCACAGGAATATTTTCATTTGAAGGGCACACTTTCCTTACTTTTTAACCTTATTTCCTCCTAAGTTCCTCAAACTATAATGTCACAAAACTTGTCTGCACAGCAGACTTGGAGTGTAGGAACATTTTTACATGAATGAAATACTGAGGAAAAAGTTACACACGCCCTCTCTTCTTTTATACCTCAGAGGTGGGAATTCTTTTGGCATGTTGACTGTTCAGTGTGACTACGCATCTAAGACTTTTAAATGAACTTGCATCCTCACCCACGTACACCCTAAGGTCAGCAGGATGCTTGCAGTGTTGATATTTTCCTTTTCAGATCTCCAGCAGGGATGATAGAAGGGACCCCACAACTTCATGCCAATGCATGGAAGGTTTCCTCAGCTTGCTCCATGCCCATCAATATTCCTGTGGTTGATCCCTGCAATGTGAATCAGCAAAATGGTATGTTTTCACATGGGTTCTGGACTCAAGATACCATGCTGTATCTTATTATTATGGGACAGTTTTTCTTTTCTCTGTGAAGAAGTTGCACATACAAGTATTTCAGCTTCAGGTTTAGATGGGCACTTTTTTTTTTTTTTTTTTTTTTTTTTTTTTTTTTTTTTTTTAAAGCATAGGCAAAGACCATTTTTTTCCATACATTTAGCATGTAAAATGAAGTAAGTACTTGATAAATAAAATCTAGTTGGTCATTTAGTGCTGGCTGTACTGGCTGAGTACTACATTCTGCTGTCTACTGTGCATGCAGATTTTTAGCTATCTATAGTCCTGTAAATTATGCCAGCTGAGAGGAAAGATGTGATGCATGACTGTTAAAGAAAGTACAGGAGACAGTGTTGAGATCAGAAGTCCTGTCTCTGGCTTCTCCATGCTTGTTGCATTAAAAATTTCTTTATCGTCCATCTATGTTCTCTGACAAAAACTGATGCAGACAATCTGAGAGCCTTGAATTTGTTCAAATTCCTGAGCAAAGATTTAGTTTTGACTGGATGGCATGCCTATGGTTTGTGTTGAACTTTCACTGTCTCCTTTTTGCATTGCTATTCTTTTCAGTTAAAGAAGACAATGGGTAGACAGTAGTTGCCAATTCTGACAGAATGTAGTCTAATATTTTTAATATTTCAGACATCAGACTTCACTAAGGATGTGGGATTTATCCATATTTAAAGCCTGTTGAAGCAAGCCTAGAATAACAATAAATCTCTAACAATGTGGGGCATTCTAGGAGATTTTATGCTTTCCTTGTTGTCTGTCTTCTAAAGACAGCCAGATCTCTCAGCCAGATCAGCTCAGAGCCTTCATGCCTCACCCTCAATTCTGTGCTAGCTCAGTGGAGGTGGAGTTTGACATAAATGTGAGCTGCTTAGAGCAGGAGGGTGGACTGCATGACTTTCTGAGCATCCTTTCCAGCCAAAATTTCACTATGATACTCTAATAATCACTGTGAAAAAGCAGTGGAGAGTGAAGTGATCCACACCATGCTACAAGCACAGGCATCTTTTCCAGGTCTGAGGTGATATTAACCTGATTAAACTGAAAAAAAAAAAAGCTTGTTTGTTTGGTTACTTATTTTTTCAGGTTAATTTTCAACTGAGTTAAGTTCAGTCCTTGAATTTAGTTTACTGAGAGAGTCCATAAAATGTGAAATTCTGCTGTCAGTGTGTGTCTGTGTGGAAATGAACATGGAGGCTGAAGGGGAGGTACACTCTTTTAGCAGCAAAATCCACATCACAGCGTTCCTTAGCTATTGCACCACTGTGGTGGTAGTCTGCTTCAGTGGCCAGAGGGCTGGAGGAGGGTTTGTTACTGCTAGAAGGTGCATGGCCAGCTTGGGATTTGCATGCCCTCAAGCTCTGCTTTGTAATATTTCCTGAGGCCACATGCCAGGAAGTACATGGCCATTGTTGATGTCAAAGCTAAATGAATGTCAAGTAGGAAAACCATGTTGCAAGCTTTGGGGGACTCTTTTAACTATTCTTTTGAAATATATTATTTTGGTATTTAAATTTCCTGTGCTATAACAGGAAGGCATAACTGTTTTAGTACAGTTAGTTTTATCTTAAGTGGAGTTTGCTGTTGAGGGAGTTGCTTTTAATATCAATTTTAAACTATAGAATTTTACAGAAAGACATTTATGCAAGTGTTTATTGCACAGCTGGCTGTGTTTGGTTTTAGTATTCCATGCTATTCATTTGACTAACGGTTATACTAAAATGGATCTGGCTAAAACAATGTCACCTTCTCTTAGCTGGGTATGCATCTCACTGTGATATCATCAACCAAGACGTTTTTGCTCCCTGCCATGCCTACATCAGTCCAGGGTTGTACTACCAGCTCTGCCGCTTCGACGCGTGCAAATGCGGAAGCAGCTGCTTGTGCAACGCTTTGGCGCACTATGCTTATGTCTGCGGCAAGCACGGCGTCTTCATTGACTTCAGGTCTCACCTTTCCCACTGTGGTGAGTAGTATTTCCATAATGGAATATCTTTCAGAAATGTGGAAAACTCTACAAATTTCACCCACTCCACAAAATAGAGGGGTTGGCTTCTTTTTCCTGGAAACTACAATTGTGCCATGGTATAATGATGTACTGGGGGAGAATGGTAACAGCCTGTACATTCGTCATCTGAGTTGGCGCTCCTAAGCTATCTCACAGGGAGTGTCTGCCCTTTCTATAGGTCACAGAGAGAAATGGAACCCTTTCTTTGAAGTCCTAAGTCATATGGAAGCCCCTATTAAGATAAAGTAGTCAGGGAGTGGCAGGAGTGGAACCACTCCCTAAGGGAAGGCAAACTGGGCTGGCAGGGGCTCTCTAGGGTGGGCAGAGCAGCGTGGGCAGTGATTAGACAAGTAGGATACAGTAATGATTTAAAACAAAGCATTTCACAGAATCTTAAAGTATCGTGAGTTGGAAGGGACCCACAAGGGTTATTGAAGTCCAACTGCTGTATTTCTGTTTCTAAGCCATATAGCAATGCCTCAGCCTTAGCTCGACCTCTTGGAAGCCTGAATTACTAGATAGATGCCCAGTTTGACATACAGAAAAAATAGAAAGCTACTGTTTACAAAACAGATGATTCCAGCCAAAGAATTATTTTAACACAAGTCCACCTTAATCTAAAGATGTCTAACTTAAGAAATTGGTAAAACAGCATATTTTTCTCATGCTTTTCAACTAAACCCAGTGCAACAAGAGACCACTTTGCTTTGATTTTTTTGAACTTCCATGAAAGACTGCATTGTTTTCTATTTTTCACATTTTAAGAGTATGCTGTTCTCCCTTCCTTTTCCCTCTCTTTCCTCCAGCTGTGATGTGTCACAGTGGTATGCTTTATCATCAGTGCTCTTCTTTTTGTAAACACTCCTGTGCCTCACTTTCTATGGCAAATATCTGTGCTGATGACTGTGCAGAAGGATGTAATTGTCCTGATGGGAAGTATTTTGAAGAGTCGGTCAACTTTTGTGTATCAATGTGAGTAATAAAAAAAATAGAATATATGTATGGCCACTTTTTCCTCTTTCCAATGAGATTTAAAGTAGCTTTTCTACTGTTTCCCTCAAGATGTAGACTGCCTACAGAAGATAATAAACAATATGTGAAGATTTAATATTATGTCTTAGTAATCAATAGTGAGGCCGCATCTGTTACTCTGTGTACATACATCTGCTTCACTTTAGAGCAGTTGTGTCAAACACATTTAGAGAAGGGAAGTGAAACTTTTCTAATTCATGGCATAGCATTTTCATGTGAAAACCTTGTTTTTTGCACTTGAAAAAAAAGAGAGAAGGTATTTATAAAGCAACAATCCATAAAGTAAGGGGTAGTATGGGAAGAGTGTCTAGAAGTGTCTTTTTTCTGTCTCATAATGCAAACCTCTTCATTTAAATGGGAGGAAATGGTCAGTGAGAGGAAACAGTTTTTGTATGTCGCATACCCAAAATTTTACATCTTACCACCATGGGTAGTTGCAGAGTTATTTCTGTTCATTTCAACATATATTTTGAAAAGATCAATAAAGTTCATACTGTAGGGGTAAAGACTTTTAAACTATTCAAGAGTGTGAACTAACTTCTTATTCACATACTTCTTCATGTTTTCAAAGTAATTCTGTTGCTACTTCTAACCTATCTGTCTCTTATCACAGAGTTAATGGATTTTGCTATGAAAATTGCGCTATCTCATGATTTTAACAATACTTTGAACGAGAACTAGATGTTTTCATTCTACTCCCATAACTGAGAAGAAAAAGTCCTTTCTATTAGAATAAGGCACAGAAACAGGAAATAAAAAGTACAGAGATTGAGGAAAATCCTAGCTTTGTTTAAGATGATTTGAGTTTTGCCACTGACTTCAATACAGTCTGAGTGTCATCTTGAAGTTTTTGTTTTTCAAAGAATATTGTACATATAAGGATTGAGTTAATGAATTAAGTTAATGTTATGATGAGACCTGCATATCATAATAGTTTGATAAATAGAAGGCCCTTAAATCCCTATTCATCTTGCTTTTCTACCTAAATGCATGAATATTCTTTTAACAGATCTGGTTGTCATTGTCATTACAAAGGCAAAGCCCTCCAGCCTGGAGAAATCCTTCCTACGCCAACAGGCTCCTGGTAGGTTTGAGTGCAAGAGTTTTATCTTTCTTGTATCACAGTTTGGACACATCTTTAAGTGGTTTGAGAATTTTTCTCATGTAGATTGAAAGTTCATTGTATAAAGATTTTTCTTTTTTTTTCTCACTTAGTAAAAAGTGGCCTAGAATAAATTGGATTATGTACCTGATTATTTTAACAAAATACCTGGAAAATTCTGTAAGCTGTGGTGGATAAGGTTTTGTGATATACTGCCTGAATCCTAAATCACGTGGCCCTCCATTCTCACAGGGGGTGACATACTCAGCTTTTTTTATTTTAGTGGAAGTAAGGAAATTACATAGTATATAAACTATGAATTTGGGCCCTCTCTACAGATCAGGAATTAGAAGATACCAACAAAATATTGAGCAGAGCTCCAGCTTTTGGATTTTAATCCTCTTTTTCCTCCTAATTTCTGTTGCTTAAATTAGGGTTGTATAAAATTTTTTTGAAATGGTGGCTACAAAACATGTTTCCCTTGAATAAACATGGGTTTCCTTTTCTTTTCTAGTCAGTGTTTGAATGGAACAGTGAAATGTATTGAAGCCACTACAGAAAACATAGGTAATTTACTGTCTTGTCCCATATAAAAGTTGCACAAATAGAGAATCTGATATTGGATAGTAATTTGGTTTTTCTCCTCATATGTATTTAAATTATGAGATACTTTATTTCACAGAATATTTAAAATAGGAGGTTAGGAGCACAAATAGTCTTGGGGTTTTCCCCCTCTTTTTCTGTAGCACAAATTGTACTACTCAGTCACTTGGGAAATTAAAAGAAGTAAATAATTGCATATGACATCTAGGTCAATGTGTTCTCATGGGAATACCTATAATTAGGCTCACTATCCATGTTTAGGAAGCTTTAAGATCTTGATTTCTAGAAGGTAAATTTTTAATGCATTCCTAATGAATTTAGAAGTACCTTGAAAATTGTGCCACTTCTAAGGGTTTTTTCTGCCTAAGGTATAATGGCTGTGTCATTAAGAATGGACTGTGTGTGAGATTCAGGATGCATACATCCAGATGCTTAATATTATTGGTGTTTTACATTAGAATGTATATTAATTTTATATGTTTGTAATATAGATTATGTTATGGACTGTTAATTCCGATTACATTCTTATATGAACTGTAATGTAACCTCCCTTTGTGTCCAAATAAATAGATTGTGAACAAAAACAAATAGAAAACCTTCAGTGTAAAAGAACAGTTGATCTTTTTTAACCTTCATTTTGCATTTGAAGTTCACATATGCCCTGAAGGAAAAATCTACTATGACTGCAGATCTCCTGTGCCTGGGTTACCAGCAGCGGGTGTGAATTGTGGGATCTCTTGTGCGAACCTTGCCATGAACTTCTCCTGTGTCCCCTCACCACCCTGTGCAAGTGGCTGCATATGCCCCCCCGGGTAAGCTTTGATGAAACAACCTGGAGCACAAGCCAAATGCATATTTTCCACAGTTCAACTCTGCAAATTTTTTTTGCTTTTTACATTCCAGTGGTATCACACTTCTAATTTTGAAACTATTGTTCTATAAATTGTCGCAGGCGCACAGTAACAGCTAAAAGGCCATCAGATATCCAGCTTACTACCATTCCAGTTGGCTGGTATTTGGGACTGTCTGGACAGGAGATGACTTCCACCACTTGCACAGTGTATTTTATTTGAATGTAAAAGCAAACATGACAAAATATTTTCATGTAAACCATTTGTGCTCCTACATATTGATGCCCAAGTCTTTGTCTCACCTAAATTTCTACTCAGGCTTACAATGTTGATGCCCAGCCTGGGGCAGGGAGGCCAGGTGTATGGACTGGTTTCTGCCCTATTTCTTTTCTCTCTCTCTGTCCTTTTTTTGTTTTCTCAGCTCATGTGTTTAGATTTGGTGCCCAGAAACTGTCTGCTGAGCTTGGCAGGGGTCAAATCCAAGTGTAAAATCTAAAAACTTCTATTGTAGTTTGTGTCAGGATCAATCACCACTCCTTCCATTTGTTTCCGTTCCCTTCCGTGACACCACCTGTGTGCTCTTTCAGATTGAGGAGTCAAATATGCTGTGCAAATTGCTGTAATTGCTGCTCATCTCAGGTGGAGTTCTCCCTTTTTTTTCCCTCAACTTTCCATTTTATTTCACTGTGCCTGTAGCCAGTGGTCTCCTGACAGTGTCTCAGCTGTGCACAGATCAGAGTATAAACAAGACTGTCACCATTCCCCTTCCAGCACCTTGTGATGTTCATAGATGACTAAGCACTGGTGAAGGTACAGATTTCAGGCATAGCTATTTCTCCCCTGGTATTCTGTAGTCCTCTAAAACCTCTGCCTCAACTGAGAACATAGCTTTCAGGACCATTAGTGCTATGGGAATAAACAATTATTTTTAGCACAAAAAGTGCATGAATCGGTAAAAGTAATAAACTAGTAACAAACTGAAACATCACTGTGATATTTGCATGAAATTAAACTAGCAGTATTGACTTGAAAGTTCATTTGAAAATTTGAAGAAACTAAAATAAAAGTTAAAAAACAGAGCTCAAGCATTGGCTTCACAGTCATACCATTTCAAATTGAGTATTACTTGATTATTTTCTGAAATAGTACAGACAAGCAAAATCCGAAGTTTCTGTCAAATAATAGTGTAAAACACATGAATTATTTTCATTACATAAGAAAATAAGCACTCTTTTTGCTATTAGGTTGAAAAGTAAGTGTATAACAGTGCATTTAGTAATGTCCTCGTTGTTAAATTGTACTTAATTATGACTTTCAGCCTCATGGTTCCAAAAAGCGAGTATGGCTTTTAACTCAGAAGGGGCCAGCTGTATTATCTTAAAAATTAGTTTCAAAAGGTCTCTTTTTTATGCAAGAAAATGTTAAACATATATCTCCTGCTATTAAATCTAAGTGGACAAGTCACTAAAAACTTGTTGTGAGACATTTTACTGTAATGTAGTTTTTAAAATTCTCTTAAGTTGCCATTCTTCTCTTCACTTCTCCTTTCCCACCTTATTTCTACTACTACCCATTGTTTGACTGAATGACCTAAGCTTTTGGGGTGGAATCCTGAATTGCCCTGGACACTGGCACCTTATTCTAGCATCCTGGGTATTTATGGTGCTTGTAAAGTAGAGCAGTTTGTCCGTGGTATTGAAACCCTTTCCTTTGGAAAACAATGAAATGATGGACTCTAGTATGCAAAAAATGGTCTTCCTAAAGTAAAAATGGTTTACATTTTCTATTGTTAAAGCTCTTGCACAACAGCTTGTTGTTCTTTTAGTCTGTAGTTGAAGAGGTGACAAAGAATTAGAAACTGGAAGTCTGTGATATACTTTAGAAGTTGAAGAATGTAACAGCCCAAATTTTCATGAGGAAATGAGCTGAGAATGACAGTAAATTCAAAGATTCCCAAAGATAGACCAAGAGCCACCCTTAGACTGAACTGGAGATATGAGGCTAAACTGAGTTGCAGAAGCACAGAGTAGTGTGGAAAGGGACTTCATGGGGCTTAGTTAATCCTCTGCCTTTAGGCAGCACCAGCAATACTGATGTTATTCTTGGGAGACATTTGGCTTCTATTGATGGAGACTAAGTACCTTCCCAAGCCATCTATTCCGGTGTTTTCCTATCCTTAAGAAATTTTTTGAACTCTTTTACTTAGAGCCGATTACTGTTTAATGAACTAGTAATGGGGTGACAAAAATGAAACTGTGTATTCCTTTCAACTTCCAGTGAAACAATCTCTAGATTATACTTTGAGCCAAGTGTTGCATGACCCCTCCAGGAATTGCTCTCCTAAAGAACAGCACTGGGAGTGTCAGTAACATTTTTGTTAAGAAAGTTAAAATTGCTAAATAGGTGGAAATGAGATAGCAAACATGTGGTTGACCATATATCTGGGTTGCTTATTGATCTAATTATATTTGACACTTTTTGCAATAAATGCCTGTTTTGTCTTAACCTTGTTAGTTGTTTCAGCTTCCCTTGTGTGGGCAAGTAACCTCCACCACTGCTCTTGATAAACTGTGCAGCAGGTGCCATAGGCCAGCTCGCTGCTCTGTGCTCAGAACAGGACAGGTGCTGTCTGTGCAGAGGAGCAGGCACTGCAGTCCAGCTGCTTTCCTGGCACAGCAGGACAAGAGAGCAGCAGAGAGGGAAGGGCAGTCCGGCCGCAGCCTCAGCAGCTCGCGTGGTACCCAGACACTCTGGAGTTTTCAGAGAGGAATACCTACACTACTGACACTCCTGCGTGGGAGCTGCAACCCACACCAACATACCCCCTTCTAGATACAAGGAGAGCTGCAGCTGTGGCCTTGGCGAGGTCTCCAGCTGTGCACAGTGGAGATCATTTGATTTGGACAGCTTTTGCTGATGAAACAATTTTCCTTGGCTGGACGGAAGACTGGTTGCCCTTGGTGGGGTTTCAACAGTACACTACACATTGTTACACTGATCTTTTGGATTTGCTCTTTCATCTTAATAATTCTTTTATTTTGAAGGATGGCTGAGCACAGAGGGAAATGTTATATTCCTGACAGTTGTCCATGCACTTGGAAAGACAGAGAATTTCTGTCAGGAGAAGTGATAGCTACTCCATGTTACACCTGGTGAGTTCATTTTGCGTACTTTCAAATCATCTGGATCTAGACCCAAAGTGAAACTGATACAAAAAATGTGTTGAGTATTTTGAAAATCAAATATATATATGCTTGTTTATAGATAGTTACAGGATATATCTTTTATTAGGCTTAATGATAGACTTGGATAAGTAGGAAGACTTTGAGGTGACTGCCTTTTCAAATCTGAAAAGGAAGCTGAAGATATCCAAGTTAAAAAGCAGTCAAGAACAAATACTTAATTCCTTACATATTTGCTAGTGTCTGAAATGGAGACGTGGCATTCTGCAAAATAGAATATAATGAAAGACAACCAAGGAGAAAAAGAGAGATCTGCTAATTTTCTAGCCAAAATATGTATATTCAGTTAAGTGTAGATTTAATAATGAAAAAAATTGGCATGGCAGCTTTTAATCAGTTAAAAACCACACTGGCAAATCAACTGAGGATTTACACTTACACAAGCAAAAATAGAGGATGCCAGTACTACTTTCATATAAATTTGAGTAAGCCACTGAATGTAGCTGACAGGAAAAGTCATCTTGCAAAATATCAGCGTTAATTTCTTAAACTCATTCCATATTTGTCTGATACCCTGAAATCTTACAGGTAGCAGCTGGAGGTATATTCCTTTGAAAATTTGCAGACCTTTATCAAAATTTAGAAAAAATAGACTACTGATGTCTTATGAATGAGCATGTTGTCACATTGTGCCTTATCTACACTGGAGGCAGCGATGGAAATATTTGCATAAGCCCTGCAAAGTTTGAGATTTTGTATTTATTTTTAATGCATTTTTACTGTACATATGGGCTAATGTCAAACTGTTCAAAACTTTCTTGCCATGGCATCACCAGTATCTTCAGAAACAATTCACAGTATAACCCTCTGCTTCAAGGTCTGAGAATTTTATTCCATTCATGAATTTCTGTACGATTTGAAATAAAGAACACAAGAAAGCATTTTCTTGAAAATATACAGCGAATGACTGCCATTATGAGGAGATTCTGATTGTTGGTTTTCCTTGCAGTGTTTGTCGGAGAGGCGTCTTCAACTGCACCAGTTACCCCTGCCCTGCTGTGTGCACCATTTATGGAGACCGACATTATTACACCTTTGATGGACTGGAGTATGATTATGTCAGTGACTGTCAAACTTACCTGCTAAAGGTAAGAGGATTGGGAATATGTTTTCTTGTGTCCATGAGAAAAACAAGTATTTTGAACATCAGGAGCTGATCTGTAGAAACCAACATTAAGAAAATGGTTGTAGAACAGATGTGAAAGAAGGACCTGTACGTGACATTTTGCGCTCATCTGTTTGAAAATGGTGCATGGGTGTGTTCTTGCATATCTCTATGGTTTAGAGAAAAAGAAAAATCAATATTTTCTGTTCTACCTTAACCAGGCTTTTGTCACAATGCTGAAAGGATAACACTATAGAAACTGTTAGAACTAGGTAAAATCCATAGATTTATTTAATAATTATCTATAAACCCTGCTTGGCCTAGGGTTAGTGATGAGCTCAGGCTGCTTGGAATTCTTCTTGAACATGATCTGCATCAGATCTGGATTGTATGTGTATAATAATATCAAACACAATGATTTCATAGTTCAACAGTGAAATCATTCATTGAGGTTGTCTGGCAGCTACATGCTAATGTTCCTCATAGCACACATTTAGAGTACGTTGCTAGCTTTTTGTTTAAAAATGCCATTACTGACATTTAAAAATATAGTCTATTACTAAAACCACTATTGTTTATTATAATAGTTGCTATTTTAAGATTAAGTGTCTGTGTTCTCAGTTACAGGAATATGTTTAGAAGAATACTCATTTTCCTGACTGTCTAACCTTAAGAATAAAGCATAGTTTCTCAACAAAGACTACTGGAAATAGTTTATTGCAAGTATGCTTTGGTAGAGTATTCACAGCTGAGAAATAAAATACATTGGTTCCAGATTTTCTGTGTGTGTTTAAAAAGGAAAAAGAGAGATTTGAAAAAGAAAATAATACCTCACAGCAAATTCCTGGCATGTATCATATATGATAAAAGAGCTCTTACTCTTAGAGGTATATGAACAAGCCTTCCTCCTTTAAGACGCAAAAAATAGGGATTACTTTATCTGTAAAATTATCTTGCCTGTATGATGATGTGGAAAGGTAGGTTATCATTTCTTAATTCTTGTGCCATTCATTCAGAGAGGTTTGTAAGACAAATCTATGCTCCTTTTTCAAACTTTAGTATCATACTGGAATGTTTGGCTTTTGCAATCAAATATCACCTGTCACTCTACTGTGTAAGAAAGAACCTATCTGGAAACAAACCATGGGGAGCATTTGGCATCCAAGAATAAAGTTGGCAGCCAGCTAATTAAGGCATGTGGCACACTGCCAGTGGGCCATTCTTCAGGTGAACATGACACAAATGATGAAAATGCTGCCTACACAGATCTGCTTTTCAGACTTCCCAGACTTTTTTTAAGCTTTTAAAGCTTAATTTTTTTTTTCCCAAACTCAGCTAATGTGAGAAAGTATAGCCTTATTTGTTCACAATTTTTTTCTTCCCTAGTATATGGGAAGCTTTCATGACCTCTATTGAAGGACTCTTTAGTACATATTAGACACTGCATAATTATATCTGAAACAGAAGATGTATCTGTGGGCTGATTTTTGACTGGGAAATGTTTAGAGAATTTTTAAGGGGAGAAAAAAAAGAAAAAAGAAACAAAGGATGATATTGTATGGCAGATGCCCCAGAGTTTTGAGGGAACTAAAACACAGAACTGATGAACTAAGTGATGTGCAACCCTGGAACCAGAGGAATGGAAGATGGCAGGATAACCACATATTAAAAAGGACTTAATGGCTGAATTTGACAGGAACAGAGCAATATGTCTGATTTATATATAAAGGAACTTAATAGAAATTTTAATAAAGAGAAATTGCAATGGGGGAAGGAGTTGAACCACTCCTTTTTTTGTTTTAATAAAAGAAATTCATGCATGATGAGTCTTCTGAGTTATTCTGTGAAGGTAATAAATATATGGATAAGGATAATCAAGTTAATATGTGTGTATTTTAGCTCAAAGACCTTTTGGAGAAAGATTTCAAAAATATTTTTTAGAAACTACTCTCGTATAGGATGAGAATGAATATTCTTTGAGACACAAATTCACCAACTCACAGAATGGGTCAGATTGGAATGGACCACAGGGGGTCATCTGGTCCAACCTCCCTGCTCAGGCAGGGTCATTCTACACCACATGGTACAGGATTGTGTCCAGACAGTTCTTCATTATCTCCACACCCTCTCTGGGCAGTCTGTTCCAGTGCTCAGTCACCTGCACAGTAAAGAAGTTCTTCTTTATATTAAGCAGAACTTCTGTGCGTCTCTCTTTGCCCATTGCCTCTTGTCCTGTTCCTTGGCTGAGAAGAGCCTGGTTCCATCCTCTTGACACACTCCCTTAGATATTTATAAACTTTGATGGTGTCCCTTGTCAGTCGTCTCTTCTGCAGGCTGAACAGGCCCAGCTTCCTCAGCCTTTGCTTGCAAGAGAGATGCTCCAGTCCTTTCATCATCTTTGTTTCCCTCTGCTGACCTAATTACAAGTCAGAGGTTAAACCACAGGAATAAGTGGCCTTTTTTTTTTTTTTTTTTTTTTTTAAGGGAGAAATCCTGGTGAAATCCCACAGGGATCCATGCTGAGACCTGCACTCAGCATCAGAAACAATTTTGAAAAGGTGATGTGAGGATTGAGGTAGAGTATTCTGATGATAAGAATTCAGTCTGAACAGCTGGAACAAAAGCTTCAGAAGATCTTATGGCAGAAATCACTGCATAATAAAAGGGGAAATTCCACAATGAACAAATGCAGATCAATGAACAGAAAAAAACCCCTGTACCTACATTACCATGAAGTTAGGCACTAAATTAGCTACTATTATGCAGGAATGGAATTTTATGTGAGAAAAAGAAATGAAGCACGTGTCATGCACGAAATGAAGCACGTACATCTTCGTAGCGGCAGCCTGAGTGATAATCACGTATGCTCTTGTTTGCATGTACACAGTCACACTACACTTGTACCACATCCTGATGTGGTTAAGCTGCATTATACATGCAGACATGATAGCATGATGAGGCTGCACTTGTTTGAAGTATTCTTTTTTGTTCCTAGAGCAGAGGTTTCCATGCCTCTCTCTCTGTATAATCCTCTTCCCCTATATTGTGACATTTTAAATAGAAGTATCCAAGTAGTGGATACTTGGAGTATTATCCATCCACTATGGAGTCTACCTTCAGCTACTATTTGTTGAGAAGGTATGCAAGAGAGCCCCGTCTCTTTTAGCCTGTTATCCAAATAGTGAAGCCAGAGGAAAGATGGAAAAATATATATACAAATGCAAGATTTAAATTCCTTGTAACATCTTGGCAGGCACAGCTATCCAAGGCAGTAGGACCTTAGCCATGCTACCTGCTCTACAAACCATTTTTAAAAAAATAACACAATCACAGAATCATAGAATAATTTGGGTTGGAAGGGATGTTTAACGGTCTTCTAGTCCAAACCCCCTGCCATGGGGGTGTGTGCTGTGTGCTTCAAGTTTTCTGCCTGTAAGGTATCACAGATCATACATTTCACAGCTGCTAATACACATTCCATGGATTTAATGCTAGTTTGCAGTGCTGTTGTGAGGCTGATTTTTATGGATAACATGAAATGCTTACCAGACTCCTGAAACTGAAGCAGCTAAAGTGGTTGTAGTATTGTATCTACAAAACTGTAATAAGTTCATCCTTTCCCTTTTATCTTTTATCCTTTGATCTTCTTCCTCTAAGCAGTGGACTGCTTAGTTTCTAACAGAAGTATCCTAAAGGTGTTGTAGCAGGGCAATAACAGAAGTTATAGCTACAATCAGTTTGTTGGCGTATGAGCTCTTCCCAGATGTAGAACTGAGTGCAAGAATCTGAATCCATCATCCCCAGAGGCATGATAATGTGCTGTTCCCATCCATGTTGCCAGCCCTCAATGTTTGATTTGGCTGTTGGCCTTCCTAAATCTGATCTGTTTGAACAACTCTTTAATTTGTCATCATATTCCACTGTCCCAAACAAAGAACTCATCCTTACCTTTATTATGTTTTTAATAAGGACCCCTTGTGCTCTTGTGGGAGAAAAATCAAGTATAAGCTTTCAGCCAATTGTGAAACTTACTTGTTTTCATCATCAGTGTCTCCTGTCAGGCCTTTTTGTTTAAGGCGACTGTAAGTGTATGAAAAAGCCCTTTATAACTCATTCAACAGATTTGTCCATTGGGCAGAAAATGATGGAAAATATTTAGATCAGCAGTTAAGAATATTAGGGCAGTAAGGTCTCATGAAATGATATCTTCACTTTTTTATCAAGGAATCAGGAGTTAGATTACACATTGAGATGTAAAGTCCCTGTATAGATAAATGACATTCACAGAGAAGACATCAATATGTATTTTTAACATTTTAAAATCTCAGTTATTTCGAAGGTTTAAAAAAAAATCTTAGCAGACCAGCTTGTTTATCAGTGTAGATCATGTAAACACTTCATTTTGCTAATCTAAATATGAACAATAAATTTAAAGTCAGTTTCTTATTTGAAAATGTTTAAATATATTTTTTCTTCCATTTTCTTGCTTATTGTCTTATTTAACTGTCTTTGATGATGATACATTTTTTCCTCCAAAAAATGGGGTTACTTTTCTGGTAAACTTTTTACTAGTTCCAGTCTGTTTCTTCCACTTATCTGTTTCATAGAATTCTGCTCTAATGATAAAATTTATATCTGTCTATGACAAGTGTTAGCCTTTTTTATTTCTGTGGTGGTTTTCAGTCCTGCAGCTCAGCATTTTTGTTATGACTTGTAGTGTCAGTGCACTTGGAGCCCCTCAGATGTGTTCTCTTCTGTGAAACAGAAGAAAATTTTTTACAAGAAAAAAATATTCCCAAAAAATTATTAGTAACATTTCTCAGAAAAAAGTATTTTCTCTGCTTTGGGGCAGATTTCAAGCAGGAGTTCAGAGGGATAAACTACTCATCAGAATATTCTCAAATGAGAGGGAGCTCTGTTGCAATGCTCATCTGCCTTTTAAAAAACATTCCAAAACCCCCACTGAAGTATTTCCACTAACCTTAGGTTTCCACTAACTTTAGGTTGTCAAGAAGGTCCTAAAGCACAGAAAAGGGTGGACTGTTTTGTTCCTATATCCTGAAAGATGAAGGTCAGCATAACTAAGACCTCATCCTCAAGTATTCCTATTTAATAGATTAGTCTTAAATTCAAAGTATGTGGTAAAAATATTTTTACTTCTTTTCACCTGCCACTGGGGGTTTGAGCATTTTAAAGTCACCTTTTTAAGCATTTTTGATGCAATCATGAAAACTCTTTTAAAGCCAAAGTTGGAGGGTTATGAAAGCAACAACCCTTTGAGCCATTTGATCAAATAATCAAACCATTACACTGATTAGAAGCGCAGGTGTAACTCTTGTGGGTCAGTAGACATTACATAAGAGCCCATTTGTTAAGTTCATTTAACAAAACATACATCATCTCAGGAACCACCACTGTAGCTTCCCAAATGATTCTCCTAAGGCTGAGCAGTCCCCAGAGCTAGATACCTGGACTGCTCTGGGGAATACAGCCAGGGAACTCTTTTCTTGCATTCCCCTTCTTTTGTAACTTGAAGCAAGTTCAAAGCTCTTAGTAAATTATACTTTTATTAGAGTGCTTAATACAGAGGTTGTTTGATGTACTGATAATCTTTTAGCCATTATTTGCTGATATATTTGAGTGGTAAATTTTTAGATGATGACTGGGCATAAGCTGGAGCAATCACACAGAAAGCGACAATTTTTCAATTACTCATTTGACACATATGAGGAATCAGAAGTAGGATTTATCCTATTCTCCATTATTGAATATCTGTGATTTTTTTGTGCAGCTCTTTTTCAACATCATTTGTGCCAGGTACCCAGACTGTAGATCCATGAAATTGGCAAATCTCTAGAATTAAATATTTGGCATGGTCTCTCTCTTAGCCTATTTGTAAAATAAATACATTCTTCTTGCTGTCAGTCACCCTATAGAGGATTAAAGCTGCAGGTTCATGGTTAATCAACTTTGTCAAGCTGACTATTCATAGTTAAGACAAATAGTTTCTTTTAATAGATTCTGGAGATTTTAATGGGAAAGTAAATAATGTTGAATTTGAAATTACAAATGTTTAAAATTGAACATCAGACTCTAAAGTAATTTTCATTTTTTTCAGGGAATAAAACTGTACATGGGGTTTCAATCAGAGTGCCTTTAAATTTTTAATTAACATATCTAATTCTCAAGCCACAGTCCAGTCTGTAGTTTCATGAGTAAATGATGTACCAAAATACTTCCACCTAAAACACTTGTCAAATAATTTATAGCAGCAGTAACTGTGTAGAAATAATGATGTGCTGTGTGAAAATTTGTGCCCAAAAAAGAAAGAGACTACATTTCAGTGAAAAAACTGTTTACTGTGAATAGTTTGCCCTGCTCTAGTTGCAAAGAATACCAACAGTTTGCTTTTCATCAGTCCCATGATTTCAGAGGAAACCTTTCTGGATGCCCTCTTTTTTCCTGGGTCTCTGGAAGTCCTGTAAGGGTCAATAGCAAGCTCCCTCTGGGGGACATCCCTTTCCATCCTGTCTTCAGCTGTACCTGTTTTTCTGTTTGTTCTATTCCTCCTGTGAGCAAAAGATCTGATTACAGTTGGCAATGGATTTATGCTCTGGTTCCATTTTCTTCAGATCAATGATTTCAGTCTCAATTACCTCTACATGCCTTTCCGCCTCCACCACCTGATTCTGCAGACCATTAAATTAAGCAGTGAATGAATCACTTTTACTCTCCAACAAAGGAAAGATTTCTTTCAATTTGTGCAGATTAGCATGGAGGGCTTCCAGGAAAGGCTTGGGGAAAAGTTTCTTACCATGAGAATGGCAATTTGGAGGTGGTGTGTGCATAGTGTGATTCAGCAGTTGGATTCCCTTTCTGAGGACTTTGCTATTTAGTGACCTTTTGCCTTGAATTTCTGATTTTGGGTAATGTTCATCGTCCAAAAGCCCTTTGGCTACACTGGCTCCAGAATGTTTCAGTCTTATGCCTGAAAAGGCAGTTCACTGTAAGAATGGCTGCCTGAGTTTGAGGGCCTCTGGTGGGTACAGCTTTGTGGGCTGTGGATGATACAGAGCAGTAAAAGACGAGCAAAGCCCAGCACGAGGTGCTGCTGTTTCAGAGCTGTGTGTGCAGCAGTAACACCCAGCCCCTCTCCGTGTTTGACGGGGGGAGATGCTCAGACCAGTCTCCTGCAGGTGCTGCTTGGTTTATGGCCTCTGACTCTGGGTGTGGGTGAGCTATGAGAACTGTGAATTAAACTTATTCTGATTAAGGTCAGGATATAAGAGGTTTTATTTTCTGAATATATAAAAACTGAACTTCAGCACTGTAAATGAACACATAACATTTTTTATATTGAAAAACATAAAAGCTTTGTACAAGTTTCAGTTTTCTAGCTTCTGCAATCATTTGCTGGAGCTCTTGTCCTTTATTTTCCTGTTGCACTTTATCATTACAACCAACAATAAAATATTAACATTTATCATGCACTTATTAATAAAAAAACACTAACAGGTCTCATGTAAATACATATAAATACATACTTAGATATTAAAACTTACACCACCAACTGGGCTGCTGTTTTGTAGTTCAGAATAATTCAAATTACAGAATGTGTCACTTGGAAACAAATATTCAAATGTTGCCAAATCTTCAGTCTTCAGAAGGTCTCATTTTTAATTAGAAAGGGATTGCAGTAATATGACCTGTGCAAAAGCTGAATCTGGTACACAAGGAGGCGAAGTTAAGTAAATGAAACAAAAGGAAACCTGCTTTAAATGATTTTTCTCAAACTTTTTAATATAGTTCTCTTAAAATACAAAAAAAAAGAAAATCAGAAGTTTTTCCGTGAACGCTCCCAAGTGTTTTCAAAGTTAAGAAATATTGAATTAGAACAAGGTTCTATTTGAAGTAGATAAAGTATTTACTGTCATGTGTTTTCATTATTAGATTTTTAAAAAAGTATTTGGATTTTATAGTTGACAAACCTTCAGAACACTCAACAGCTCTGTATTGCAGTAAAATCTGTTAGAAAAAAATCCTATGTATAGAGAAAATACTATATAATTATATGTTTTTTCCTGTTGCTTGTACATATACATATACATATACATATACATATACATATACATATACATATACATATACATATACATACATATCATACATCTTTTTGGAGTTTTTGGGAGTTTATTCTGCCTGAGATGTATCCTTTTCAGAAAACACTTTTAAAGAATTGGGGAAGAGTTATCATGGATGCATTAGCAAACATCTGGAAGTTGTTTGAGGATAAGTCAGTAGCTGGAATAATCTCACTTCTCTTAAATTTTCATCAGTGAATCTACTCAGTCATGTTGCTCTCTTCCATTTCTACTCAAATATGCTTCAAAGAGAGAAATATCTCATATCTTACAAGTGTACTGCAAGCTTCTTGGCCATATTTTGAGTGAAAATAATCTGCAGCCATGTAAAAGATGTAAAGGAAAAGAAAACTAATGTGCATTCGCATAAGCAATTTGGCTCTCAGGTTCTTAGCTCCTAAATGGGTTTCTCGGTTCTTTTCTTTCAAAAGTTGTATAAAAATACATAACACTGGTGGGAAAAAAGTGCTATTACAATTCCTTTCCTCTCTTTTCGCTCTCGTGTAAGAGGATCACCCACTATCTTTCCCATAATTTTTTTCCCAGCTTTCATGTGGATTTCTTCCCAAACTGAGACAGTGTGTTTCAGTGCCATCTGTTGACTCCAAGCAATATTGCTCCATTGTTTTAATAGCTGTGGGGAAGAACATTTGCTGATACAAATTAGTACAGTGTGCAAAAAACAGGATCAAATGAAGTTACGTGGACTGTATATATAATTCTGGAAAGGTGCAGAATAAATTAGTGCACCCGCAAAACAAATCAAGCCTTTCAACAAGAGATGCTTCTTAGTGTAAATTAAAATGAGTTTTGCATAATTAATACATTTTCACTGTTTATCTGGTGACCAAGTCCATAGAAAAATGGCACTGGAAACTAATAGAGCAAGAACAACTTAGATGCCAAGGCATTTGTCTGCTCCCCAAAATAACTTATATATTTATGCCTGAATGCTCCCTAAATCTGGGCTAAGATGTTTTGCTTCTCCTGGATCAAGCTCACTAGAAGTAAAAGTTTCAAATGTCAAGTTCCTTCAGCAGAAACTCAGAGCCAATAAACCACAACCAAGCTAATTCTGACTTTCCATAAAATCTCCTGTAATATTAGATCCGAACAGAGCTAAGGAATCTCTCTGGAAATATGTAGGAGGGAGAAAGCAAATTCTACTTTTTAAACTATGGTATACTTTTTTTTCAGTATATTTAGTGCTTTTTGCACTTCTTTTCGTGGCTATATATGAAAACATCTAAAACATCATTAAAGCAAAAGTAGGATAGGCCTAATCTATCTCTATCCCACTCCCAGGATGTCTTTATATGCCCTTATGGCCACCCCAGTTTTCAGTTTTGTAGGGAACAAACCAAAAGTAATGGGTAAATCAGGGTATTGAGAATGGAAAAAATGAGTCTTTACACTGAACAGTTAGAGAGATTTTAATGCAACTTCCAAAGAAATGAATACAGCCAAGTAAATTGTCTTCTCCCAGGCTGCATTTTGACGATGTAAGCACACTGCACAATATTGTTACTGGTTAAAAGGGACAGAAAATTTCTAACAGGATATTGAAATAGAAAGTTTCTAACAAAAATAAACTCTAGCATTCCCAAGCACTGCTAAAAAAACCCAAAACCAATGCCAAGCCAGAAAAAGGAAAGCAGTGCTTTGCTTTTTTGACTAGGAAGAAATATGGAAAAAAAGTGCAGTGAAGTCTAGAAAAAGAATGTCCTGAGAAGTGGGACTGACAATGAGCTTTTGACTGACTGCCCAGAGCTGTGACTCTGTCTTTTCTGTTGCTTAGCAACTCCATGTTATCACAAAGAAACTGATATTAAGTTGGAACAGGCTGGATATGGTAATTTACGTGGGAAGATACTCTTGCAGTGGGAAAACCATTTTATTTCTAGTTTCTGTCAGCGTAAGTAGGTTTCACATGATGAACTGTAGTACATCCCCTGCTGGGTGCATTTTACCTAAAAAGGTAAAGAGTGACTCTGCCTTGGAAAGAGGCTCTGCAGAAAAAAACAAAACCAAAAAAACCCCACCTTGTTATTCATTAGACCTGCTCCTAGTGTCTACTCAGACATTTCTTCTAGTGGTAGCAACAAAAGCTTGTTTTCATATTTGTGTGGATTTAGTGCAGATTAGAGAGATGGAACTCGATCGTTATCATTTATACCATCACATTCCCTAAGAACTCTTGAGATTTGCCTAAGACCTCCCTGTTTTATATAAACATCAGATGATCCTCACTTTATCTGAATAGTCTTTTCTTTTGCATTGGTAATAGTTAAGTGCTAAGTTTCAATTGCACTTTATTTCTTCTTTATTGAAAGAAGACACTTCATGTGCAGCAGCAACAGAATAATTTGAAGACTGTGATAGAAACTGCCATTCAAGTTTGAATTTCTAAAGTACAGTATGGCTTGGAAAGGTATCTATTGAGCTATATGGAGAGAATGGCAAGAGTATATACGTAAAGCAAATAATTTTGTGAAAGCTTAGAGCCGTAAGAGACATGTAATCCATGATGATATTTTTATGTTTGGGTTCAGCTCTAAGATTTAATTAGAAAAAGAGAAAGCACAGAAGATTCAGGAATTAATGCAAAGCCCTTTTTTCTTAAAAGTCTGGTTTACTCATAACTCTACTGAACTACTACCACAGTCTCTCTGCACATCCATCCTGCATAATTTCTAGTAATTTAACACCATCATGCAGTCCTACAAGTAAGGAAGTACTTCACATATCTTCAGGACTCCCTGTTCTGGCTTTGGTCAGCAAAACACTTCCTGGCTCCAGGCTCCTCTGTACTGCAGAGTTAACTTGAAATATAACTCGGTTTGTGCCCTTGGCTCAAATCCCAACCATACACAAAAACTTCTGACTTGAGTATGTTGATGCTGTTCAGCTGAAGGGATTGGCCTGGACTGTCAGAAGGCACAGGCAGCAGCTTCAATTAGCATAGCTAATATAGCTACCCGCTGCTGCCTCAAGGACTTGTCTTCATTGCCAAAAAAGGTGTATTTTTACTGTGGGATAATTAGCTTGATTTAACTATCCTTATTTAAAATCAAGCTCTTAATTTCTTTTCTTACAGGGAAGACATCGCTTCCCTGTTAACTCAGAGCGTCCCTTTTTGCTGAGGCTAAGCTAACTGAAGAGGAGTGAACTGTGCAATGAAAAGAGCCCACAATGTCCTAGGCATCAAATAGACCCAGAGACTGCAAGCAAAGTCCTTCTCTGCACTGAGCAGTGGTGGGGAGGTAACTCCCTTTCCCACTTTTCAGTTGGCCAGCACAGAATGTATCAGCTTGTGTCCTATCTACCAAACTAATGAGATTGTCTCCTTTTTAATTTACCACATCACTTCCAATAAATCAAAAAATGCTCTGGGCTGTTATCTGACTTGGAGGGGAATAATTGGTACTCACTCCAGCAGCAGGCCTGGTTTAATTAAAACACAGTGTATTTCCCAATAAGGTAGTGACCAATTTTATTTTGAGTGCAACCTAAAACAGCTTTACAACAGAATGGAACAGATGAACTTTGCTTTACCTTGAATCTTTTGATACTTTTAAATTGAGTTGCCTTGCTAAATCATGGAGATCTGATTTCCTACACCCCCTTACCACTAAGCAGTTAGTGAATAACTTTACCCAGTGCAACAGTTGCCTTCCAAGCTAACTGCTGACAAATACCATCTGTTTCCTAAGCCCTGGCGTTAAGGTAACACAGAGCTTGCAGGCAGTCTCCCACAGCTTG
The DNA here is from genome assembly GCA_013398275.1 of Promerops cafer. NCBI lineage: Eukaryota > Metazoa > Chordata > Aves > Passeriformes > Nectariniidae > Promerops > Promerops cafer. Next base: position 340,381 of record VZSE01002020.1, on the reverse strand, counting down.
TGCTCATGGCATTCACAAGCACTCGCTGGCTGTGGAGTGTTTTCCATACCAGGTAGCAGCATCCTCTGGCTTGTGGGCCATGCTAGACTAAGGGTAGCAAAATGGTAGCACCTCCTTTCTGTGGCAAAAATAAATGCCTCTATGATTTCCATCATCTGGGGTTGGGTTTGTTTTTAATGTTAGATTGAAAGTGTTCTTTAAAGGGTTTGGTCACTATGACTTTTATTAAGAAAAAATACACAAACTGCTTCTGATAGCACGTGTGTTTTCTGCATGCAGTATTTCTCACTGATGAGGAAAGATTACTGATTTTTTTTAATTCTAGAATTCTGATGAGCACAGAGTAAATAAGGGTACAAATGAGAGACAGGCAAGAAATAGTTAGGAGTAAGTAGCCAGCGACTTTTGGGGGTACACTGAGCAAGGCAGGGGTACATTGACCACAGGAGGGAGCAAAGCTCTGGGGAGAGATGCTGTGGGAAGAAACCAAGGCGAGGGATGCCTCCTGTTGTGGCCAAGTGGAGCTCTTCAAGAGCGTTGCTGGGAGCCAAGAGTGGTTCCCAAGACTGGGGAGATGCTGAGAGCCACCATTTCCATCTTGCACACCGTGCCCATTAGCACCTGCAATTAGTTTCATCTAATCATACTCTCAGAGGCTATGATCAAAAGAAGTTGGGAGCAAGAGGAGTTTTAGCAAGAAGAGAATGTTTTTGTTCCCAGCACTACCCAAGTAGTGGGTATATAAGACTAGATTAATCAGTGGGTGCTACTTGCCACATCCAAGATTTTTATTTCATCTCTGTCTCAGGTTTCTGAAGACTGTAGGACTGAATTTGATCAAAAATTGAACCAGATTCAGAAACAGTGATATTGGCTCATATTGGTACAGAAGTATTGCAAGTATTGGTACAGAAAAGAACAGGAAAGCAAATTAAAATAGGAAATAATAGGAATAACTCAACTTCTTTTTGTTTGTGGTGGTGTTAGCAGCTCTGAAAAGGCAGTCCATCTCCTTTGTTCGAGTAAAAATCTTAGCAATCTCGAGTAAAAATGAGGAATTACAAGGTGCATGTGTGTTTCCCTCAGGATACAGAAGAGCCACAAAAGCTGGAGGTAAATAAAGAGACATGTTAAGCCAAGGTGCAAAGGTGATTTTTTGTGCCTAGAATGCAAAATTAATGATTGGGCTGTAGAGCCAAAAGGTGTGGGATTGGGAAGGCAGTACATTTGAGTTTGAAGTACTAAAACACCAGTAAATCAGGACAACAAAGTATTCAAATCTTCTAAATGTTAAAATAACCCCACCCTGCAAACAAAAATATTGGCAGAAGCCTTTACCCCCTCCAATAACAGTGAATATGACTCATGGTTTTGTGAATTTTGATGTGTGGTGGCACAGAAAGTGTTCTATCTACTACTGACAGATGGTAGCTTTCTTGGTTTTAAAAACATGAAAACAGCTTGATCTCATGTACCTTAGTTTAAAAATAAAGCTCTTTTTATAGCATGTCTCAATTTTGACAACCACACTGTGCCGTGAATATTGGATTCCAAGTATAAGCATATTTCAAAACCCTAAACCAGACTCTTATTTTAGGGGTAGCCTGGTCCTCTGAGTTTGTGAAGTCTTCAGCAAGAGGAGTCACAGCTGAACATAATGACTCTTTGTGTTTAACTCCAAAGATTGTGGGTTCAGTTTTGAATTTAAAAATTCATTTCCTGATTTGTTAACTTGCTTAAATTTAATCTCAAATGTGTGCAAATTCTAAAGTATCTCATTTTTTTGTGATGGTAAGCATAGAATAAATCTGCAGGAGTGAAATGCAATTGAATATATAAGTAAAATGATTTCTTCTTAATGTTGCAGAGCACAGACAATTCAAATATATCTATAATTGCTCAGAACAAAAAGTGCTTTGACAATGATATTGTTTGCTCAAAGAATGTTTTCATCACTGTTGGAGACACTGAGATTTATTTTAGTGAACCTTCTGAGAAGCAGGTTAGTTATTTTCTTTCCTTTTTGGGTTGCCCTTTAAGATAAGCACTGCAAATTTACATCTCTAAAGGAGCATGTTTTTGGAAAGCATCTCTCAGTCTGAGTTAATATAGTACAAGTGTTTAGGCCTGGATAAAGCAGCAGGTCCCAGGACACACTTTTATACCCCATTGTGTTTTTTCAAATTCTATTTGTCATACAAAGAATATTGCCCAGAAGTCTCAAGGAGTTGAAACATACTGGCATTTATGAGTTTCTTTCCAGTTGGTTTTTAAAGAGAAGCCAAAGTACAAAGCAAATTTGAATGACTGAAAAGACAAAATATCAAAATATTAAACAACAGTTTAATATTCTATTAATATTATTGATTCAGCTATATGCTAAAATATTCTTCAATATGCACTCTGCTGTTATCTGGTAACATTACTTCAGTAGATCTTAATAAATATCTGTTTGTGTCAGAAGACCCTAGGGGCACAGGAAAAAAAATCTAACTATCAGCTCTGGAAGGCTGGATATTATACTGTGATACACTTTCCAGAACAGGACATTACAATTCTGTGGGATAAGAAGACAATGGTGCATGTTAAAGTTGGACCTCAATGGAAGGTGAGCTGAAATATAAACCCAAGATTTTGTGTAGTTTCTCTATATTGCTAATGTGATCTTTTATTGAATAACTGTGATAGTCTTTTCTTCAAGACTAGCTTTCCCAGTGATATAGCTGTTTATTGTGGTGTTCAGCTGCTAGCATTTTCCAGGTAAGAAGAGATGGAGAATGAGACTTCTGAAGAGAAGGAGTGGTTTCTACATGTATGCTTACTCTGTTGCTCGACACACTGCAACCTTGGAGATATGCAGCAATTCAGCTCTGACTCAAAGATACTTTGGGGGCTGGAAGGGAGGGGTAGTTTTTGAGCTCACCAGTTCACTGCATGTTTTCAATGGCTAAAGCCAATGGAAAAGAAGCTTCCATGCCCAGTGACATGGAACATGGCAAGTTTGTGGTACAGATTGCATTAGACTGATGATGGAACTGCACTCTGGGATGTAGTAGAGGCTTCTGAGATGAACAGATGGAGTCACATGTTGGCTTTAATTTAAAAAGACAAAATACAGAAAAAGATCTAGACAAAAACTTACATTTAAACCTAATAGATATACCATGACAAGATTCAGTCATGATGCAAGGAAGGATTCAAGGCTCCTTTTTTTGCCAGTTGCTCTTTTTTCCATTCCTGCATCATCATCTACCTTGGTGTCTCTGCAACTCAGTCTTTGGGTGCTGGCAGAGTAACCATATGAGTGCAATTCAGAATTGCATTTCTCTTTGTTTCAAACATGAACACATGTATTAAGATGGGGCTCATTCAGCAAAAGAGACAAAAGCATGCTAGGCTTACATACAGTATCAGATTTTTTTAAGTGTAGGTCAAAGCTATAAAGACCATCTAATGTGGTTTTAAAGCAAAATTATTATAGGCTTCTGTCCAAATAGCCGTAAAATACTTAATTCACCTACAGGTTGATTTATCAGCCATCAACACACATAGAAAAAAAAAAAAGTCTTCTCTTTTTGAGGAAGCTAGCAGGGAGATGGGCTCTACAGGTTGCATTTAGGAACACAAATACTTCCATTTCTTTCTGTTTCCAATGACTGTTTCTTCCAGAGGCTCCAGTTCAGTAAGATGTCTGCAGCAGACCTTAAGAAAAAAGAACTCATTAGTGTGAGCTACAACACCCTAAAAATCCAACTCTACTTTTTATTGTTGTGCAGGAATGTCTATTTTCCTATATATTTATATATGTATGCATGTATACTTAGTTTTTCCATCAGCAGCATATGCCCAAGAAAAGAAAGTTGCAGCTGTCTCTTTTATAATTGCTATTACAAATGTCCCAGCTATTGTGAACTAAAATTAGAGGCAGCAAGTTTTAATGACAACAACCAGTCAGGATTCACAATCATGAGGTAATTCACCTGAACTTTTGACTTTTGGACTGGAATCACTACTGAGCTTTCAGAAAAAAATATTACTAGATTCCAGTCCATTTTCACAGGCAGGCAGTAAGAAGTAGTTCTGGAAAATAAGAAGAAAACCACTGATTTCTGTTAAAAGATATTTGCAATATGGAACTGCAGGCATAGCAGAGTGTCAGATATTTTCGAAGGATAAGTCAGATTTACATTCACCCTTTTCACTTATAAATTTTTATATTCCATGTGTGTCATTTGTGCCAATTATTGATGTAAGTTTATGAAAAAACATTTTTTCTCTTTCAGGGCAAACTGGCAGGCTTGTGTGGAAATTTTGACAAATATACTTCAAATGATCTGACTACATCAAACAACATGGAGGTGAGAAATGCGCAAGTGTTTGGAGACAGCTGGGTATTAGGACAGGTAAGTCCCATGTCCAATAAAAATGTAGAGAAAAGAGATTATAATTTTAATTTGTAAATGAGCACATTATAAGCACATGATGTACAGGTATTTTCTAAAATTATGGTCACTGTGTAAGAGGACATTTTAATTTTTGTGTCTGTAGATATGAAATGTGTTAATGATATCTTATGTCATGGCAAACAGGTGTCGAATTTAAATGAAACCAATCTCTTTAGGGAAGGATATGTTTTCCCCTGTGTAAGACAATTATAGCTGTCTGAATTTCAGTTTTCTACGAAGTTAGGTACACTGCTTCTGGTATTTTTGATTCATTCCAATTTTAAAAACAATTGTAATTTCTCTGGGGTTGGAGGCATCAGGATACTGAAAGTAAACAGAATCTGAATGCTGGAAAAAAGAGGCCCGGAAGAGTTTCTTTCTGAACACTGAAAATAAAATGAAGATTTATTTTAGTGGCACTTCGTAAACAGAGTGAACTGACAAAGCAGAGGTGGTGAAGGGATGGGCAGAAAAGGCTCAACCCAGTATGGAAACGTGATTTCCAGGGATAAGGTAGGAGGATGCTGTAGGAAGTGGATGACTGCAACTCTGGTTTATAACACAGGAGAATAGGTATTGCATTAATGTGTGCTGAGAAGATGTAACATTTTATAGCCTTGTGGACCTACTGAAAAATCATTATTTGTAATGCAATCCCTTTGGATATCTGTCAGGACCAGTTTTTAATCTGTTCTCTCCTTGACACAGCAGGAAATTGACTGATTATCTCACCTCATAGAAGACTGCTTTGGAATAAAGATTTTGAGGCTTCTCTGCCTCAGTATTTCCCTTCGGATATATTTTATTCTACATAAAGTGTTTAAATTTCATAAGCAAGCAAGGCAGATGTGTAGGGTTATACTGCTCATCTAGAAGGTCATACATAAACAAATGTGTGAATACTTTGCGTGAAGTTCGTGAATTTTTCAATTTATGGGTTCAGCGGCTGCCTTAAAAAGGTGTATAGTGTTTGCATACCACATTAACTTGTAGGATGTTATAACTTTTGCTTATGCATCTCAGACTTGCACCTTACTTTTTGGTGGAGATATATGTCTGTAAAATCTCATGCCATCTCCTGATCTCTATGTCTGCCAGAGTGCTCAGGATCTAGGTTTAGCCTTGGTCCTGCTGGTTGGCTGTGCTCAGACAGACTTGACACTTCATCTGCCCCTGCAGTAGGCTTTGGGGATTTTTTCAGAAAGGACCTTTGGCCTTTGTAGAGATGTATCCTGGTCACCGTTTCTGAAATATCCAAATACTGTAAAGGACTATTTGGTAGCTGGAGGCCAAAACCCAGCTCTGCTACTGGGAAATGTGCTTGTATTAGCACTGCAAAGCATGAGATGCTTGCAGGGCTTCTCCTTCCTGGGAATGGCAGCACGTGTCCTCACAGCAGTGTCTGGGCACCTGCACAGGAGGGCAGCATAGGTGGGTGACTGCAGTGCAGCTAAGGTTGCAGTGGGACACCCCGATGACATCTATGCATTCATCATCACACCCTCCTGGTGCATTACACCCACCTTCCCTGCTGCATCAAGACAGCAGGTTCAGATGAACTCGTGTTCTCTGAGCTGAGTGTCCCTTTCCTATATTTTTCTGTTCTTTTTTTTTTCTTTTCAAAGAGATCCTATAAGTGATGTAGTTGTACCTCACCCATTTTTGAGTTATCATGATGACCTTTGACTCTATTTTTTTTAATGTGTCTCTCCCTTCGTACCACTGCTTCTTTATCTGAACTTACAGGGCTAAAGCCATCTGTAGTATGACTCCATTTAAAGTCAGTGAAAACCACCCAGGATGGATTTGGACCATGTATTTGTTTGTGATGTTACAGTTGGTTGCTCTGGTAATGATTATAGTGTGTCACAAAGAAAACATTTTGTCTTTATGCACTGAGCAGACAGCAGGAACATTTTAGTGCTTTAGAACAAAACAAAAAGATTCTTCTTTTGTGCAAATGTTTTCAATTATAAAAACAAATAAGGAAAGAATATAAAGAAGATAGCATTTAAATTTTTTGTTTTCTGATTATGCAAGTACTGAATGATATGATACTATGATGTATCTGAGTCTGATAAACACACCTACCTATAAAATATTTGTGGGTTTTTTGCTTGTTTTCAAGTGCAAGAGCCCAAATGAAACACTGAGACCATGTGAAGTACATCAGAGCAAGTTCCCTTATGCAAAAAAGGAATGCTCAATTTTATACAGTGATCTTTTTGCACCTTGTCGCAATGTGGTAAGTTTATTAAATATCCAAGATTGCTGTCATAAAAATAATACAATTCCAGTAATTAATTTCTTCTTGCCAGTACCCTCAGTCTTAATGTGAGGATACAGAGTAAAGCCCTGCAAGTATCTCTGTGTTGGTGGACTGTATTTGTGCAGAGCTCCTTGCTCCTCTCAAGACTGGAATCTAAACATAAAAGTGGTAACAGAGTTGTGAGTTAGTCGACTGCATAATCAAGATTCTGTTCTCTTTAGGTTTTATTTATACCTTTTATCTAGATAGGTAGCTAAATTTTATAAATTGTAAATTTTTAAAAATTGAGGGATTCTAAAATAAGTGTATGTGTAATGCACTTACAGCATAGCTCAAATGGTTTTATTTTGTTAAGTGTCCTGCTCTATATAGAAAGAAATATGAGAGGGCAAGATTTCAGCTTCAGAGCTATTGGTGTTTTTAATTGTTTGGCAGCTTATCATCTGGTTTTATCAGAGGTTTGGTATTCTTGTTTTCCCAATACCTGGCTGAGCCTGGGACTTGAGTTACAAGAATGTCTTTCAGTTCAGTCTAGACAAGACAGGGACAACACTATTTTGTATGGTAATTTTTCTTTCCTTTTTAATCCACCCATTGTCAATGCAAGACATGCTTTATACATTTTCCCCTATTTTTAATTTTAGCCTCTCAATGGTATTTAAGTGCTGCTTTACACCTGAGAAAGCAAGAACAACTGCAACATTTCATCTCAGTCTCTTAAATTCTTCATGATTGTTAATACTAAATGAGATCATAGCTGTCTCAGCTGAACCTCCTGACTTTCAGGACTGAAGCTGGATATCAACATGGTTAGGAATTTGCCTGTGAGGGAGGTTGCAGTAGCTTAACCCAAGAGATTTATTAATGTTGACTTAAGTTACTATGTAAAGAATTTTTTGAGCATGTGCCTGAGAACATAGTGATGAGTGTATTTTCGAAGTGGCAAAAAATAAAAATGGAACTTTTGAGAGTTTTTAAGAAACTGTATTATTATAACAGCTTAGAGATCTTATCTTTTGAACATTCATTTTCTATATCTTATCCATTTTGTGATTAGAATTTGCAAATATTATGCCAAAAATTTAGCATAATTACGTTAAAAAAATCTGTGCCGGGTGCAAAACATGTAATTTAATTAGTAGTCAAGTATTTCCACACATATGTGTCTATTTTGTATGGGAGAGTCTGTAAAGCACACATCTTTCCTGTGTTTTTAGAACCTATTAATCAGCACGTGAAAGTACAGCTCCTGCAAATGTAATGTAAAGTGACCTCCTATCAAGGGCATGTGCAGCTCACTGCCGGGTAGGGAACCGGGTGCCAAGAAAAAAGCCTGAGCAGAGGCTGACACTGGGGGCATGGAAAGAACAGAAAACACAGATGGGGGTTTGCAATGTGCTTGTTGTTGCTCCTGCTATGTGGGTGGACGAGCCTGCAGTGCATGCAGGCAGCCTCCTGTCTGTGGATGAGTGGCCTTGCAATCCAACTCAGGCTGCAGTACCGGTTTGCAGGGAGACAAAATCTTGCATCTCTGGCTGGCAGCAACTGATGGATTGCAGCTGCCCAGATAAGCACTGAAATCAACAGGGTCTGAGGAACCTGAACACCTGGAGAAAAAGGGTCTTCCTCATAATTCCTGAACTCAGCAGGAACTTTGGCCCAAAGCTCCCAGGAGCAGGATATTGCTGACCCCTGGAGAGATGCTGTTCGGCAGGCATGAGAGACAGGTTGAGATCTTTGAAGCCAGTTTGCTGTTTGGTGATTTATACAAAGCTACTACTGCCACTTTCAATGGAGCTAGTTCTCATGTGTGTCCCCCACGTCCCCAGTGGTATCCCTGTTTTCAAAACAAGAAAAAGAATGAAAGCACAATAACATCTCTCTGCCCTCGATCCAGTCCCTGCCAGCTTCTAGCAAATGCCAGCTGAGAAGCTGTCTTCATGTTAGATAAGTACTGCTTTGTTACTCTGGTGGTATTTCTGTAATCTGACGTGTGCCATTTGAGTGCTTTACAACTGAGCTAGACCAGAGACTAAACTGAAGAGAAGCACTGCTTTAAACATTCCATGTGTTGAGTAAGAACGCTGTTCTGGAAATGTTGCTCAACATTACAAAAAAGATGATTTAAAGTCAAAAAATAGTGTATCATGTAAAACCATGAAATATTGTGGTAGGATTTTAGAGAACGTGGGTTTCTGATCTAATGAAGTTTTGTGGGCAAATCATATTAAAATCTTGATAAGTGCAGAAATATTTCTTTTCCTGCACAATGTCACCAGTGGTCTTAAGCTTTCTTCCCCTGGGAAAACCCCCCTCTACAAATTATTACTCTAATAACTTGGTAATCAGAGTTGCAGCTCTGATTTTGTTGTTGTTCATGCAAAACTGACAGGATGACTACAGATGGCAGTATTTGCCTTATAAAAGCAGAATTGCCAGCTTCAATAGTTACTTAAAATCAATGAACAGCAAGTGTGTGGACAAGCATGTGTTTTAGTAATCACTGATTGAATTTTTCTTTTGACCTTTAACTTAGGGATAAGCTGATGATTTGAAGTGTACATTTTGTGTAGGAATATGCCCAAACTTTGGAAAAGATCTTATTTTTTGTGTTTAATTCTTTCAGTCAGTCCAGAAGTCAAGCTCCTGCGGCAACTGGGATTTGTACAGCTCATGCAATTAAGTCACCTATTTTTCTTCTTTCCCCTCCACAGATTGATGTGACTTCTTTTATCAAAAATTGTCACACAGATACATGCAACTGCAATCTTGGTGGGGACTGTGAGTGTTTGTGTACCAGTATTGCAGCTTATGCCCACAAGTGCTGCCAGCAAGGAGCAGCGATTCACTGGCGATCTCCTGTGCTCTGTGGTATGTACCTGGGCTGGCCATGCACCAGAGCTCATCTCTGACTTTTTTCTGTCCAATTATACAAATATGTCAGAGGCAGTGGATAGTAAACGTAGCTCACGTCTTTCAAGCTGTCTCTGTGTTAGCTGTGTCATCCTTATACACCCAAATTCACTGTCTTGCTGAAAAGGGCTGGCTGTGCTCAGGGTGTGTTAGTGCAGAGACTCTGGGAAAGGCACTGGTGGATGTCCAATTTTCTGTGTAGGGCTACAAAGAGATCCAGTCTGTTCTTTTCATTGACAGCAAGAAGGGTTCTTAGCTGTAGTATAATTCCTGCTGCAGGTCTGCTGTCACTGAGCAAAAGTCTACAAAAAATTAAATCATTGACTGAAATATCTTGTGTGACATGAAACTTCTTCTCCTGAAAGTGAGCTTTACATTTTTAGGATGCAGATATGCATGGATTCTCTTGTTACTTTGTACTAATAATAGCAATAATGATAATATGCTTATTTTCTTTTTCTTTTAGCTTATGACTGTGAATATTACAACCAAGGTATGTACTATTAGATATTCTTGTTTAAAAACTCAAGTAATTTATGGGCTTTTTCTTTGACTTGATGCATGTAGTTTTGACATTGCTTTTATTTTTAATGAATTAAGGCTAGTGGCCCAGCTGTGTTGAATGATCCTAGTAATCCCTAATGCCTCCATTAATAACTTCATAATGTTCAGTGTGGGGGGGTGGATTGGTCCATCATCCTACAACATATGGTGGCAGTCAGGGAGAAGCTCTAGACTGATGTTTCCTTGTGTTTCTATGGTAAATTTCAGAGCTGGGACCTACAATATTTGGACATTGACAGGCTATGGGATTTTATGCTCAAGTCTCACAATACTGTACTGTAAAAGGAACAGTAGCTTAGAATGAGCGTGGTATTCATTTAACAGCATGAATTCCTGTGTCATCCCCTCTAATATTTGGATACTGTGCACCTGCTTTATAGGGAGCAATAGATATTAAAAAGGGAAACCTGACTAATTGAAATGAATGAATGAATCTGACTTTTAATGTATCTTTTTGATGACTAGGATGACTTTCATCCTATAATGAGATCGTTATCGAAATAATTTTTTTTTCTTCTCCTGTCTGGCCTACTACAGTAGTAGCATTTAGATCTTGCTAGGTATAGCTGACTTCCCACAATTACTTTGTAATAGGGAATTTCATCTTACTCAAAAAGATTTGAGGACATGGCTTTAATGGTGAACATCATGACATTGGTCTTAAAGGTCTTTTCTGACATTAATTATTCTATGATTCTATGAAAAAGTAGGAAGGAATACTGGTTTTGGCTAATTTTCTTTGTATAGTTAACATTAATGTAATAATATATTTTATATTTGTGATGACAGTGGTGTTTTAGCTGCTGCTTACACAGATTAAGGCTTTTCCCAGTTCTCATGCTGATCCACCAGTAAGCAAGCTGGGGCTGCACAGGAGGGGACAGAGTTGGGACAATTGACCCCAGCTGACAGGTGGGATGTTGCAGAACACATGATGTTGAGTTCAGCAATAGAAACTGGAGGGGAAGTTTTCTGGGTCTGGCATTGCTTAGGGTTCATCTAGATGTTGGTCAGCTTATGGTGAAGAATTTTGGCTTTTTCATTACTTTTCTTGCAATTGTTTTCTTTGGTTTCCTTTTCTTTTTCTTTTCCTTATTTCTCTATAAACAAAACTCAAACCAAACCATGATTTACCTGTCTTTATCTCCACCCATGAGTTTTTTTCAGTTCTTCCCCTCTGATTCTTTTGAGAGGTGTGGGGTGAGTGACCAGGTGTGTGGTGCTTAGCTGCCTGCCAGGGTTAGAGTCAAGGACAAAGTTATGCATGTTTCCAATACCAAGTGGAACCAAGTGGAAAATTAAGACTTAAGTTTTTATGTGTATTATGCAATGAAATTTTTCTATTTGATTTTTCTTCCTGTAGGTCTTGGTGAAGGACCCTATATTTTGGCAAGTTTTGGAGTGAATGACACAATTATAGGGGCTAATGTATCCAGCAGAAGGATATTTCCCCTGCCTAGAACTGGAGCACATGGAAATGTAATTTTCAGTTTCATGATAACTCCAGGTCTTTTCAAAGATAAAGATTTATGTAAGTGTTTTCAGCAGTTTTGCTAATGGTGAGATATATATCTCAAACTATATGAATGATTTTTGGTGCATCTTCTAAATGTTCTAAAGTAGTCTAGATATTTTCGGTTATTGGAATAAGTCACCAATTTCAAAATGAAGGAGGTATCTAAATTTTAATTTTTTTAATATTAGAAAACCTGGCTTCCAGCTTTAAGGTTGACTTTTCAAAAATTATTTTAGAAATATTACAAAAAACAAGTGAATAGAATAACTTTGTGAAAAAATCCAATTAGTTTGTACAGCTGGAAACTGGTGAATTTTACATAAGTATCTAGCAAATATCAACACTGAAGGTCAATACAGGATATTTTTGTCTCCAGTAAAATTGGTTCTACTTTATGTTTTCACCTTATTTGTTACTTTTCCTGATCTAGAAAATGTGCAACTCAGAATGATCAATCTATTTCTGCATGGTTAATAAGCAGCATCTCTGTGCAATGTAAGCTCTATTTTTTACTTATCAGAGCCTTACCCAAACTATACAACAAAAATAAACAAGTTTAAATATTTTTCCTTCTCTGTTTTTCTTTTTTCACATATGTGAAGATTGTGCCAATTAAATCAATAAAGATTTTGTCATTGGTTTTCAAATAATTTAATTTGTTGAAAATATCACAAACCCTCAAAAATAAACTTAAAGTAGGGCTCTCTCCACAGAAAAATTTCAAGCTAACTTTACAAACATTTGAAGATTTATTGCCATGGGAAAATTAGTTTTTAGATGTGATTTTGAAATGAAAAATACATACAACAGAAGAATTAATTCAATCTTGTCAAGTCCCCATGTAAAGTGGAAGTAAAAAACTCATTATATCTATGCAGTACACAGATGACTTTCATATGGAAATGAGGGATGAGATAGTATTCCTCTAGATTAAAGAACTTCAAGACCATATTCAAGTTGAAAATCAAGTATGAAGTCAGTCTTCTTATAAAGTCTTACATTTTCAGAGAATTTTTTCACTTTTGATTTGTGGCATAGGTAGAGCAAATAGAGGTCAAGTCTCTTATTTGGCCACAGATTTTCTTACAATATTTCTGGATATGACTGCATATAAAAAAAGCCTGACCTCAATGTTCTTACAATGTGATATTATTTACTAATGAAATTTTGGCACTGCTAAGCTGTCAGACATTTGTCCAAACTTGAGAAAAACCCCCAAGATATGCAAGTTCCAGTCTCAGACTGCTTGGGAATCATTTTTGAAAGTTAGTAGCAGTAGGCTGAATGCAATTTTGGTCTAACTGATAAGTTCCCTGGTGGTTCTGAATTTATATGATCATTTGAAGTCTCTTTTAGACCCTGCACTGCATTTCTAACTCTCTTTTGTGCAACGTAAAGCTGATTTTTTTTTTTTTTTTTGTGAAAAGCTGTTTTTTAGAAGAAGCCACTTAGCATATGTATAGGGTTTAATCTCAATTATAAGTTGTTTTCTGTGAAAATCTCACCATTTTTATTATTTTTTTTCTTCCGTGGAAGCTCTGTCTCTTGTTTCCCTTGAATCTGCTGAAAGACCCAACTACTTTCTGTATGTACATGACAATGAAACCATCGGGTTGGAGCAGTGGCAGGCAAATGCCTCCTTTCAGAGACGAGCCACCTTCTTCCACCACCAGGGTCTCTGGAGCCCAGGGCTCAGTGCCTTCGAGCTGCACAGTAAAAAAGGCTTTTTCATCATTCTCACCTCATCTGGTGTTAAAGTGCAAAAGTATGATGATTCAGAAGAATTCAAACATTTCAGTAGCTTTAGTATTGAAGGTAAATCTTGCATAATCCCCAGGGATAAACATTCTCCTTCCTCTTGACTTCAGAGCACTTTCTTTCTTGTATTTCATCAGCAATAGTAACAAATATTTTATTTTTAATTTCTCTCTTTCTTTGTCTTCCATTCTATCTCAAAATGCTATTATTTTCTAACTTTTGCAGATAGGATGGTCTCTTTATCTTTGAACTACATTTTCATTGGCTTACTCTTTCAAAATGTTGGGACAAAATGATGTATGTTAATATCTCATTAGTAATCTATAGATATCTATTCTTTTAATTGAATAGGGTAATTATATTGCATCAGCAACCAACAGTATCTTCGCTATGTTTAACTGATTTTTTAGGTTCTGAAACAGAGTATGTTGTAAAAATGAATAGCTGTTTTTTATTGTCAAAGCTTGAAGTGTCTTTTAGCTTGAACAAATTTAAAATAATCGAAACTGAACAAAATCTCACCTATTGGAAAGTTCTGACAAATTTGTATATTTGCTTTTCATTTTTTTATTTATCTGAAAATCCCAGTGTAGAAAAGGCTGTAAGTTTGTTGTTTATTGACTATCAAATCAATAAAAAACCCCCTTTCTTTCCTTCTCAGAACTCAGTGCTTCTGTGCCTTACAGAAGGATGTGTGAATGGCGATATGAATCTTGTGCTAATCCTTGTTTTAAGACATGTAGTGATCCTGAAGGTATAGCATGTAAATTTCTTCCTCTGTAAGTAAAATTAATCTCATATTGCTACTGTATTGTTTTTTGTAATAAGCATACCATACATTTTCTGAAAATTACTGCTGCTGCAATATCCATTTAGTTTTACTATCCAGATTTCAATATCATTCTTATGAAAAACTCTCACAATTCATATGAAAACATTTGTACCAAACCTCTCATTTCCCACAGTTTGTATTCCCACTTACAAGTGCTTTCCAGCACAAGAATAAGAGGGTTTGTATTTAGCCCAGAGGATTACCTTGTGGTAGTGGTTAAGCAGAAAGCTATTAAATTAAATGAAGGCTATTTCCTTCTTTGGATTTATAGTTGCATCCTAAACCAGCACACCATGATGCTAAAATGGCTACGTCTTTCTGTATTTATATGACAGAGATCAAAAATATGGTGTTTATATGACAGAGATCAAAAGTTGTAGGGATAGTAAGGGAGGAATACGCCCTCTCCTGTAAGAAGAGGAAACTTTTATACTGGGAGATGTCCATTGGTGTGAAGGGGGGGATTTCAGAGGGGTGATATTAGCTTGGGATTTACTGAACAGATTTCCTGTCTCCATTGTTATCCCCTGGCCTCTGTGAAACCATAGTAAACTAAAAGGAAAAATGCCTAAAAGCTCAAGGCACAATGTGGTGGAAAAGATACTTTAGATTTCAGACTCCCTAGGCATATGCAATTTATGATTAGTAATACTACTAATATGACCAATTTTCTGTGTTGGTATTCTTAGCTTTTTCCTTATGGGAGCACTGGTTGTTAATGCCATGATTTTCTTATTGAAAAGTCCCCCCAGAATGAAAAAGACATGGGAATATAGTGATTTGTCTGCATTCTCCTATGTTGAAAGGACACAAGAGAAAGGCTTTATGGGGTCAATAGAAATATTTTAATATCTCAAATGAACATATCTGGATAAAACAACAGTCTTGTAGACAAGTTCATCATTCTGTGAAAAACCTTTCTGCTTAGGAATCTAAACCTACACCTGGTTGTGGAAGCAGAATGGTCCAAAGCTATCATGTTCATCAGCCTATGCAAATAATTGTTAACAGTTTAGAAATAGAATTATGCTGCTCAGTAACTTTTCAGCCTTGAAATGCCTCAAAATTCTATGTTCATAATTTCACTGGGAAGTTCTCAGAACTCTGATAAGACATTGTAATGGTTTGTTTAACCAAAGTAAAATAATTTAAAATTAACTTCTACTGTGGCTTTAGAATTGACTATACAATATTTTAAAGGGTTGAAGGATGCATGCCATACTGTCCCAAAAACATGATCCTTGATGAGGTCACACTTAGATGTGTTTATCCAGAAGACTGTAAGTATACTTTACTATGTTGATCTACTCTTATAAATTACTCCAGAGATCCCAGGAAAGGGTTAATCAAATGCAAATTTTAAAAAATTAAATACTTTCTCAGAACATCTTTCTGTTTATGATTGTCTCTCTGGGTCATAAACTCCATTCCCAGTCATCCAAAATACAGCTTTTGCATTCAAACAAGTGGTATTTTATGTTGAATTCTCATATTTCTCTAATAGTGGGTTATATATAACGTTTTGTGATTATGTTATACTCAGAGCAACAATATTTGACTATATAAGGCTAGTATATTTCACATCTGTAAGGGAGAGATCCCAGATGAAAGAAATACAGCTGTGTCAAAAATTCAGTCTTTTCAGAGGATGACATACCACTAACAAATTCAGCTCATCTATTTCATAATTTCTGATGTGTAAAGATACCACATTATTTGCTTATTTTTTTGGGATAAAGCATTATTTTAAAAATAAAATTTAATTTTAATACTGTATCTTATTTTATTGTACAAATTTCAAATTAAATACATTATGCTTGATATTTGCTAGTACAAAGTTATCTCATATAATATCTTCTAATGATATAATGTACTTATTTCAAATATTTTACTATTTTGGATTTACTGAATTTTCTATGGAATTGCCTTCTTGCTTCAGAATTGCCCTGCAAAATAAAGGTTTTCTCCAATAATAAAAAATTAACTACTTCATTTGCCGAGAAAATTAGAAAACATTTTGAGTCAGCTGAGTTCCTCAAAGTCATCAGATGACCTGGAACCATTGGCAAGATCTGATATTCTAGTATTTAAATGGGATTTGAGTAGAATAGATTTGCTATTTTTCTTTACTAATAACCCATAAAAGACAGTTAAACACACATTTTTCCTTTCAGGCATACCTGTGACACCTACAGAATCAGAAATTGGACTGAAGCCTTCACTGTTAGTCTCTCACATGGGTCCTACCACAGAGAGATTTCCTCAGACACTTCCTGTATTTGTTACTTCAGGGAATAAATCAACTCTCATCGGTGTGACAGACAAAATTACCATAAATGCAAACACAGCTTCAAGGGGAATGAATATGTCGGCACAGTCCATTACAGACTTTTATTCATTGGAAGCATCTAATGCAGCCACCTATTCAACATTTTCATTACCAAGTACAGTGGAGCCTTCTGATGTACTTCACAGCACAGCCAGCCCTACTGTCCTTTCCAAACCCATCCCTTCAACCGATTTCCCAATTCTTTTTCAAGCCTCAGCGGTCACATCATGTACTGCCCGCTCTAATGCATCTGTAACTTTACCCGTGACAATAACAACTCCAACAACCCTGCTCAGTGCAAGCCCTATTCCAACATATTCTGCATTATTAACACCCACTACCCTAGTGGTAGTTCCATTTTCACTCGAAACATCAACCACTCAGCTAGGAACAGTTCGACCTTCCTCAGCACTAACAGCTTTAGCCTCCAAGATAGCTTTTGTCACTTCTGAGCTGCCCACAGGGATTGGGAAGAGTAGGAGTCCTTCAGTCCCTTCTAAGGGAGCAGAAATACACTCTGAAGTGTCTTTGTCTGCCTTGCAGACTGACAGAGAAGCTTTCACAAGACCTTTATTTCTTCTAGGTCCACGACTGACACTAAGCACATCTACTTCTCCTGTATCTACTTTGTCTGTTAGAACTAGATCTGGCGTTAGTCAAACTGCAGTTTACCCAACACCCGTTTCTGCACTGACTTCAACTGCTCCTCAAATCCCTATGACTACTATATTTTCTAGCTCTGAGACAAGTGTTCCTCAGTTAATCACAGTTTCATATTTCAAAACAGCAAAACCCTTGTCTAAAACTTCTCTGATATCATTAAATGCTAATTCTTCAACCAGTTTTTCTCCAAAGCCATTTTCATCTTCAGTGCAAACTTCAATGACTGTTCCTAAGCAGACATCTTCATTAAAAAAGGGCAGTATTTCTGCTGCTTTGCCAATAATGACTGTATCTTCACCTCAAGCTATTTCTCAAATCCCTAAAAACACTTCTTCAAGTCCTGAAACATGCACAGTATCTACACCAGTGTGTTCTCTGTTTACCTCCCTGAAGCCCAAAGCTATGGCAGGTGCCACTGTTGCCTCCAAAAGTCTTTATACAGTACCTTCTGGTGCTTCCACTCCTCTAATCCATTCAGCAATCTCTGATAGGTCTGTTGTAAGTAAAGCCTCAACAGAAAACAAGCATATAATGCACACTGATTTCTTTACATTGTCATCCATTTCTAAAAAGCCAATGAAGTCTGTTATGTCTACAGCCTTCCCTCTCAGGGCATTGGTATTACCTCTAAATGCTACATCAATAGCCACTTCAGAACTTACAGAATACTCAAAAAGTTCAGATACAGAATTGAAAACTGACCCTGCGGCTCAAAGTTCAGGTACTTTCATTTCCAAAGATCCTTCTTTTACAAGGTCATTATCTTTATTTACAACCTTGTTATCAACATCAGTACCATCTTATGTGACATCTCAGACTACAAGTTCTTCATTGATTCCCATAGTCAGTAGCACATCATCACTAACACAAAATGTAAGTGCTACCCAAGCATCAGTTTCATCTCTAAATACACAAGGAACTTTAAAAATTCCAGTTATAGACCTTGCAACTTCTGTGGATTTTTCTAAATTCACTTTAAAAATAAGTCTCTCTACCAGCTTTTCAGCAGCACTAAAAACATCCATTGTAATGCCCTCTTTACTAACTCCTACAGCCTCTGAAATCACTTTAGAACGCCAGCCCTCTCTGCCTTCACCTCCTCCTAAGACTACTCATATCTCTAATGTTTCTCTAGGAAAACAGAGTTCTTCGGTAAGTTCTTCAGGAGAAGATGGAACAATATCAGCCGTACCAGCTGGAATCATCACCCAATCCACTACACCAATGATCACGAACACAACAGTGAATGCTACATCCTCAAAAGCACCTTATATTTTTGCAAAAATGCTACCTAGTTCTTCAGCCAGTTTATTAGTTACTTCAGGCACTACCCTAGCCTCTAGGATTACTACAAAAACCACTGATTCTTTTGTTGTCAATTTGGATTTTTATATGGCTTCAGCTTCAGTTCCTACCACCATAGAAACACACAAATCTTTAGTTACAACTGCAGTAACTCAAGCATCACAGAGCACTAAAGAAACTCCAAAGATTAATATAATGAAAACAACTGGTACTACAAGTCCATCATCACAGATGAAGAGTACCTCATACATAGCATCAGAAGTTAAATACACAACTTCATTTGAAAATACCGTGGATATTTCAGAAGATGGTCAAACTTCACATGAGAAAAAAAATGCTACCAAGACAAAGACAATGACAACTGACAAATCTTCCCTGCCCTTTTTGCCAGTAACTGCAGTTCAGAGTCTGCTTTTTTCAAGAAATACAACCTCAGTCAAAAATATCTCTGTTTCTGGAGTCTTGGATTTCACAACATCAGATAGGTCCAAAATCCCAACACAGAAACCCATTACACCTTATTTTAGTGTGACAGAGGCCACAGAGCTGCAAACCAGAGCTATAATAGATTTATCTCATTCTAGTGGTGGAATAGCTCTGCCTTCCTCGTCAGAAACGACGGCTGTAGCTGACAAGGCTTACTTCGGCATGATGATGCATACACTGATATCTACTACATCTGAGTGTGTGGTATGATCAGTCTTTCCCCTGCATGCTAAAATATATATTACTTTTCAGTTCATTCTTTTATTCTACATATGTAGTACCAGAGATTTAAAATAGTTCCTATTTTCTATTTAATATACTTGTTTTAAAATTCTGTTATTCTTAGAGGATGGTTTCGTTGCTGCTCTTACACTGCCCTGGTATATTCTGCAACTTGGATGTATTGCTCTGAAAAAAAAAAGGCTTTAAAGCTATGTGAGTTTTCTAGATTGCTAAATATATTTCTGAGGTGCAGAAAAAGCCATAATCCTTGGAATTTTGATGTTTCTTCATAATCTTACTCTGGCTTTTCTTTTTCCACTTTTTTCATTGTCATAGGGTTTAAAACTATGGGAACGCATGATTTTGTGTATCTTAAAATGCTTCAGATTATAACTGATTATAACATGTACCCTCAATGCATAATGCTTTACATAGGGCATTCCACCAAAGCTGGATGGAACAGCAAGGGTGTGGGTGAATGGCCATACATCATTATCACTGGTTACAACCACACAAATGCAAGTCATTCCAATATAACTGATGAGGGGCAGGTAGATGTGCTGATTCTCTCTCAGAGCTGGGGGTTGGACTTCATAAGGCCAGTGAAGTTAAAGTTGACTCTGGTTGTTTTTTCCTTATATGACAGCCAAGATACCTCGAACCTGTTGACAAATGTAGCCAGTATGTATGTGTTAATATGGGTTGGATGTTATACAATCTTTCAAGGAACTGCCCTAAGGATGTGCAGAAGCCAGATTGTGGTTTTCGAGGAATGCCTGTTCAAGTTAACACTGACAGCTGTTGTCCAGAATGGGAATGTCCCTGTAAGTCACTCTTTTATTTTAAAATAAAATATGGAACCTTGATCTGTAAATGTCAAGTAATAAATTAAAGGATTATTACAATGGAAATATGAGGTTAAATACTGGAATGAATTAAAAAGAGCTATTCATCAGCAAAGTAGAATGAAATATACTGAACATTTTTGTACCTTTGAATTGACATCCTGGAGAATGATTTTTTTTTTTTTTTTTTAATGAAAACATTGAAATGACATCTGCAGCATCAACACCAATATTTTTCAGCTGAGACTATTCAGAATTTTTATCAGAAGAAATGATAATATTTCAACATTTTATGATGAAAAAGAAATTAAATGCTAGCTTTTCTGAAAGACAGAATCCCCGTATTTCATTTAGCTCTAATTGCCATTTTTATTCATGCTTAGAAACTGCAGAAACTGGCACCTGAGCCTGCCAAGGGAACAAAAAGGCTAAAGAGAAGTCATACTTAAAACCTTGCAGCATCGATGAAACCAATTTTGCACTTTTTATTTTTTTCAAGATAAGACAGATAAGTCCCTAGTCAATATCTCAAAAATATATATATTTTTATGCATATATTTTATCTCACATTGTGCAGATTCATTGACCCTGCCTGTAAAACATTGACTTAAGTAAAAATTTTCACCAATTCAATCAGTCTCCCCTACCCTGGGCACACAGAAGCAAGTTAAGGTATTTCCACTGAGTAACCTGAACACTTACTTAGCCTTATGGGTCAATATGTTTTCTGCAGAACAAGGTCATCTATCTGTCTATCTATGAATGTATATGTAAAAGAAAATAATGCTAGAACTGAAAGTTTTTAGAAATGCCCTGTATTCAGTTTTGTGGTAACCTCATTAAATGACAGTTTTTTTTTAGGTCAGTGTTCTGTACTGTCTGAACTGAGTGTTATTACGTTTGATGGAAACAACGTAGCCCTCTGTAACATGGCTTCCTATGTTTTAGTCCAGTTACCAGGAGAAATTATTGTTGCTCATATTGAAAAATGTCCTGCTAATCAGGTAAGGTTCTTGCATTTATGCAATAATTATAATTGTTCCTTGAATTTTTTTGTGTTATAGGTTTGAAATTATGCAAAAATATGACAATTAAAACTTATACATGAAGGCCACACTCAATGAAAAATGCCACGCTATTTAATTTTCAAGAAGCATGCTTAATAATGCTGTGTACATAAAAGAATTTCATCTTGAGTTAAATAGTAATTATTGTGTTATAAGGAAATTCAAATGTAAATCCTTTTAAATTATCAGAGGTGACATAACTTCTCAATATGCATGTCTCCTTCCAGGCTCTGCACACAAAAGTGTTCTTGTAACCTCGAATTAATATTTTACAATATCGTCAAAATAGGGAAATATCTTCAATAGTTACAAAATATATTTTGTACCTATTTTAGGAAAGTATTAATGACTTTTCAATGAGTTGTTCCTTTTTCTTGTCTAATTCTCTGCATTGTCTGCAGAGGGGATCCAACCACTTACTTTTAGATTGACAGTTTAGGTCAGGTCAGTCTCATCCTTAGAGTCTGTACATACATTTCCTTTGCATTGTCCATAGTCCTAATTTATGCAGGCCTTGAGCAACTGGATTGAGTCCATCTTCAGTTTGTGGATAAACCAGTCAGTGACGAGGGGCTTCAGCAGGCTTCTTTCCTTCCCATCTCTTATTTACTCTCACAGGGTAACTGTACACTTAAACTTTAAGATTGTTAAAGGCAACAGTCTTGCATTGTTTCAGATGTTTTCTATTAAATTGCTCTCTCATTTCCTGGTAGCAGTGTAGAGGTGGGAATGCAGAACACACAGGCAGATGAGATTTAGAAGTCTGTAGTTTTAGTTCTTTAAGAAATATAATTTGAAAGGACCTTCAGCATACGCACTAAATTAGCTGGAAAGTGTGTATATTTTATTACTTATAAGGAATATATTATATTAGTTTAATTATTTAGCTGATTGTAGAAGAACATTAAAGACTTTTATTTTTGCTAAATAAAAATGCTGCTGATTATTATTGCACTTCTAATTTTTTTTAATGTTTTCCAGAGTGCAAATTCAATAAGAAAACTAGTAAGTACTTGCTTATTTTGATGACTTTAAAATGCATTAATATTAAAAAAATATTTAATTAATATAGAAAATTCCAATAGCACTGGCACAGAATTAGAAAAATAATAGTAACTAAATTTTCTTGTCACTTTTCTTTCAAGGTGCCACCTGCAAACACTTCAGGGCTCTGTTTTAAGAAATTAAATGTCACAACACACACTTGTCAAATACTTATCAATCGTTTAGCAAGAAAAGTAAGTATATATCAACAGCGTGTGTCATCTTAAAAAATAGCTGGAGAGCTACTCTGTTGTAGAATGTGATAAATCAGATTTAAAATAAAACACTACAGGATTAGGATTACTTTTACAGATCAGGTTCCCAATAATTCATGGCGTACTAGAGGCAAAAGAAACAATTTACATTTCTGGTACCTTGTTTCACTTAAATGTAATTTTTCCAAAATGACACTTTAAAGTTCTTTTGAGATTATAATGAAGCTGCAAAAGCAGTTATGCCTGAGACTATACTTCCAGAAACCCGAGAACCCCAGAAGTGATAAATGCTTAAGCTACTTTTCTTGCTAGTCAGTAACAAGTCAGAAAAAAGTCAGATTTTGAATAATTGGAATGAGGTTTTGTTTCATGATGCGATATGTGATAAATAAGATTTATTCTTTCCCTAATTGCAAAAGACTTTTTTTCCTCATGCCTACTTCATTTGCAGCTTTTGGAAGTGGCATGGGTAGAAGCTCTCTAATTTGAGCGCTGTGACTGTTATATGTGGCAGAGGCTGTGAAAAAAAGTCTTTTGTTATAAAATAGAAATACACATAAAATACATCATTGCAATTTGGCTTTATCTCTAAAATGTGTTTGGTTTATTTTAGGTAGTCGTGGATTCTGTAATTCAACCATTACCATTTTCAAAAGAAGGACTGAGTATTCAGGATACTGGTGCAATGTATGTTGTTAATACCCCAGCTGGTATTAGCATCAAGTGGGCTCATGTTACAGGCATCATAGATATACAGTATGGATTACACTCTAACATAACGAGGAAGACAGAAGGACTTTGTGGTGAGGTTATGGTGGTAATTTTTTTCTTATTCAATAACTTCCCAATCAAAATTTGCAACTCCCCTTTGTGCCTGTGACCAGCTGTCCCTATGGCTCTCGTTGTGACCCTCATTAACTATGCTGACAATCCTATGTGAGAGCCTGTGAAATACTATTAATTAATAATAAATTAATCCTTCTGTTTGAAAGCACTGTGTGCTAATAAAGTACTTTCCAGAACAAGTAGTGATCAGCACATCGTATCTAAATAACTTCTAAAAATTTACTTATTTCTTTTACTTATTTTTGCCTATTTTAAGAGTTTTGCTGAAGCCAAGTAAAGAAAAAAAATGAGTGAAGAAGTGGCTGCTAAAGAAGTTCAGGTAGTGATAGTATATTTCAGTGATTATGGAGCCAAGAATAACTGTCTAATGTTAGCAGTGGCAGCTTATTGCTGTGAAAATAGTGACAAAAGTTATATTTTGGGAAGGGTCCAAATCTTGTGAGGACAGTGAATTAAGAATCTGATTTTAGACCTCTCGAGGCTAGGTCTAAGGTCCAAAACTGTACTGGGGTGTCTCACTCTTGAATTACAATGATAGTAAATGTAGCGTGTTAGTAAATGTAATAGTGTAGCTTCCCTGAAGCCTTTTTATAACTTTGCCAATATGAATAATATGGAAAACTGTAAGCAGCTGATTAAAAGTTACTTTAATTTTATCATAAATGTTCATTTTCTAGTGTCTTGTAATTTTACATAATCTACTTCATATTGAAAACTAAAATGAACTTCTTACAGTCTTTTAAACTGCTTTTAGTTTTAAAAGCAAGCAAAACAACTCAGATATGCTTTAACTGTAAATATTAAAAAATCAAGTCTTTAAAATCAATTGCTGTCTTCTGCTTGAACAAAAGGAAAGTTCTCCTAAATCTAGTGAGAGAAGGTGAAGGCTGGCCCTGCATCTTTTCCCAGTATCATGCCATCTTCTCTATGCATGCTGAATGAGAGGGACAAGATGAGGTCAAATGTAGAAAGAATTATAGAATAGTTCCTCTTTGTGTCATGAGAAGATAAAAAGAGGAAGACTATGCAGACAAATCCAAACTTAGCTTAAAACATTGCACTACTTGATATTTTGCAGTAAAGTCTGAAGTTTTCTTTAGTGCTTCTTTCCTGTCCTCTGCTGTTTGTTCCTGTCTGGGTTTCTGCAATCCTCTTCCTTTCCTACTAGAAAAAGTTGTGGCACTATGTGGTAAATGTGCTTTATTTTTAAAGCTATATTGATTCTGCAGTTCTGTAGCATGGCCTTACAAATTCTAATGCCAGCAGTGTGTGATCTGCAGCAAGATGCAGAAAAGTTAAGAATACTGGAAAGTGGTGCTACTGTAAAATGCTTCTCATATAAATGCCATCTTTTGTATTTCTCCATGTTGTCTAAAACGAATAATAGCCTGCCACACCAAGCTAGTCCAGTTCTAACAAAGGACCCTGGACAGAATCAGACTGCAGGGCTGAAAACACGAGGGCAAGGGCTTAGGGTGTGTTTGACAGTGCAGAAGGAAAGTGAAAACAAGAGAGGAACTTTGCCTGATCAGTTCCTGAGCTGTAAAACTAGTATGAAGGTTAAAGTTTTGTCATTACTCACTTGTTATGTGCTTAAAGGGATCATGTATTTTAATTTATGTATCAATAGAATAATGAATTCAGGTAGACAGTGAATGCCGGGGGTCTGGGAAGGTTGTTTTTTACAGTGGTTTCGTATTAATAACTTGAGTAAGAACAATATTTTATCTAGATAAAGCAATTTGTTCATCAAAAGATTCTTTTCATAACTTCTTGCACTTAACATGTTCAATTAAATCTCAATACAGTGTGAAATCATCGGTGACGAGCAATTAATTTCAAAACAATCTACTATTACTCCCAAGGAGCTGACTGCCATTCAGTAGAATGAGATCAGAATCTAGTGCCATGTCAGTGAATTTCATACACTCAACAGCACATTTTGGTAGCAGTTTTTCTCAAAAGTTAATTGTTGTGAAAGGTACAATGCATTTTATGATCTACCTGTTTTACTAAGACATTGAGCTGAGAACTAAAATAACAAGCAGGAGGTTGGAACTCCAGTGGACATGCAGCTGCTTTAATTTATAAACTCAGGTGACTAAGTTTCACAGGTCAGCCTGATGCAGTGTAGATTATAACTTATCAAGTGCTCTTTTCTTTCCCAAATGAGGGTGTTTGGCATGTTTGTTTGAGCTTTGAATATGATGCTCTGTCCCCAGGGGTGTGTAATGGAGATCCTAGTGATGACCTGAAAATGCAAAACATGACCATAATTACAAATATGGAGGAAATTGAAATGTTCATTAGGAGTTGGGAAATTGAGAAATCTCTTGAGGTAACGACCAGGAGGCCAGTAAGAAACTGTACTGAAGATAACTGCACATACTGTATGGAACTGTTAAACAGAAGCATTTTCATCCTTTGTCACAAGAAAGTGAGTATGAGGATCAGAAAAATTGCAGGACCACATCAAATAAGAGTTGTATAATTAAGAAAAGAGTGGTACATTCACATGTTTCATGTTTTGCTTATTTTTATGATTTGACAATGGAATGGGTGGCTTTAATACCCCTGTCATGTTGTCCAATGTAAACACACATCTATATTGATCCCTGTGCTATTATTCTCTTTTTTGAAATCACCTAATGGGCATTTCTCAAAGGAGACACACTGGACCATTATGTCAAGATAAACACATTCCAGAGATGTTATTTTTATTAGATGCTTGACATGAATCAATAGAACAGCAAGCCTCATGCTTCTGCTGCACACAACAGTGATTCAGTGAGTTGCAGATTTACTGGATTAAAGAAATTTGTTAGTTAAAATATTTTGACATAGTCAACATTATGTTGACAGTTTTGTAGTATTTCTTAGAGAAATCATTATAATTTCTTTCTACAAATTGTACTTTCTAATAGGGATATAGCTGTAGCATGCAGCTATAGAGATGGGTAGACCTCTATAGGTCACTAGAGGTGGGTAGTGCAGCACAGTTGCTTTCCAGAACAGAAAATGAGGAAGCCCCAAATCTCTGAGGTCTAACTGACTTTCCCATATTAATTAAAAACAAAAAGCATTAATTACTCAAGTGGCCCTTTCTTTCTGGGAGATAGATGTGTAAAACAGGCTATCAGGTCCTACAGACACAGAAACAGAGTAAGAATTCATTCACAGAAGGATTGTATGGAAGGTATAGCAGCAATGTTTAGCTGGGATTGTTGACTTTCAGTTGACAGGGGTATACTGAAAAGTTCTTTAAAGTAGTGTGACAATCTCATTAGGAGTGCATTCTCTGTCTACTGGTCAGCATAAAAAATTCTGGCAGTTTAAGTTTTGCAGAATGAGTGTTCTGACAAAAAAGATATTTTTAAATTTAGACACTGCTAGTGATTTTTTCCCCTTGCGGCTGTATTATTTCTCTTAATTATTGATTTCTTTTAGTTACAGAAAGTCCTTATACTTGTTAATTCCCAATCTCAATATGTTCCTAGGTGTCACCACAGGAATTCTGTGAGAAGATGTGGATCAACAGTACTAATTTTTGGAATTATGAGTGTGATGCACTTTCTGCATATGTGGCTTTATGCAACAAGCACAACATCTGCATTAAATGGAGAACACCTGATTACTGCTGTAAGCAGATAGCCATGTTCTGTACCCTTATGTGGCTTTAGTGATGAGGTTTTTTAGTGATTGTTTAGTGATAAGTTAAAATATATATTTCTTTCTATTATTTTTGTAAGTAACATCTCATTTTATCACAGCACTGGAAAATCAGGGTACAAATTCTTAAGACGAGAATACATTCATTTAGTCATGAATGAATTTTATTCTCCATTGAATTAGTTGCCTACCTAAAGTACTGTTTAAAGTATAAATGCGTGCTTTCTGTGCTAACTCACTTGTTATTGCTACCTATTTAACCAATGAAATGCTGAAAGAATACAGAAGCACTCAATGTCCTTTTTTATTCCTTGCAGCATTGAGTTGTCCTGAGGGCAAGGAATACCAGCCTTGTGTGCAACCCTGTGAAGCCAAGACATGCTTGAATAAATGGTTCTATGAAGATTCTCCCTGTTCCTATTTAAGGGAAGACTGTGTGTGTAAAAATGGCACCATTCTTCATAGAACAGACTCTGACCTCTGTATACCAGAAGAAAAATGTAGTAAGTACAGTAGGAAAGAGTAGTTTTGCAGTTATGATAATACTAACCACAGTTATATTAACAGTTCATGGTAAGAGATAAGCTTAAGTTCTCTATCAGTCCTCAATAAATGTGAATCTGGTAAAGGTCCCTTCAACAGAGCCTACGTTTTTCTCAAGCTACAGCAGTTTGTGCTTTCAGTTAACTTGGCTTTAAGAGCCAGCGCTGGTGTACCTCTGTTGAGGGAAAAGTGATGGATATTCTTCTATAGCTCCCAGGCTTTCCTCCCCTGAGAACTTAGGAAAGAACAACATGGGCAGGTTCTCTCCCTTGCCCTCACCCATTTTCACCCACGGAAAAGCATTTGTTCCTTTGGGGCCTTTAAGGTCATCATCCTTTCTTGGATTCTTTTATCATAATGCTCTGCAGCCATATTATTTTATGCAATAATTTTATGCAAGTCATTGTTGCTTTGCAGGAAATGGGAGCTGTCTGCTTGTTGAAGGGATATAATGTTTTTTTCTTCCAGCATGTACAGATAATAAAGGACAGCCCCGCTCTGCTGGAGAGATCTGGAATGGGTCCATGAGAGGGTGCTGCATGTACGAGTGTTTAGAAAATGGAAGCATTATTGCTGTAGAACCTGAATGCAGTGAGGATCCACCACCAGTCTGTGAAAGAGAAGGGGAAGTTCTTCTCCATGTCATTGAAGAGAGAGCTTGCTGTCCCAAGAAAGTTTGTGGTATGTACCACAGTTGTTTTCTGTAACAGAAGTATAAAATAACTGCTTCACATTCACAGGCAGCTGACAAAATTTAGATTCAGGGTAACATTTTTTAGAATTAATTTTCAAGTACTTGTGGCTGGTTGGGCCAGAAATTGAGGCTTCTATTCTTTATAAGAATTAGTCACTGAAATAATTTTTTTCTTAGAAGTCCGTCAGTTAAACAAAACTTCTGTTAAAAATTATTTTTTAAGCTCTTGCATGGAATTTAATAATGAATTGATATATATTCAGTGATAGAAGTACCTTGGTATTTGGAGACGTTGTCAGAGATTGCTTGCTTTTCTTTCTAGTGCTCTGGTGTGATGAGCAGTATCCTCTGGTCTACTGCTGTTTCCCGGAAGCCTTTTTTGGGAGCTGATTGCTGAATACTAATATTCTGCCTAGCCATGGTTGTTAAGAAAAAGAATAAGCTTAATCCTCCTAAAACATTAAGCAAAATATACTAATTTCTTCATAATGTCTTCAAGGAAAATGAGAACATATGGTCCAGCTGATATGGTGATTTTGCTTATTAGATGCCTGTAACCAATGCTGTATTGTCAATTTGCTCAAGGAATATCAGTGGCACATTATATCTGGCTTCAGGCACAGGGAGCAGAGCAAGGAAATACCAGTTTGAAGAGGGATATAACTGCTTGCTTGGGTTGAGCTCAAAGGTCTACACGATGGTATGGAGTCAACTTTAAGCTGTCTTGGGCTGCTCTTGTTTTGTGGATCTTGTTTTGTGTATTAGGTGGTATAAACAGCCTGAACTATGGGACTTGCACTTGTATCTGTTTAAAGACATCAAAACTGTTTTTTATCCCACAGAATGTAACATGTCATTGTGTGATGCCATTATTCCTACCTGCAAACCCAATGAAAAATTAGTGGTAGCCTACCACCCCCTGTCCTGCTGTCCACAGTACCGATGTGGTAAGGGAAATACAAAACCACAGTTAGTGGAAGGTTTTCCATACTTGTATTAGATGTTGGAAGAAAATTTGCATTACAAGTTGGCTTGATGGTTAACAGAATAGGACACTGTAAATAGCACCAGGCAATGATGTATGTTTTGTTAAACATTCTCCATTTTTTTTTTATGTTTGAGTTTTGTGTTACTTCTGATTTACAGTCAATTTGGGGTATTTTATTTTACTTAGCATGTGAAGAATATGTTTTCATTATCTTTTTCATATTGTTTCAACTTTTAAAACAGTGTTTGTTTCACATCCTACAGAATGTGATCCTTCAGTTTGTTTTAATGCCTCCCAGCCTGACTGCAGAGAAGATCAATTTATTGTTGAAGCAAAACAGGAAGATCCATGTTGTTTCTCTCATCTCTGTGGTAAGAATCCTCTAATATTTTTATGGAGAGCTAAGGAATAGTCAAGTATTTACAAAAATAGACTATAATTCTAAAATAAGTGAATCAAGGCAGGACTTCTTGGAGTGAGACTTCACAGAGATCTGGCTGACTGGAGCATAATTATTCTTGGGTTTGGGGATCTTTTCTTTCCAACATAATTTTGAAAATCAGATTTGAACTTTGTTTAGCTTTTATATCCATAAAATCCTTAAGAGTTCTATTATCTGAGTAACAAACACAGTGTTGCTTGTTACATAGTCTATTAGATGGAATTCACATGTGCTAACTTTTTTAGTATGTAAAACTTTGTAAGTCTGTTTCTTTTTTTTTTCTTAAATTTAGTTTGTGAATCCTGTATTGAACCTGTTCCCTTGTGTAGTGAAGGGGAAATTCTCACTGTAGACCCTAATACCATACACTACTGTTGTCCTCATTACTACTGCGGTGAGTGTAACTGTTGTGAGTTCGATATGTCACCAAATTCAGTAAAAATGACAGACTGTGTGTGGGTGTGCAGGGATTTGTTAGGTTTGACAGTTAGGGTGGGCTTCAGGTATGGACTAAGAGGTCGAAATGAGGGTGTAGAAGTAGATTCAAATTTGGCGTAGATTCAAAGTTCTTGGTATGCCCAGTGGTGGTCTAACAAACCTGGCCAGTGGAGTCTGGAGAGGTTATTTAGTTCACCAGACAGAAATACTGTTATTTCACAGTGATCTAAATACCAGTATATGAATGTGACACTGAATCCCGTCCTTGGAGTACAAATATACAATTGTTCATATATTAAAACACATTTAATAAAACAGCTTCCATGTTGGTTTTCCTGTGTTGTACCATTCACTAATGTTTAGACAGTTTCTGAAAAGGGAGGCAGTATTTTCTCATTAGCATCATACCTGGAGGGAAGTTGCTCCCTGTTATCTTCAGAAGTGCACTTTACAGTACATTTCAAGTCCATGTTTCCCAAAGATTATGGCTTTAGTTGTGTTTGGTACTATAATCTTGAGTAACTCTGAAGTAGGACGAATATTCAATGATTCCTGTTTGATGTTCTCTGAAAATTTAAACATGTTCTAAGACAGCTAAAATAACTTACGAAAATCTTTGTTTAGTTTTTCATTCCAAGTATAATTTAGATGCTTAAGAAACACAATAACATTTATATAAAATAATTTTATTTTAAAAATAATTTATCAAAAGTAATGTAGGCTGGAAAACATGAAGGAAATTTGAGTAGATTCTCATATATCTTTTCCCCTCATTTAGTTTGTGATGAAAATCTTTGTCCTGAGCCTCCTATGATTTGCACAGATGACATGACACCTGTGAAGGAAAAAATTCTTGGGCAATGTTGTCCAGAATGGCACTGTGGTAATTATTGCTTTATTCCTTAGTAACAACTGTTAACAAAAACTAACAGCTAATTGATTAACACAGTTTTCTTTATCTCCTCAGAATGTAGTTGTGAGAATGCTACTATGCTGACCTGTAAATTGGTAAGTAGTGTCTTTTAAATATTGTTAGTAGTGGTGTTGAACTGTCTTACTGCCCCCTTTTCTACTCCTTGTTTGCAATAGTTGTAAACAGTGAGCAGGGACAGGGTGGGATTGCCTTCCAGTCCCAGCTCAAGCATGTAATTCCAAGTGTCTGCTTAGTGTTGTCAACAATTCCTTGGAGAAATTTCACTTTGTGTGTTGTAAGGTGGAAAAAGAAAAAAAACAACTATAATTTTATCCTATTCAGTGTTGACATGAAACAATATGCTAGTAAGGCTTTCCACATAAATGATTCACATTTAAAAAAATAATTAATGAGGTATGAGCTTTATGATTATACGTATCATCTGAAGAATTGTGTTGTTTTGTTAATAATTTATGCTTTTGATTAAAATGATTTAACATTATTGAATTTTGCTGATATGAGAAGTCATAAATATTTTGCTCCCCATGTAGTTTGTCATAATAGGGACTGTGACCTGGAAAATAATTATGAGTGAATGTTCAAACTCCCATTAATACGATAGCAACCATATTTTCCTTATCCAATGCCTGAAGTTTTTTCCTTATGTGAAGACAAAATAATGTAAAGTCTATTAAGGAATTTTAGATTTAAATAGCTTTCACCTATCTTTCAGAAGAAAATTCTTAAGAGGCAATCTTTTGCTAATATATTTATTATTGAAATAACTTTGTATCTCGGGAAAAAGCGCTGTTTATTGACTCTGCTATTCTATGCACCCTTACAGAAAATGAAGTGCTGTTTTCTGTTTTAAGAGATAAATACACTGAATAATTCTGAGTATGCTACTATTTCTTGAGTACATTGCAATTTTCCTCTTTTATGAAACTGGGGTGGAAGTGATGAAAGTAATATTTTACATTTTTAGAGAAAAAATGTCTGTGTAGCACTACATTTAATTGTGCATGACTTTGCAAACTTTTATCTTTCTGTACTTAGGGAGAAGTTAAAAAAATAGATAGCAGTGCTTCCAGTGCTTGTGGATGCACTCACTACATTTGTGGTAACTTTTTCGTATTCCTTACTGTTTTGTTTTAGTTTTTAGCTAAAAGGGTGTGCAAAGAATGCAGAACTAAGGTCACTGTCACCTTCTCAAATGTAAACTGTCTTTTATCTTAATTTGATGTGTGTCTATCTAGTTATGCAATGTCTGAATATGGTGCTTTGCCTGCTAACCCATCCATTTTGTGTCTGTTCTGGCAGGGTGTGGGAGTGTTGTGGAACTGCCCGTGCTTTCAGGGTCAGGTACAGTCTCTCTGGTGAGAGGCAAGCAGGAAACAGGCAGTGAATGGTAGCTGAGTGTGAGCAGGGCAGCTGCTCCCAGTCCACTTTCAACACAAATGAGACAACATCTCACACAGAGCGACAGACCTGCTCAGCCAGCACAAGAGGAGGTGGCCAGTGTTAAGATCAGAGCTCTGCTCCCTTCCCTCCCTCAGCTAGCCATGTAGAGTAGATTTCAGCTGCACTGTGCATGGGGGTGCTGAGGCAAGCTGCAGTTCTGGCAGCAGCCCAGGCTGAACTCCCTCCAAGAGCCAAGCACATATTTACGGTACAGCCTGAGCAGATCAGTGGACCACAGGAATTTGCAGACAGAATAGTTTAATTGACAGAAAGGCTACATTTTGTGATGTGCAGAATAGCTGAATGTTAAATATTATAACACTTTTAAAATTAGAACAACAGACTTTTTTTACTTCCATAGTAGGAACACTATCAGTTTTAGGCAATTTTGCATTTTGTAGCATTTTCTAAAACTTAATTATTACTCCTCCTGCTCTCGTTTGGTAATTAAAAACACAAAACCATCAAGTCTAAAAGATAGAATACTTCTGCAGTGAATAGGAATTTGCCCTACTTTTGTCTTACCAGTGGTTCTGTTAATTTGTTTCATGATTTTTTTTTCCCCTCTGGTAACATTTACTTCTTTTGGTTTTAGAGAAGGATGATGTGTGCATCTTCCAAGAGGTCACAGTACTGAATCCTGGACAATCAGTGATTCAGTACTTGGATGGAGACCTTTGTTACACTGTACAGTGTTTACAAGAAAAAGATCAGAACACAGGCTACAATGCCATGCATTTCACAATGATGAATTGTTCCCAGCAATGTGAAGCTGTGAGTATTCTTAAAATTCAGGAATGATGCAATTTGTGAGCACAACTGCACAACTAGGATAAAAGTTTTAGTGAAGACTTTTGCTAGTCCTGTTTACTCAGCAAGAACTTCAGAACTCAGTAGTGATGACGTGTATCTTTTGTCTACACAATTATTTTGAGAGGCAGTGTCTAGCAGCCTATGTAAACAAATCTGTCTAACTGTCCATCCATCCATCCATCCATCCATCCATCCATCCATCCATCCATCCATCCATCCTTCCACTCATCTATCCATTGTTTTCCTTGGTGTTTTTAATTTCAGAAATCAAAGAATTTCCATATAATGTATGTTTAAAAAGTACTAGTTTTGTCTTTCTCCTTTCCTTTCTTTCCAGCATCAAGTATATATTCCTTCCTTCAGTCACCATACTTGTTGTGGTATGTGTCAAAACGTGTCCTGCTCTTTTCATACAGAGAATGGAACGCTGATTGTGTATGAGGTAGGTGCCTCTGAGCAGAGATAGGAAGTAACTGTAATGATACAATAGACAGGAGTCTGACAGTCATTTCTTGGTAAACTCATGCAGTCATTCCTGCTTCATACCTCCTTACTGCTGGTTAAATGCTTAGAGACTATTTATGATGTACGATTGGAAAGACCTGCAATTTCACACATGTAAATATCTTATTGCTTGTAATATTTTCTGCAAAGATATGCAAATGACATCATTTACTTAAGGCTGGATATGCTCTAACTGCAGAGCAGGGTTCAAATTTTAACTCTAAATTATGTACTGTGTTTTAGATATTTTGAGAGATTCTGAACCTACATCAGGACTTCTACGTCCTCTTCTTCTCAGGGCCACTCTTCTCTTCATGCTGGTTACTACAGAAAGGAAAAGTGCAAATTGAGGCTCTGAGGTTCAGGATCTTGATGGTGTGTTCCAGCATCCACATACACAGAAATTTAGATGTGGCCATGACTTGGTTCATACTTCCAATTGATTTCAGAGGAAAAGAAATGATTGAACTGGCACAGAGTCCTTTCATTCTGCAGCAGGACACCCATGCTCAGCAGCATGCTGGAGAGTAGAGCCATGGCTCCAGGGAGGAGTAGCTTCTGGTAGTTAAAGGATGATCTTTCCCTTTTGCTGCCTACAGGTGGTCTGCAGCAGACCTTCCACTGCAGTAGACCTTCCACTGAAGTAGAAGCATGAGGGCGTTCCTTTTGTAGACATTTCAGGTTGGAGATAAAGCTGAAGTGCTTTGGCTTTCCTAACAGTGCCTTTGTTTTATATATTCAGGAAGGAAGCACCTGGACCTCCAACTGTACCAACTACAAATGTGTAAAGACTGCTGCAGGGGCTATTGTACTGGGGTCAAGTGTTGTCTGCCCCCCATTTAATGACACTGAGTGTACAAAGGTTTGTACTTGGGGTAAGGTAAGTGGCAATAGATTCTCTGGAGTTTGGCTTACACTCCACAATGCAGGCAAGCTTCATGCACTTTCTTTAAATTAAAAAAACTGGTAAGTAAAAACATGTAAATTAGCAATTTGCAGTCATTTCCTATACTCCTGTTTTCTTTCCAAATGACAAAGTATCTGTGAAGAGTACAAAAGTTTGGCTTGGGTATTGTTGATGACTGCTTTTAGAATATTGTGGAATTGGAATCATGCTTGACATACCCCTATATAAAGTGCTAATCACTATGTCTTACTTCAGTTTGGAATAGTACTTTGCCAAGTTCACAGAACACACACAATAAATAAATCATATCAATAAATCCAAAAATGCTCCATATAAAAGCTATATTAAAAATTCCTTAAGCTGTGCAATGATTAGGGAGACGACAGAGTATATATAAACTTCGTTAGCTCTTAAACTAAAATTTGTGTAACATAACAAAAGGTATCCAGGGTATCTACCTACATAATACATTTAAAAATATAAAGGTGGCATATCCATATAAACTGCTTTGAAGAATATGTATCCTTCACATAGATCGCATATTTGTTTACAGTTTAATTTCTAATTTAAGAATTCTCTAACTTTATAATACTTGTAAAATTTTTCACTTGCAGTACATTCTATATTTAATATGAGCTACAAATAATAACAAATATATATGTAGAGAGGGTAAGTACCATTGCTGCCTTGACTAGAGATTATATATTTAGTACCAGTCCTACTTATCCCTTCCATTTGTTTAAAAAGGTTCCTATTTCTTCCAGTCCTGAAGAAGGTATTCTATTTAAAAATAATGCCTGTACTACTTCGAGTTAATGATGGAGTTTTCTTCCTTGGAACCAATCTGACACCATCTATTAGGTTAAGATTTTAAAGAATGGAGCCCTAAAATTAGCCTTCTGAATCAGTCTGACCTGTTTTTGAGAGTCACTGAGCACAGGCTCCAACCAGTAGCTGAGAAGAAAGCTTTTCTCACAGGCAGTTCAGGAAAATTCAGGAATATCTGAGCTTAAGTGCTCTCTTAAGAAGTTCTTGAACTTATTCAATGTAACGAGATGAAAAATATATGCTCATATGAAAAAATAGAAGCTCAAAAATTTCTGTCTTTTGTCTGTTGTCATCCTAAGAGTTCTATTTATCTTCTGTAGTCCACTTGGAATGCAGATCTGGGCTACTCACATGAATTTTTGAAACTATCCTAATAAATCTCCATAGTAGGGAAATAGATGATAGTAGATTGTATAAAAAACATGCTTATAAGTGACTTCTTCAAAGGAAACTAGATCAAATGTCAACTAAGCAAGACTGAACTTGTCATCAGTGATGAGTTCATTTTCAGTTTCAAATGCTGTAAAGAATTTGTGAAACAAACCTTCAGCTGGTACATATCTGTGTTATTCTGTTGATTTCAGTGGCACTACTTTGTATTAGTTTGACATATTTAAAATGTGCAATGCCTTGGATACAATTTCCCTTTGCATTGGGCCCAGACTTTTTTGCTATATTCTTCTTTTATTTTCCTAGAATGGAGGCATTGTGCAGACGTATAATGATGGCTGCTGCAAGACGTGTAAGTGATGAAGGCTGCAATATGTGCTAGTTTGGCTTTGGTTTTGGAGGGCTTATTTTTTAACCTCAGTTACTGGGACATAAAAAGGGAAAAAGCATGCAGTTTCCCCTACAAATCACATAAAATTGTTGTAGTTACCTAACTACTCTTATTAAAAGATCTTGCTTAATTTGGCTGCTGACTTGGTGACTTTTAACATTATTGTTCTGGAGTATAACCAAATCTCTCCAAATATAACCCATGGAAGATTAAAAATTTCTCAATTAAAACAATTAAAACATTCTCTTTATCATTAAGTTGGCTCTCAAATAGTGCCTATATGATCTTCACATTAAAAGACAAGAATTTTTCCTCTTAAAAGTGACTCCTCGTTCAATGACATTTTGCAATACATCTTCAAACTTAGCAATTTATTCTGTATCCCTAATATGTATTTTTTAGGTCCAAAATACTGGAATGTTTTTTCTTAGATCCCAAATGAGGAAAAATTAGAGTACTACTGATGATAGCAATGCTTATATATAATCAACCTTTTAGTATCTGGTAATACATTCACTTTTTCCTGTGTGTAACTTTAAAATATTATTAAATGTGACTCAAGCTCACATAAAGGTTTCACAATTTATGCAATTTTAAAAATAGATTGAGAACAAACTGGTTTTCTCTGCAGTTTTGACTACAAAAATTTTTGTTATCTACTAAAAAATGGTTATTATCTACTTATATAATTATGCCTCTGTGTGTGTGTATATATATATAGATATATATATATGTATATAAAAAACACTGTTTTGTAAAACTAATTGTGTAGAGCAAGGACATGTCCAACATTACAGAAAATCTTAACCCTCTTATTTGGCCTTTTTTGTCAACATTAGAGTAAAAGCATATTAGTCTTTGGAATTTTTATATACAAATCTTTACTTAATATTATTGAATAGCAAGCCGCAGACTTATGAGCATATATTGCACAGTTATTATATAAAACTGAAGTGCAATATATTGAATGTAATTTGGAGAAATAAGGGGAAGTAGTGATATTTATAAAATACAGAACAATACCAAGTTTCCAAACTATGTGAGTCTTAGAAAGGAAACTGCAAATATTGTTGTTCCATTGTAACCAAAACATGGAAAATGAAAGGTATTTTAATACAACAGAATATGTTTTATTATTGAGAATCACCTTAGAGAAGTAACACACCAGAATTGTGCTAAAATCTTACTAATCAATAGTCTTTCTCTCATGGCATAAACTGTGTGGAAAAAGAATAAATCTGCTCCCCTACCAAAAAAAAAAATTATGTTGGCCATTATTTAGAAAATTAGTCTTAAAAATTATTGACTGCTGGTTCTCTGTTGACCAGGAAGATTTATAATTTTGGCCATATTGTGTGGCCTCAGGAAAGGCATTGTTATACTTCAGAAATACTTGCTGAGGTGGCTGCTAAAACCCCCGATATCATTCATACAATTATATGCTATTTTATTTTTATTTTGTTTTATTTTTAACTAAAAGCATGTGCCCTGTGGTAAAGCAGTTAAGATGAGTACTTATGAATAGAGCTTGCAACACGTTGGGATTTAAATGGGAACAAATAACTTTTCTGAAAGAGCTTGATTTAATGCATGCAAAGTGAGTGCATATATTTAATTCTTACCTTGCCATAGACAGACTAATTCCAAAACTTTGGTTTAAAAGTAAGCATTCCAGGTTTGTGTTAACCAGGAGGGTAATAAGGTATAGGCCATCTTTAGTGAGACGTGAAGCAGCTGCAGAGTTTCTAAATTGTAGAAGACTAACTTGAAAGCTCGTCATCTTTTGCTAAAAGAAAAATTGCAGTTGGCAGTGTAAGAATTAATGAAGTGTCATTTATACAGAAATGTTTTTATTTCATGAGAATCTTCTATTCCTAATGATTCTGCCAGGTTCTGGATTGGGTCTATTACCCTTTGCCATTAGTCCAGTAGTGCCTACTGATAGTATTAATTGTGAACCAGGTATTATTTTTAATAATGTATTTTCTTCTTCTTTTTTTTTTTTTTTTTTTTTTTTTTTTTTAAAAATATNTTTTTTTTTTTTTTTTTTGAAAATAATATAAGCACTTCTTGATATATGTGTCATAGCTGTCATCATCATTGGATGTTACCATGCAGTTAATGGTTCTGGGCCTGATACTGAGAGATGCTGATCCTCTGCTGGCCTCCCAAATCAGTGGTTTTCTAAAGCCTGGTTAAGATTTACTGCTCAGCACCTGTCAGAATTAGGTTCATCCATTGCTGGTATATGCTGCTGATGGTTATTCCTGCTGCTCATAGTTGAAATTGGTTTCATCACATGAACTTACTCTACAGGAAAGTGTTAATAAGTAATGTTACTTAAAAAAAAGTCATAATTCTGAATAGTTACCAAGAGGTTCTAAATCTGATCCCAGATGTCTAAATCCAATGATGGAAATATTTTTGCCTTAAAATAGAGCAAGAGTGTGTGTTACTGTCTGGTCTCACCTTTGTAGATATGGATTTATGCTGTATTTCTTCTTTGGCACAAATAATATGTTTTACAAAGTTATGAAAATATGGAGGGCAGGGGCAGGGAGGGGGACACAACACATACAATTACAACCCATGGCAATATACACTTTTTATACCAGAAATTACAGAACGTTACAGAACTGTTGCAGTACACTCATAATTCTTTGCTTTTTAGGGTAAGTAAGTCACAAAAACTCCTTCCTCAAATAAGGAGTGAGTAAACAAAGCACATCTGATACTGAAATGCAGATCTTCTTTACAGTTCAAGTTTGGAGAGAGGAAAGTGTAGCAGCAGAGATTTCATAAGACATCAGCAGTTTCTATGCTGATCTGTTAGATATATATCTCTATATGACTTGTAGCAGTACAAAGATTGCACTGTCTACACATACTTAAGCTGGCAAACAATTTCATATTGAAACATCACAGAAATTTTTTAAGTGTTTCTGAAGAAGGAAAAGCGAGATGTTATAGTCTAACAATTTGGCTCATACAGTGATCTGCTAGTTCAGTAACAACTTTGTTTGATTCTTCAATGCACAGGTTAAAATCTAGCTGTACTCTGCAGCCAACTTAATTTTTCAGTACTTAATGGAGCTGTGGTTGCAGAATATCTTGGTTACTCAGAGATCATTTATCTTATAAAAGTGCTCTCAAGCTTCTGGGGAACAGAAGAGCTGTTTTTCTGTACACCTGACCTTGAAGGAAGGTCAAAAACTACTGAATAGTGCTTATTATTTTATATGCTGTATGTCCACAATGGTTACACAGCAAAACTAACAAATCATTTTGATGGGTAGCAGATCAGGAGATCTAAATAACTGCTGTTACACAGATAGTAATAATGGTCTGATACAGAATGAAGCATGAAAAATTATATGTTTAATTGTTTCAGTATTACATTATGACTTTACTAGGTTAAAAAAAATGGCTTTTCACTGTACAGCTTTATTTTTCAAATTAAAAAACAAAAACAAAACCCTCCTATCAGTATCTCCAAGACTGAATATAAAAATTCAGTATTTCCCTCATCCTAGATCTGCATGCAGGTGACTGCATGTGCTACGTGCTTCAGGTCTGGTGATAAAAAGTGCAGCATATTTAACAATGAAATGCATGTCTTTCTTTCAAAGCTTTCTAAAAGGACATATTTCTCAAAAATATATTGAAATAATATAATTATATTTAATTTTTAATCATGCAAAATAGCATGATAATTGTAAT
The DNA here is from genome assembly GCA_013398275.1 of Promerops cafer. NCBI lineage: Eukaryota > Metazoa > Chordata > Aves > Passeriformes > Nectariniidae > Promerops > Promerops cafer. Next base: position 300,361 of record VZSE01002020.1, on the reverse strand, counting down.
CACATTCATACCCTCACCTTCTCAGATGTTAAGTTCTGATAATTTTATAAAAGGCAGGATCAAAATCCTATTTGCATTCAACATTCCCAATAAAACAGAATTAATTCTAATACTATTCAAAATTACTCAATACATTTTTTTTAATTGCTTATATTTCTCTTGCCATATATGAAATTTAAGAACATATTCATAGCTTAATATTTTAAAAATGTGTATAGCTTGGGGCATTTGGTGTCATATGTGCCACCTAAAAATAGGTAATACTGCACAGGAACTGTGTATTAATATATTAGATCTAAAAAGAAAATTATGGAAGTAATAGTTTCTGTGTGTACATTAATGAAAACAAAGTATAACTATTTAAATTATGTTAATAATTTTAAATTTTTAAGAAGCAAATACATTATAGAAGATTTATTGATTCAGTATGCATTTTTTGTATTTTATCAGGCAAAAAGGAAGAAAGGATTTGCCAGAAAATGACAATCAGGACAACCATACGAAAAAATGACTGCATAAGTCAAAGCCCGGTAAGCATAAAATTTCAGTGCTGGGCCTATGGCATTCCAAGCCAAGTATTAAAAAGTTGGTTGTAGCTAACAACAAGCAACAAAAAATACTGCTTTCTTCTCAAGAGCAGACCCTTGACTCTAGGAATGTTAACCTACCATAAATGGAGTAAAACTAGCAATTTCTGTTACTGAAAGACTGAGCCCTCCTACCTGGAGAAACATCTGGCTTCAAATGAAAAACACTGACTATAATTACTTTAACTAATGAAGGCACTGAATTCTTTCGTGTGAAATAATATCCTTCTCTAAAAGATGAGCAGAAATGTTTCAACTTAAAATGTGATGAGACACAGCTGCATTCCTCCTTGAAGACCTTTATGCTCTCTGTCTTCTCCCTCACATATCATGGGTTTCCCTATCAAAAATTCATGATCCCATTTATTTATGGGTCTGCTTAAGACATCTTATTTCTCAGCTTTGGTGTAGCCCCATCTACAGACCCCAGGAAATTTCTGAGCAGCAAATGTGCTTCTCATGTAGCACTTGAAAGGGAAGCAGTCGACAAAGATCTGTGAAGATCTCTGCTCTCCTGCAGACAGAAAGGCTATGAGCTATGGCATTTAGGCAAATGGATAGGCAGTGAAACAAGCTCATTCTCAGTCTTTTATGAATCAGTGCTGCAGTAGGAGAGAGGGCTTTGTTCAGCTGTGGTCCCTCTACATTGCTGCAGAACTGAAGCGTTCAGAGAGGAGCAACAAGAATGTTGGCCAGGTCATGTCTTGAATGGCACAACAAATGAAGCCTTCCTTTTCATCTTTTGGTTGTAAACTCTTTATCTTTTCTTCCCTCTCTAACCACCTTCCAAAAAGACCTCCCTCCATCCCTCCTCTATCTGTATGAGAGCCCCCTTTTCCCAGTATCTCCTTGCTCCCAATTTCCTTGGTGGCTGCACATCCTCCACACAATCCAGTCCTTCACACAGAAGTACCTTCACACATGAAGATTTTCATGTCCTCATACCCTAAACCCCACTTCCTTTCCTCTTTAACTCCCCCACTGGCACTCTTTTTCCATCATGTAATTTTGGCCCATCGAATGGTGGTATCTGCTGTGATTGGCAGGGAACTACATATGTGTTCTTGGCCAGATTACTGCTGTCAAACTTTGGATAGGGCTGAGCATGATTACATTTAATTAATCAATAACTGGGATCGCTAGTGCTTAGAACAAAGTCATTTTTTACTCCTGTCAAATCTCAGGACATTTCAAAGTTATAAGAGTAATCTTTTAGTCTAATTCGTATCGGTATGGCACGTTTCATCACAGGCTTGGAAGGGAGTAGCTCAAAGCATCTTTCATATGCCCCACCTGCAGAAGAAATCAGATTTAAGTCTGTTACAAAGAGAACTAGACCTTGATTTCCCAGCATTTCAACTCTGCTTCAGTTTAATTAAAAAGTATAATTTTTTTTCTGTCAACATAGCTAAGAAAATTCTTCACATAATGTAACAGTGAGAGAAAGCTTTGCTCTGGTGATGTCTAGAGCACAAATAATTTTTTAGATAGTCTGTGCTCTAGCTAGTTTGTTACTGCATCTACTTTTTGGATATAGTTCTTTGAGTGATAACACAGCCCTCAGTCACAAACAGTAAAAATAAGAAAGGGAAAAGCTTTTGCACTGATATGCTTTTCCTCTTTCAAGGACAAAGATTAACTTCCCTTCATTTTACTTAGAAAAATTTAACTTTTTATTAGTGAGCATGAAAAGGACATGGATTCAGCTGTGCTGTTCCAAAGTTATTAATTTTGTAAATGGGGATTTAATTTTGGTATCCATAGCACAAAGTTGAAACAAAACACATGATTAAACAATAAAGAAAAGTTTAATTGAAAAAATATTTTAAAAGTGGCTAAACTTCAAATGAATGAATTTTAGAAGATAAAATAATTTTTAAGACCAGAGTCCTTTTCAAATGTAAAAATGGGTTTTAATAACAAAGAAGTTTGAAATGTAATATTTGTATAATAAAATTTCGAGATTTCTAGCTTTAATTCTTACTCTTACTTTCTTTTATTTTACTCATAGGTAAATGTGGCTTCTTGCGATGGAAAATGCCCGTCTGCAACAATTTTCAATGTCAATATTGATAGCCACCTAAGATTCTGTAAATGTTGTCGAGAAATTGGGACGCGACTCCTGACAGTGCCCTTGCGGTGCTCAGGAAATGGCACCGAGATTATGTACGTCATTCAAGAGCCTATAGACTGCTCATGCCAATGGAACTGAACGTTTCTGTGGACACGATTTAGCTTTCACCAGACACAGGTTTTTGGTCATGGATGGGTATAGTATTCAGCAGGGAAATAAAAAAGGCATCAGTTATGCTTTATAATGTAACTTCTCCCGAATTTAGCAAAGATGTTGTTTGTTCTTTGAATTGTCTTTGACAATATTGGCAAGAATAGAAAGAAAAATGTAAATCCTTTTGAACAAGGTGTTGTTTATCCATCATCTATTTCTACTCAGTGGCTTTCTGACGAGGTGGTGAAAAAAGCTGATTAATATGGTTAGTATTTCAAGTGTTTTAAAATTTTGGATTGTGGCTACGTATCAGAATTTCTCAAACCATTTCTCAGTGGTCCATTTACTTAGAGGCCTCCAGCTGAAAACCATCACCAGTCCCATGTTTAAATAGGAAAGAAGCATGATAGGATTTTGAAAATGACTGAATTAATTTATTTTAAAAATAGTAGGTTCAACTGTAACATTTTTTACCTTGCTCAAAAATGTATCTTTTGTCCATTAAGCTGTTGTCAATGATTGGATTCTGCTTACACTGTAAGTCACTGAGAAACAACATGACTGTAGGAAATCTCCAGAATATATAGCGGAATCATAATATCTTGAAACTTTAGACACTTATTTAATTTTTATGCATAATATAAATATGAAGAATGACTAGGGAAAGGCTGAAGACTTACAGCTTTCGTGCCTTAAAAATACCTGAAAGCCATTTCTGCTAGGAAGGTTTCCATTTTATATCCATTTTTTCACTTTTCACAGAAAAGAAAGTGGCTGTTTGCTAGTATAGAAGATTACATGTATATATATTTATTAAAAAACCCCACAATACTGCACATTTTAAATATTCATAATGTGTTTTGTCTTTGTTTTCCAGTCTGAAGATTTGTGTTCAATATATTTTTTAATTTTTTTTTTCAATACAAATTTTTAGACCGTTGCCTGAATTTAGGATTCATAATTTTTGAGTCCAGGAAAAAAAGTCAGGTAAAATATAGTTTTGAAGGACTTAGGTGAGTTATTCATGCTCAATCAAGCTGTAAATATTAGTGATTCAGCACCTTAAGGTGAATATCATCCCCCTTTTACTAGACATACTACATAACCTGGTTTTAAAAAAAAAGGATACAAATTTAAGCTTGTTTTTAGAAGATTACTTTGTTTTATAAACTCATTGAATGAAAATTATATTAATTATGACAGTATTTTCCTTATCATTTTTCCTTTTGACTGTGTCAGAACTGAAATTCTTGTCTAAAAGTTTGAAAATCTTCTGACAATTTTGGTTTCAAGCTGTCATCATTTAATTACGAAAAGGTTGGATTATCACATGGGTTGTTACAATGAAATATAAGCAATTAAAACTGCCTTAAAATCCAAGGCTATTTTTCTACTTGGTGTGACAAATCTTTAATTGCTTGCTACATTGTTTGATGGCTTATAAAGAAAAATAGCTTATACAGAGAAATCTGTCATTAAAAAGACTCATCTACTCATCCATATAATTCAAAATAGTGACTTGATTTAAAAATTAAATTGTAATCAACTGTAAAATATCAGCAAAATATTTAACCATTATGAAGAAATAATTATCTACTAGTGATCAAAATAAAGTGACACTTTGAGAAAGCCTATGCATCATCTGCATGTTTTTTATGATTTGTAAGGCAGATATTTCAACTTGTATTATATACCAGGGCCTAGAACCAAAATATTCTCTGATACTGCTGTCAGAATTTGTGCACAGAAACTTTTGACGCAGGCAAGAAATAGAAGTCAAGTCGTAGTCATAGCTGTAATGTTGGTGTACTTGTACAGCAAATTAAAGGACAACTTTAAAAAAAACAAACCCATAATTTTGATTTTTTGAGATAGAGGTAGGTATCCTGTACTTGCATTAAGAGAGTTTGGCCCAAATCTACTTAATGAATTTAGCATTTGATAAAAAGGAAGCTCTCAAAATACAGCATTTTTCAATATAATCATCAAGCATTTTCATTAAACAGCTGTGACCTTTTATAAGCCATGTAAGACATTTTCTTAGATTCTTTTCTAAGATTTAGGTTTTCTAAGAATTAGAACTGTGTTTGTAATTGAAAAGAATTTAATAAACATTATTTTGCAAAGTGATAATAAATCAGTGTTGATGCAATTAATTAAGCTTTGGCACTAAGATGAATGCTAATGCAAAACCTTAGGAAAGCCTGGAAATTATACAAGCAGTTATGTTTAAAATTAACTTCATGACAACCTACAATAAGATAAATGACATTAAACTAATTTTTCCCACTTATTTGCTTTTTAAAATGCAACAATCAGTAGGAACTGTGTCAGAATTCTCCCTGGAGCCTACAGCATCTTACATCTTCAGTGGAGCTGGATAGGGTGGCTCTAAGATTGTCTTTCATTTTACAGCTGAACTTCAAACTCGGGTTGCTTTGGTTTTGTCAGGAAGCAAACATCTACTAAAACTCATGAGCCATTTCCTGGACAGCCCATCCAGCCCTTCTGCCTCCAGGAAGGTGGCACTGGCACAATGTCATGTGTTTGTGTAACGTGAACTAGCCCTTGCAGGCCTTGCACCAGAGAGAAGGTTTCCATGAGCTTGCAGTGTGGCACGACTGTTCTGCTCCACGTTTCCTCTGCCTGCAACCTACATATAACCACAAATGCACTTATGCTTCTGTCTTGGCTTTCTCATGTCTCTTCAACTGTGCACTCCTGCCTCAAGCCCTATCCTCAAATTTTGTGTAATTCTATCTGCACAGGTGTCTTGTGAGCTACTTTGGAAAGCTGATCCAACTCAAATCTCATTTAATTAAATACCAAAATTAATTAGTCTGTTTATTATTGACCAAAAGAGCTTTAACCCCCACAGAGTCCCCTCCCTTCTACCTGCTCTGAAACTAAGGCTAGCATGATTTCTACTCCCCTAGGAGGAAGGCTGGGAAGGCATGCTCCTGAAACTCCCACACTGTCATTGAAAAATGCAAGGAACTGTGCACGGGGGAGTGGAGGCCTTCTGCTGCAGTCCCACCATGCCTTGTCATTTCTCCCACTTGAAACTGCTTCCAGTGGCCCTTTGTTCCTACATTTCCACCATTCTGCTCTCCTACCTGTGCTGGAAAAGAGTTTGCACAATATAAAGGCTTAGTCATAAAACTATGCAAATATTTTAGGGAGTAACATAAAAGTATCTCTACACTTAGAATCAGATTGTAACTGAATGTGCTTCTATGAAATGATAAGTCTCTGCCATGTTATTTATTTTAGACTTTTATAATTCCATTGTCTTTTTACCAGGTAATTTGTTAAGACCAACTATAGCCCCAATATACAATTGGAATTTGAAGCACAGCTTTTAATATTAGGTATAAGGCACTTACTGTGTGTTTTCATTAATAAAATCTGAGAGTACAGCTATACAGGCAGCTAATATTCCCATTTTTAGCTAGCAAAATCTGTATACTAAAAATAAAAAATAAAATGTAATTTATTTGCATGATTTATTTCCACATTGCAGACAGAGCTCTTCCCAAGTACATGCACCTGTATATTGGTGAAATTTTAGGGCAGGATCAGGCTTGAGATTTGGTGTTTGAACATAGTTACAAGCCACGTAATGTACTGAGAGGCAGAAGCATTTACAGCAACCCACTCTGGGATTACAAATTGTCACTGTGCTATCCACAGTGCTTCAGCAGTGACAAAATTCTCCTTCAGATGTGGCTCCTTTCCCCCTTCTTTCACAATCCATTTTTCCTGACACTATTTTTTTCTCTCTTGAACTTCTGCTCTGCTGATAAACTCAGCTTACAGCAACTGTAATTATTTTTTTATAATTATTTTATTATTATTCATTAGTTTTGTAAAACCCTTTCCACCTCTTTTTCTTCCATCTTGCCTTTTACAAGAATTTAAAGGACCAATCCAATTTCCATATACTACAGAGATTCACCTTTGTGTAAAAACTTACTGCCAAATAAACATGTAGATACCACTCAGGAATACTGTGGCAATGGAAAACATTGACTTGAACTAATTTTTTCTCGTTCTGTCCCATCAAAACCTTTTCCAGATGTTACCTTGAGATGCTGCTGCTGCTGCTGTAGTCATGTGTGGGTATATGTCCAAAGGAAAAATCCCACAGGAGTGTGTTCTAGGGGACAAAACATAAATGAGTTGTCACACATGACCATAGCAATATAACCATCATGGAGGACAAAGCATGAAGGCCAGAACATTAGCATTGTACAGTTACACACTCCCAACTGTTCTCTGGAATATATTTTCAAAAAACATTTACAACATGTAAGTAAAAAATCTTTTGAGGGGTAGACTTCAGGACATTAATGCAAGAGAAAAAAAGGGTTTTATTGAGAAAAGGTTATGATGGAGATGGTTTGTGCATAACAACTGTGTACTAAATTTTGTCTAAACTTTATTTAAATGCCAAGTGGAATGTGCAAGCTGCCTATAGAATAAGAAAACTTAAAAAATTATCTCTCCATTCACAGGTCACGAGAGTTTATGGATGAAAGGTATATTCAGAGCTGGAGGACAATGGACTGTAGCAAATAAGATACATTGACTAGATCTTGGCAGCCATATACTGATCATTTAAGAACTGTCATTTTTGCCTATTTGGAAAAATAATTCTACAGATAGACCAATTAGGTGGTCCTATATCTACTGGAATCAGTGGTAAATGATTCCCTAAGATCAGAGATTTGAGAATCTTTCTTCAAGGAGATAGTCTGAAAAAATGCCTTATACATGTAGTTTCTAGTTTTACAAGTAGTTTTTGTATGGGGGAGATTGAAGAGCTGCTTCTATACTGATGGAGAAAACCAGTAGTGAATGGTGTCATGACTTAATCACTAGAAATGCTGAATAAAAGGAATGTGTTTATGTTTTGGGGAGTGCACTTTTGATTAAGGTGGAATGTGCCATGCACACTTAATTTATTGGGGTTAACACAGAGAGGGCTCCTGCTGGTGTCTTGAAAATCACTTTGTTAATAACGTCTCCTTTTTTGCCTGATGATTACAAATTGCCCTGGAAAAAACCTGAGCATATCTGCTTTGCAAAACAGCTGAATAGGCAGTAGCTTACTTTTGTCATTGATAGCTAAAAAAGCATTCAGTTGATTACACCAGTGTGCTCTGCTGTTCTGACAGGGGGATTGACTCAGTGTTTTGAGATTGGGGGTTTCATTGCAGAAGCTTTTGTTTTACTATGAGTCTGGATAACATAAAAGCTCCAAAATTGTATTTTTCTGGCTAGAGTAAGCCTGCCTTGTTTACTACAAATTCTAAATAATGCTTTAGTTGAAAATTTTATTCCTTATTTCACAATTCACAGTTCAGTGGGATACAGGTTTTAGTAAAAACTAGGAACATCCCACTGAAAAACAAGGTTGTATTTAAAGACAGAAGTATGACGTGATGAGAGCACCTAAGAAAATACAAAGTATTTAATATGACTGTTGCTCTTTTTTATGGTACGCATATACCATGGCATTGATTTTTTATTTATTCTATAATCGGTAAACATTTTTTATCAGCTTATTAAACTGGTTTAATTTCAAAGAACGCAGTGGAAAACTAATTTTTTATTAGAAATGTTATTTGGGGAAAGGTTAGGGCACTGGAAATTATATTGAGGCAAATTCATCTCTGAAATTGCTGCTTCAGATCTGGCCAAAGATGAATGTCACCCAGTATATTTTTCTGAGCCAAGTTCTTGTTCAGCAGCCTTTGGGAAATAGATCAGTGGTCCTACTGCTATGAATTCTTGTCTATACTTTATTCATAGTTGCTAATACTGGTGACTTTGTGTGGAACCTTTGTAAGGTTGGAAGACATACCAAAGGTTCTGCAGCTGTGCTTAGTACTTCTGCAGAAAAGTGTTTTCAGCCTTGTTTTGTACACTGACCATGGAACATCTAGATAGAAGGATGTACTGTAGAAAACAACCAGAGTCTGAAGGAAAATAAATCAGGGGTAGCACTGATTGCAATGAATTTTGATCTGGTGGAAACTAAAAATCATCTTTTACACTGAGGGGTTTTAAAATGACTAGTGAACAACAGGCACATCCACAGTTCACTGAAATTAAAGGATCTCAGGAAACTTGATATGAGGCTTGGGAAGAGGCAGGGCCAGAGCAAAGACACACACCTCGGGTGCACCATTGGCTGCCTTTGTATCCATGTGAAGTATAAATGTGTGTGTTAGTTTTTCCCTTAAGATACTCTGACATGATTTTGCTTTGAAGCTGTGGTGATACAAGCACTTAAGAGATACTGGGACGATAACATTTCTTTCTCTATGGATCAACCAATTCTTCTTCTGCTTTTATTAAAATATTTATTTAAGGTAAGGAAATGACTCTGGTTTTTGGAGGTGAATAACTAGTCAAAGTGAATGTTGAAAACTGATGCTTTGTGATTTGGACTGGTTTTTTTTTGCTGATGTTCTAGCTCCCTGTTCACAGGGAGCTCTCATTTAGTGCTACTGAACATTCCCAGTCTTCTTTCTACTTAGTAGAAAGCAGTTGGAAGCTCTTTTGAGATCTTTAATCTGCTTTACTGCCTGCTGCTTTGGGTTCAATATTGTTCCCCAGAAGAAGTAAGAGATCCCAGCATCTCTAAGTCACTTCTTAGACAGGTATGGTATGAATTAAAAGCTTTAATGAGTTCATTATCATACCTCTGACAGTGGTAAAAAGCAGACCCTTGGGGAAGACTGTAAGAATAGCATAAGAAAATTACCTATACTGTGTCAGTTTTCCACCATTTGCAGCTTAAGGGCTTCTTGAGATGGATGTATTTGCAATGCCATTTTTGAGCTTCATTGTAGTCCTCTTCTATGAACTTGAACTTCTGCAAATATGAATGGGCCTCCTCTGACACCCCTCAAAACTTTCAGTACTCATTTTAAGCCTTGTCAGATAAACTGCTTATTTTGTGAATAACTGTCTTTTTTTTCCCTCTTCTTTAAATCTGGAGCATAGCAGCTGTGTTTCATCCATCACAGTGCTTGTACTTGAAGAGAAAATGGAAATCAATCTCTGTACACTTTTGGCTACTTAAGATTTTATCGATCTCTGCTGTATTTCCCCTCAAGTGTCTCTTTTTCAGACTGAGAAGCCTCCTTGAGTCTTATATTGAGAGGCAGTTGATAGCAAAAGTCAATAATTTGGTTGTTGTTTAGGTCTCCTGGCTCCTGTGTAGCTAGCCTGAAGATAGATTTCAACCTTAGGTCTTTTTGGTCAATTTAGTAATTTTGTTTTTATTTTTCAAATTGCTTCAGTCTTTAGATAAGGGCCTAAAAAGTGATGGCAAGGTGCTGGCAACAAAAAGGAATATTCTAAATTCCTCTCATTAGGTATAAGTATGGAACAATTTTTATGTACACTTGAAAATGCATTTCTTGTTTTTTAGGTCTAAGTAGGATGTATTTATGTATAGTAAAGTGGCACACAATTGCTGCTGGTGGAAAACTATTAAAAAATGATTAATTCAATTATTGCCAAATATATATTTCTTATCTTTAAAATCAGATTTTCCTACCCTTTGAATTCTCTGGGCTAGACAGATTGTGTTTTCAGGGAATACAAGCCAGCTATGCACCCAATATACTGAATTTAAAATCTGCAAATTTTCCTGGAAAAATATTCCTTTAACGCTTTAGTGTATACCATCAATATTATAAATTCATTATATCAGTTCATTCCAGAGGTGGTATATACCCTCTTGTAAAGGATTTATAGAATTTAAAGGCTTTATAAGCTTTACAAAGTTTATACTTCACAATGTATGATCTAAGAACATTGAGATAATGATAGATTTATATTATGTTAGTTATTCATTAATTAAAGGAAGTTATATTAAGCCAAACTGAAATCCAGAGTAAGTTATACTTAAAAAAAGGAACAACTGAGTTTTTTTGCTTTTTATGATTTTGTTTGGTTTGGTTTGGCGCTTTTTTTTGTGCATGGTAGATTGCTTTACAGGACAACACAAAGTAATATAATAATAAAACCCCTAACTTTCATTTTAGTGTCCTAGGGTTTCATATTTGATTTTTATTTTGGTTTAGTTTTTTGAACTAGATTTTAATTCATTACCAAGCTGGCATTTATTTGTCATCTCAATTCATTAAGAAAGCAAAAATCGACTGCAAAAGACAGAACTGCAGTATTTTATAAAAGTTTTGTGATAGAGATGGGCATCACATGCACCAATTTCTTTGAATGTTAGATGTGATTCAGGTTTATCTTAAATTAGATCAAAGCAGCCCATGAGTTTCTGGTTCAAAATAAAGTTCAGAGAAAGAAGCTGCTTCTCTGAAGTGTTAAGCCAAACTCCTTCGAAGGCAGGTAAAATTGTCAAAAAGGTAGTGTCAGAAATGCAGATGCGTTCCCTTCTGCAAGAAGCTGAAGTGCTGAATGAAATTTGCATTGCCATGGCTAAATTAGATTGCTAGGGAGGGGTTTAATAAATTCTTTCTTTACCTCTTGAATGTGGTTGTTTCTTATTCTGAAATAGTTGAAAATTTTGAAGTGATGCCACTGAAGTTTTTAATGTGTAATGTAAGAATAGGACTGAGACCTCCAGCTCCAGACTGCCTGTAACTGTGGTTGTATGAACATTGCAAGTGAAATCTCTGGCGTTGTTTCTGATCTAAAATGATGACAGGTTTCTGTCATATTTGGGTCAGCTGACATGATTTTTCCATCTCTGGAGAGAGAAAGAAAACTAGAACCTGTACCTGCAGAACTTGTAAAATACTAGGAAGTCTTTGTTTGTCATACAGTAGATCTGGTGATACTGGTCCATATAAAAACTATTGCTAGCTGACAAGCTCTAGGTAAAATTAATTAAAATTGACAAAGTTTAATTATTTAGTTAGAGGTATGTTTGCTGCATTTTCTACTAAGTTGCATTCGTGTATGTTTGTGTTACAGGGTGCACAGTGTCTAGACTGTGACCAAGCGAAAAAACCTCCTAGAACAGTTTTGATGGAGTGGACTGAACTGCCCAAAGGAGAGGATCCAGACTATTATTTTCTGACATACCAGCAAGCAGATGCTTTCAGTCAAAAAGTATATTTTATCAATCTAAGCAATAAGTTGTTCCATGTTATTTAAGTTGTAGGTAACAGTAATTAAGAGCACTGTGTGTTTGTTCAGTTTGTTGGTTTTTTCTAAAAAAAAAAAAAAGTGGAATAGCAAATAAAGAGAAAGTTTGGAAAAATCTATTGGATTTTTTAATTCATATCATTTATGTTTACTCTTACAGAGTCCTACTGAAGCCAGTGGGACTCAGAAGACCCTTGAGTATCCTGTTGAATAAGGATGGATTGTCATATGCTCAAAGTTAAGAATATGCAAGTTCTTCAATGTACTGCCGTTTGAAGGAGGAGTTTAACTTCTCCAGGAGACACACAGACGCTACCCCTAGGTCTCAGTGGGAAGGCATTATTCTCATTTTGAGTGCAGGATGTTCTGGAATTGTAAGAAAATATGGGGATTTTAATAGGAAGGTGTTTGTTATTTATGTGATTTCTGAAAGGCTTTGTTTCAAATGCATTGGGTAGTTTGCAGTGTAACTGCAGCCTCAAGTTTGACGTGCACCAATATAAGCTCTCCTTCTAAAAGCTTCATAGATCACTTAAAAACTGTATTTTTATTACTTTCACTATATTCAGAAATTCTTTTAACTTGCAGAATGTAAGAAACATTTCTAAAGTTGAATGGAAACCTGTCAGTACTACAGTTCTGCTCGAGGAAAGTAGGAAGTATGATATTACAATAGAATCCCTGAAAAATGGCCAGATCTTAAGCAAAAAATCATTTAAAACACGTAAGTCGAGTCGCACAAAAATATTTTGGTATCTTTATAGTTAGTCTAACACTGAAGATTAAAAAGTAGGGTTTCAGATCCCGAGGTTATTCATGTATTTAGAAACTTTGCATTGGTGTATGTTTTCAACCATGAAGTGTTGAAGGAATAATTTTATATGTTTGGTTCATGTAACAATTCTGAAATATGAGACTGATGTAAAAGTTTGTGAGATTTTTAAATATTACAGGTTTTACTATACTGCAGTAATTCTAGGAGAAGAAGTTTATAAAAGAGGACCCTGGAAAAAGTTATTTAAATCCTGGCAATTTCATAATAACATAGGGTCATTGCCTTATATAAATTAAAAAAAATTTTTTTTTGTTTCAACTTAATAACAGTCCCTCCTTAAAAAGGGTTAATAAGTATCTTGAAGATCTTAGCATTGTGACTAACTGGGACAGACTTTCAGTATAAGAATGTATGAGTTTAGCCACTGAATTTATAAAAACATCATTTATAGCTGTAAATCTGTTCAAGACCACAAATTCCACTGGTTACTAGAATGAAAGGGCTTTCCAATCTTAACTTGGTCAATTAAAATAGTTTATAGCATTACCTTTGTACACATTGTGAGCTCATACTGTTGCATATCTCTGGAACACAGACTTGTATCTGAATTCAAACAACATAGTTGGGAAAAAACCATAATAAGTTGAAAGCATTGCAGGAGCCATCAACTGATGAAAGAAGATTCAGCAAGCTACAGGAAATGGTTATGCTGTTAATGTGTTACTGCACTTAGCTATTACTCAACTGATATTCTATCCAAATATGTGCTTTTACAGTTAGAACACTCCTGATAGTGTGCACTTTTATCTCTGCTTGCTTCAGACATAAGTTAACATACCATGAAAATAAAGGAAAACATGGCTCTCTTAAATGATGCTACATTTCCTTCTCTATTGGGGCTATCTCTCATCCCTTTTCAAAAGAAAAAAATAATAATATGGATGAAATAAAACTTTGAGTTAATAATTTCTTTGTGGAAAACACAGTATTTATTTTTTCATTTTCTATCAGGTGGAATTTCAGAAAATGACATCAAAACATTTGCGACAGCTACTACAGTGTCCTTTAATTGGAGTATGATGATCAAAGAATTTTCAGTTTCTCTTTTCCTGAATGGTACTTCTCAGATTATAAAAAAACCCAGTGGATTCTTTGTATGGAGAAATTTGACACCTGCCACCATTTATACATTTAAGTTTATATTTGAACAATTAAATCCTGAATTTGTAAATGTGTCTCAGTCACTGGATATTCAAGCTGAAACAGGTATATATTACAGTTCTTGTAGTCACAGTGAATGCAAGTTAGTACTGCATATTTTCTAGAAGGGTTAAGAGTGAATTGTAAAATCCTGTATTCCATTTTATGTATTTTAGTAGATATGGATGTTATCTCTAGAAAGAGGAAAAAAATTGAATGTTAATGACATAGGAAGGTTATTACTCATTAATACTTTTTAGTATTTTAAGAGCAAGAATTCAAATTTGCATGTGCAAATAGTTTTTGCCTTCAAAAGTAGAGTGAAGTCAATGTTGAGGTTAAGCCTTGTAATTATTGGAGTGTATGGGTTGAATTTGCTATGTAGTTTCAATGAAAAGGTGAAGAAAATCCTGAGTTTGGTAAAGATTCGGAACACATCCTGAAGCATTCAAAATGATGGGATTTTTATTGTTGAGTGGCAAGCTTAGCTGTGCTGTTTTGTTAGAAGTGCTTTGAGGGGTGAGACAAGATTCTCAGGATATTATGGCTTGGTTGTGTATCTTCATTCCTTTAAATGTGCTGCTCTCTTGATGCAACTTAGAATCTTTAAAATTAGATACACAAAAGAAATAATTATATGCAGTCAAATTCAAGGAAATAATTATTTTCCTAAACTCAAGAAGGTATTAAAAGCAAATTATTTTTAAAATTCATTTTATAGTTAAAAAAATTGAATCAGCAGAAACTAAACTTAAAAATTAATTTATTTTCTAGAGTATGACAAAGATTAATGGATCTCTTCTATTTTTTTTCTTCACTGGGTTGCAGTTGTAGCTTTTAATTCAGTCAATCAGATTTCTTAACACACTCAAGACTTTGAAGACGTGTTGGTTTATAATCACGGAATGTTTTGAGGGTTGAAATAATGACTTAATTAAATGCTATTGTTCCCAAAATGTCTGTGTAATTATAAGAAATCAGCACCACTGCCATGAATAATGCAGCACATCTTTAAAGTCCTGTCCTTGTTCACCTATAGGCACCTGTTCCCCAGGGTGGGTGGCATTCCAGAGCAGCTGCTACCAAATGGATAAGGACAGCAAGCCATGGAAGGTGGCACAACAAACCTGTGAAACCTCTTCACAGGGGGGACATCTTCTTGACATAGGGAGTGAAGAAGAACATGGGTTTGTGTTGTCATATCTCCAGAAAATTAGTCGAATAATCATGGTATGGACAGGTCTTAATGATCTAAAGGTCAGTATATTTTATCATCTTTGTTATTACAGATATGGAAGCAGCAGAATTTTGAAATAGAGGAGCCAATACTTTGGAATAAAAATCACTAAACAGTGCATCCATTATTTGTTCATATAGTTATTAGCAATTAGATGAAGAATCATTGTTTCTTCCTATTTAGAAATACTGAAAATATTTAGAGGGCCATAACTGGGGGGAAAAAATCCCGTGGTGTATACTTAACCTGTAATTTTGTGTGTCTGTTATTTCCCGGGGATATTATTTTGCCTGAAGGTGGTGCTGCATTACCAGATTTTAAATCTCAGTCTACATACTTGTTACTACGGATATTGAAGTCTGGGGCTGGCTTTCTCAGCTTTGATGCAGGTCTGAAATGTTGAGTGTTGAGCTTAGTGAGGTCTAGAGTGAGCTTAGTGAGGTCCAGTATAGATGGAGCAAGGTGTTTCCTGTAAAATATTTCCTGTTCCTTGTATTTAGGATATGAAATGCCACATATGTTGTTGCAAAATGATTCAGTGTGGTGTGGTATGTGTGGTTTGGGAAGAAGTACAGACATAAACGAAAGTATTGGGAAGGCTCTTGGAAAGATGGACGCACTGTGCCAAAAATGTGGGACCCAGGCTTCTGTGATTTGGTTTAGTGAAAACTTATTTTGTGCTATGTATAGAAGGGTGGGAGAAAGCCAGCAGTTTTTGTTTTTAAAAATTCTGCACCCTGAAATTTAATTTTGGTATTGTTTTGCTAAAATTATTTTAAAATTATTTTACTGAGAAAATAGTAACATCAAAGCAAACTTGATGTTTAAGATCAGGAGTGGTAAGTGCCACACCACGTCACAGAGATAGAAAAATTCCTTTTTTCAGACTCTGTTAAATAATGGGGCTACACAAGCAAGTCCAAGTGGGATAGCATGCAGACTGAGGAAACAGAAATCTACTTGGTTTAGAGAAGCGATGTAACCATCCTGGTTAGTAAAGCACCAGGAATATATGCACTTTACATGTAATATTATTTTGTTAATATGACTCCAAAGTCACTTCTCAAATTGCTGTAAGTTTTACACTGTAGTGATATTCCTTGTAACCAACTGAATATTTTAAAAATAAGATAGTATTTGTAAGAGGTTCTCAGAAGCATTATATTTTTTCAAGTTGGAAAGAGTACTAGAAAGTTTTTTTAAGCTCTGATTACACAGAAAAGAGTCAATTGCCAGTTTGGAATTTGACTGTTAGTCAACTGTTTAATCATTAAATGCATTTTTATGTTTGTGGGAGTTAGTTAAATGAACTAGATGAGAACCATGTTCTAAGAATAGCAAGGTATAACAATAAAATGCTTGTTCTACAAGAACTTCTTCCCTAAATATTTGTACTTAATTAGTGTGTTCAAGTGCTGCCTGAACATGTTTCAATTTGAAATGTCATTGTTGTCACCTGTTCTCATCTTATGAGAACTCCAAATTGTACTTGCACCAAATTTCACTTACCTCAGGAGTTCAAATATCATGGGACATACAGTACAAGTTGCAGGATTTCTTTAAAATCTGAGATTTGAATTGCAGATTTAATTATTTTTACTTTCTTATTAGGATGTTAAATCTCTATTTTGAAAAAGAAATTTCAAAATTTCTATTTTTCTCTGAGACCCCCAGGACTTGAATTACTTGCTGAAAAGATGCTGGGGCTATAACCTACTCAGAAGATTTCAGCAGCCTTAGGAAAACTGCCAAGTACTGTGACACTGATAAAAACTAGCAGCACTATGAGCAGGATTAGTTCTGTAGCATTTGCATTCTCACAGTTTCTCCTTCTTTAACCCTGCTTTGATCTATATCTGAATTCAAACCCTTCCTGATGAGGGTGATCATTCTGTGGAACGCAGCAGACACCCTGGAGATGTAGGTTGGGGCATGAATGAATGGAGTGCTTTGGTGATGCCCTCATGCCTGTCCTGACACCTGGTGCAGTTCTTCAGTTAGGAAGTGCAAAAGGTAGCCAAAGACTGCTTACTGTGCTTTCTCTTGCAAGCCTTGCTGCAGAGGTTTGTGTCATTGTAGTATCCCGTGGTTTCCTGTGCTTGTCATTAACTCTAGTGTCTAGGAAGACCAATACATAAAAAAAGAAAAAGATATGCATTGATCTCTATAGCATTTTTGAAATGGTAGACTACATGCACAAGTCCTCCTGAAAGACAAGTTCAAATATTTCATACCATTGAAGACGTTCTTTGCTCTCTTGGGAAGTGAAAAATATCACAACATTTTATTTCATTTTTTTCAACACAACAAATTAATTGAAAAAATAGGCTTATTCTCAAGAAATATGATTTATCATTTTCTCAGAGAAATGAAAAAAAATGGTTTTTGCTCTCGCTCCCCTCTTCTGAGCATCTTTAATAAAAGAATAAACAACAGAAGACTTAAAATGATGGTGGAACCCCAACTTTTCTCCATTGGAGTACTTAAAGCATTCACTTAGCCTGCAGGACCACAGACTTGCTATGTATGAAAGCACTTATGCTCTTTTACCTCCGGAGAGTGCCCCAATGCCATGCCTAAATGTTCTGGGGATTTTATTAATCCCCTGTAGATGTTCAAATACGTTGGTGTTGTGCAGATTGAAGCCTGTGTCCCACTGGAGGGCTCTGCCTTGTGATGCTGTAAGCAGATTCTGCACGCACCTTTCCTCCAAAATGTCTTGTTGTCCCACCCTAGTGTTTGTAGAGCTCTGCTGGAAAAACAGAAAGTACCTCAAAGGTTAGAAACCTGGAGTGAGGTGTAGAGGGAGTGTCCTAACAGCTGAGAAACCAGCAAACAGGAGAAGGAGGAAAGATAGCATTACCTCATCTGATTGTGAATCTAGCCATGGTTTTTTTCAGCTAAATATTTTTGTTTTCAGACTCAATTTATAAGTATTTTTGACTAAGTGATTTTTTAAGTGAATACCCTTTTTAGAAAATTATCAATTTTCCACAAGATTATTATTAGATTAATAATGATTTTTAAAGTCTTGTTTGTAATCATAAAACATACTCATGTGGTTTATATTGTGCTATGTTGTATTATTATCTTGTAATCTTTTGTAATAGAAGGGATGGAATTTTAGATTGAAACCTTTTTTATTAAAAATAGACCTATATAATTAACTTGTATAAATGAATCACATGAATTTTGGATATTTAAGAAAACACTTGCAATGAGGGAAACCTTAATAATTTATAAATATAATCTAAAGGTACCTGGGTTTTAATTTCATTTATTTCAATCTAGGAAGAAGGTCAGCTCTTGTGGACAGATGGATCTCCTTATCTTCTAAAAGATGGTATCTCATCTCTGTCAATGATACCAGAAAATCAAACTGACTGCTATGCTCTTCAGAGAGATCCCACTGGCCCAGACTATTTCTTCACAGGATTTTTCTGCTATGTAGAGCTACCATATATTTGTGAATATGAATGTAACTATGTTTTTTCAATCTTTTGCACTTATTCTTAAAAGCCTTGCCCTGATTAAATTTGTATTTAAAGATAAAAATATTTAAAAAGAAGGGTTTTAATGATTTTCAATTTTTTTTTTCATTTTCTATGTTCTTTTTCAGTACCTCTGGTACCGGAAAACTTCATGTTTGATGTGCATGATGTCAAGACAACTGAAGCTGCATTTGTGTGGAACAGTATGGACATGTTGCTTAAGTCAGGCTTTGCACTTTCACTTAAGTACTATTTTGATCAGTGGAAACCATATGTTCTGAATTTGCCAGTGAATACAACTCAAACAAAAATTGGGCAGCTGTCTCCAGGCCTTCGCTATAGTTTCTTATTAGTTGCAAGGAACCCAGAAGGGGCACAGACTAGTTTAAGTCCAATTCTGAAGGTAGAAACAAGTAAGTTACAAAAGTAAATAGCAGTAATAACCAGATAACCATATAATTTTTATATTTTCCCTTTAATTGCACTGTTTCCTGTATTTTCTGTTTATCAATACTCACTGTCACTGATACACTGCAAGGTTGCTTTGTTAGATTTGCCCTAATAGTATTTAGCCTGTATGTAAGTGTGCATTGTTAGCTTTTCAGGCTCTATTTAAAACAAACAAACAAACAAACAAACAAACAAACAAACAAACAAAAAGACACAACAAAACACCCCACAATTATTGATGGAAAGACATGAGAAATTATTATCGTATTTCTTTTCCTAATCTTATTCAACAGGGCCGTTGCACTCCCAGAAGTTAGAGGCTACGTATGTTTCATCTGCAGAAATACATTTAAAATGGAAGCCTCCACAGCATTCATACAGTGGTTTTTTTCATTACTTCCTGGTCAACATATTGGATACTGAAACCAACAACTGGGAACAGTTACCTGTTGAAAAAAGCAAGACTTCAGTAGTCATAAGAAATAGAAAACCTTATCATCAGTATCAGTTATATTTACAGAATGTAGCAGAGAAAGGAACTCTAAGCTGCCACGAGAAGCCTATATTAATCACAACAGGTGATGTATCCATTTTCTAGTTGTTTTATTTCACTAGACAGAGTTTAAATTGAAAATACAAGGTATAAAGGTATTTTCAAAGCCATGTCAGATTCATTTATTTATTCATTTGGCTACTTACAGCATATTAGTATGAGCTAAAGAAGTGATAATTCTGCTTGATAAATTCTGATTTATAGTTTGTATCTCTAATTTTAGCAAAGTCAAAACATCACCATGATTTCTCAAATGTTTTAGGGCAGACTGTCATCTTTTTACTCCATATATATCCACTGGAATGGAATATGTTTGCAAAATGAGTCCTTATTTGTTATGAGAAAACAGAAAATAGAATCTGCCTGTAACAGGTAGTCACACGCTAATTATTTTAAGAAATAATTAAATGAAACAGCAGGTTTAAAATCGTGACATTTTAGAAGAAAAAACAAACCAAGAGACATTATTGGGAAGTGATTGTATAGTGATAGTAAGTTTGATGTATGGTTTTATACTGACATCTTTTTCTTTGATCAAGCTGTCAGTCCACCTACAGCTGTTTATATTCACCCAGAGGATATAGAAGAAGAGAGTGTAATCCTTCACTGGAAGCTGCCACAAGAGTGTCAGGAATCCTACATTCAAGTGAAACCTAATGCAGGCATAGGTGAAACGAAAAAGTTTTTATTAAGTAATAAAGAAGAATTAAAGATTGATGACCTAACTCCTGGAATGGCTTATGAAATATCAGTGGCAAGTGTGAAAAACGGAACTATGAGTGAACTGAAGACCATTCAATGCACTTTAAGTAAGACATTATTTATGGTAGGAAGTACAGACTATAGTCAGTCAGTCTCACTAGTGTTGCTATCAGCTAATAAATTTTGTAGATCAAATCAATTTGCTAAATAGCCAAGGATCAAAACTTAAATATGAAATGTAGAGATCCACTCCTAATTGTTAACAGCAAAGTTAACAATTTTTGCAAAGACAGTGCAGCCTTAGAAAACGTATTGGTACTAGTGACAGTTGTGATGGGGACAGCTGGAAATCCTGCTCCCACTGGCAAAAGAAGCTGGGTGAATCATTGGTTTGCATTGAAATAGGAAAATATTGGAATGGTTGAAACAGTTTATTGATTTTTGGAGATACATTAGCTGTTCTGAGAACAGTGAGAAAGAATTGCTCTACCATTAGTGAGAGGCTGCTAGGAAAGAATTAGAAGTAATAATAGCTGAAAACAAAAGCTTTGCATTGTTTGTCAAAGCATCTTTCCCATCGATAGGGAAGGGTTTATTGAAGAGTCTTAGTTTACCAAAGTGTTGCAATTCTTTTTGTGCGGTATAAATTTTTTACATATGTGAAAGGAATGGGCAGGATTCACTTATACATGTAGTATATAAAGTCTGCAGCTGTCAGGTAACAGATTCATGAAATGCTGCATTGTCATTTCTTTCTAAATGATTACAGTATTTTGGAGAGTAACAGTCTTAAGTCTTTTCTAGAATTTTTTATATAGGATTAGGTTTAATACCTCATTCACAGCACAGATGACAAAATTCTAGATGGGATATTTCACAGCTGTCAGAGCCAACTGTAAGGGAATAAAACTAAACACGTCAATATTGTATCCATCAAATGCATCTCATTCTCCATGGTTATCTCCCTCTCCATATCTACATTTCTGTATAGTTTCCAGTTATCCTGCTTACCTTCTTGGTGCAGTTGTGGTTGAGAGGGAAATTCCAGTAATAAATAGTTAGAAGATCGGGTTGTTTATTGTTTTTGAGCAATGATATGGTATGGTAGCTGTTAATTTGCACTCAGCAAGAGTATTTCTCAGGGCAGTTGCTTCAGACGTGTTATGTGGTTTTCACTTAATTTATTTTCAACTGGTTTAACATGTGGCATTTTTTTTTTCTTCTAGAGCCCAAGCCTGTTCAAATTGTAGTTCCTTATGTGCTCTATAGCAATGCTGTGGTACTATTTGTTCGCATGCCCGAT
Source organism: Promerops cafer (assembly GCA_013398275.1). NCBI lineage: Eukaryota > Metazoa > Chordata > Aves > Passeriformes > Nectariniidae > Promerops > Promerops cafer. The sequence goes on along the minus strand of VZSE01002020.1, from coordinate 278,689 downwards.
ATCGGAGTATTTGACGGCGTATATGTTACAAGTAAAGAAGGACTTGATGCAACATTCATTTTAAAAAGTGACGGTAAAATAACAATTGAAAACCTTACTGCAGGAAGAGAATACGATTTCTGTGTCTCCACAAAAAGTGGAAAAATGTTGAGTTCCTTTTACCACATAAATGGTGTAAAAACATGTGAGTATTTTAAGTTCTTATAGAATATAAGAATATATAAATAGATAAATCTTGATTTTTTAACCTTTTTAACTTTTATTTCGGTGGAATAGAAAAGACGCGCTATTCAAAAATCATCTTGATATATTTATGTAAGCAATTTGCAGTTTTACTAACACTAGCTGGTTTTTAAACAAGACTATAAGAATCCCTTATAATTTCTAAACTTTCTAAATTGTGTTTTTTATATTGGGTATAAAATTTCAAGCAAGCATTTCAGGAATTTAGGCTGTGTTAAATTATTGTCCTTGTGGGAGACAAGACACATTTTGACCACTTATTTTAAACAAGTAGATGAGTATCCATGGGGTTACTTCTGTACCTTGAAATTATTAAGTTTATTCCTCCTGGTGCATCTTTAAGCAAATAATAAAAGTGTTCAGGTTCTCCAAGGCAATAAATTCATTCACAAAGACATTAAAACAATTGTAGTGGCCATGACACCTTCTAGCAAAGCCTTTAAAAACAGAATTTTAATAGAAACTTAATAAATGTTTAAAAATACCTGCTGAAATTCAGTGGTTTTGATTTCCAATTTTTTACTGTATTTATGCTTCCATATGTTTTTCTTTTCCCATTTTATCATTTTCCTTTGAAATTCTTTTTCTGCTGTGTTTCTTTCAGAATAGAAATGTTATAAAAGGAAAAGTTAAGATAGGATCTAAAGAAATAATGAAGAAAGAAGAGGAGAATGAGGTCAAGACAGAAAAAATCGTCCCCAAATAAAGAAAGCCTTGAAAGCTGATATTTCTTAAAATATAGTTTTAATAAAAACTTGAGGTTTAGTCAATCTTCTGACAGCATTTCCTAAATTTAATGGGAAACTGCCTTACAAAACCTAGTTTGGTTCTGACTCTTCTGGGGCCTGAAAAATTTGGAAGAAATAAAAATCCTGACACCTCACATGTATACAGTTTTTCCTTAGAAAGAGTGTAAATTTTGGTATATTCTAGACAGAAATGGCTGTGATGGGGATGAAAGAGACATAAAGAAGAGTGGAAATTGTCCTGTAATGTGATCTGAATTGTACCTTACAAGACTCTACTAGTTAGGGATAAAGTGTATTTATCTAGCCTGATCTAACCAGTTTTGCTGAGCCTTTTGGCAAAATTTAGGTGCATTCTGACCACTATGGTAGCGCTCTTGGAGGAATTAACTTCATCCTAAAGCACTTTCCCACCTAGGAGTGCCAGCTCTGTCTTCAGGGAGAAATGTAATTTCAGCCTCAAGAGATTTTAAGATAAAAATGCAAGCAATTTTTCTTAAATATTGGCATTACTTTATCTTTTTTCTTTCTCTTTTTTCCTTCTCTATTTCGGAATTGCTGTGCGTCTGCACACCTGAGATCAGATTTTGCCCTCTGTTAGTCTGTTATTGATTATCTTCTATGTCTCCCCAGGAGATATGAAAAGTGTCAGACTGAACAATGCCTGGGATTGAACAGAGAGGTGTTTTATGTTCTTCTGTAGGTCTGGCAGCTCCCCGGAATGTACGAGGGGGTGACGTCACTGACACCTCAATACAGGTCTCTTGGGACCGTGCTGATGGAGATTTCGAGCAGTACGAGGTTACCTGTACTAATTGTGCAAGTGCTTTCAAGGTATGCTGTGTAGAGCACCACCTGTGGATATACACTGCAGCTATTTTTCAGTCTTCTATTAAGTACTCAGAGGCTGAATGAAAAGCTTTATTTCCCATGAAAATAGTTGGATGTGCGGTTCATATACTTTAAGCGAATTTTGTAAGCAGTTCTGTGAAGGCTGTATTTGGTTTTCTAGGTCCAGAAGGTCAAGCAAGAAACAGCAACATTTTCCAACCTTAGCCCTGGCAAGCTGTACAGTTTTGCAATTCGAACAGAGAAGGAAGGTTTCAGGGACAGTTTTTTTGTGACAAAAGAAATAGAGACAGGTAAGACCACCGTGTTGTCAAATTCAGTGGTTTTTTGCTCCATCCATATCTTTTGCTATCTTCTTAACTTTTAGAGAGAAGAGTAATCCAATCATCTTTGTAATTTTCTCCTTATTCTCTTTCATTGTTTTTTTTTCTTATTCTTTGACTGCAAGGGACCATTAAGAATCTCAGTATAGCTTCAGTGTACAATGAGATACCAATGTTAACTTCATGTTGATTCAAGCAGCTCTGCAGTCCAGTAACTGATACTTGCATAGCGTCTAGCTACCAGTATTAGAGAAAACAATTTTTTTTTATACTTCTCTTTAATGCTGTAATTTTTCTCTTCATCTATGACTTTAAACACACTAAATGACCAGAACTAAATTAGTTTTATTGTGTTTTCTCATTGGCCTCCCCTTACATCACAAGTAAATTTGGGCTTTGCCACATTTAGTTTTACTTTGGGTTAGGACATTCGATTCTCAGAAGTGTAGTTCTCCTCTATTCTAGTACATCTAGCTGGTTGGCACGGCCTCTCAGGCTATTAGATCTGGCATGTTATAGTTTCCTCTAAAAGGTCACTAATGTGAAAAAATCAAGCATAGTAGATGTGATTGAAAAGGTTCAGCATATGTGATCAAAAATGCATAATGTTTTTCATTTAAGGAACCACTGAGATCAAACTGACACAGGAACAATGTAACATCATTTGTGAGAGAACAAATCATGGAGAGGCAATTGTGGAGCAAGTAAATCATGATTCTCTGACATTTCCTTTTCAAAAACTAAGGACTTGAAATTAGAAAATAGCAAGTAGAAAAGAAGCAAAAGCAGATGGTTGTTTATTAAATTTGTAGATAAATTGCAGAACTTCTTGCCATTACAATACCTTGGCATTTTGTCCGATGGTTGCGATCATAGGTTCAAGTGAGGACCAAAGACATTCATAAAAGAAAAACCTGCTGAGATTTACTACATAGAACCTTTGGTTCATGAAATCCTTGGGCTTCAAACTGCAGTCTGGGGGACTACTGAAAGGAATCATCACTCTATGCAATTCTTGCTTTTTCTGCGGGCATATCCTTTTGGCCACTGTTGAATAAAATACACTGTGCTAGTCAAGACTTTGGTGTCTGCACAGTATGTTACCTCTTATACTGACATTTCTTTTCTTGAGAAATTGTCCATTTTTGAGGAACTCCACATCAGTGATGTCAGAACTGTGCTAAGCAGCATTGCAGAGCAACAAACAGCTTGGCTCTGGATTATCTGAATAAAAGTCACTGTACATGTTTCTGCAGTGGTAGTAGTGTGTATGTCCTTGAGACAAGGAAGAACATGACATCATTTATGTGGAGTTTTTATTGCATTCTGATGATGAGAGGCCTGTCCTAAAGAAATGTGTTTAAGATGTATTTTTGAATCAATGCATTTTGTTTTATTGTCACACAGTACCAAGTGCAGTCAAATATCTGAACTGCAGCAGAGACTCTGAATCAATAACTGTTACCTGGCCACCAGCCCAAAGTATGTCTGATGGATATGTTCTTTCAATAAACAGTAAGGTCTTCAGTGAGGAGAAAATGTTACCTTCTGGTGTGAGGTATGATGATTACATTTTAAAAATAACTGACATGAACTTAAAGCAGCTGTTTCCCTGGATATTTAAAATAAGTAGCCTGTGCTGTTATTTATATATGTTTTTGATGGTTTAGTTGATATACATTACTATGCCCATGTATTTTAAGAACTGCATTTTTTAATCAAATTGCAATTCTCATATGATGTGCTTATGCAAAGTAGAGCAAATAAAATACTGCATTGGGGTGAACACCATTAGAATCTCTGTGCCACTCTGGATATTTAATTCAATACATTAAAACCTTCTAGTACTGAAAATTGATGTGAAACATAGTGTAATGCACCCTATTTAAGATTTTATAGTACTAAAATATTATTTGACTCACAAGATATAAACATGTATACATACATCATGTGTAAATAATATCCATAAAACTATGAAGAATTAACATATGAACACACATGGTTTTTTAGAATCCCAAAGGACATAATCTCTTCTTTTAATCTTTGTAGAACACACAAATTCGAGCATCTTCTGCCAGGCACTGATTTCTTAATCAATATTGTGACAACCAATGGATTAAAAAGAAGTCGCCCTACTGTCCTCAAGATTAGCACCTGTAGGTTCAGTTTATTAATGACTTTCATGACTTTAAGTTTATTAATGACTTTTCAATTAAAGTTTTTATATTTTAAGGTGTTTTCTAAGAAAAACTATTCTGTATTATATCCATGCATCTTAACAATGACTGAATGAAGGCTTTTAAGTTTTTCTTTTCAATCTAAACATCTTTGAAAGTGACTAAGTATATAAAAACTTTTTAAACACAGTTTCCTCTGTGTTAAGTGGGATTTTGCCATTAAATCAGCAAATGAATCAGCAGCAGTGTTAGGATGATAAAAATTTTCCATAAAAATTGGCAAGGGTTGACTTTATTCCTGATTCTGTTTCTAATATTAGAGGTGATTTTCATTTATTTGAAATTCTTTTTAGGTACAAAATGAAATCTCTTTCTAGATGGAACTCTAAAATAATGAATTAAAGCTATGTATTCTGTAGATGTCAATTTCCTTAAAATAAATATAGATTATTTTAAATCTAAATTCTACATCCTCAGATCCTGATCCACCAGCAGATTTACAAGTGTTTGGACAAGAAGAAAATACAGTCTATTTTTCTTGGAAGCTACCAAGAGGAGGATTTGATATGTTTCAGGTGCGATGAGAATGGGAAGATACTAATTCAATTATTTTTTTGTAATTTCTCAATTGAATTATCATCCTGTACATGATGCAAAACCAGTAATAAATATTTATTTTTATAACCCATGTAAGTATTGAAAAGAAATACTGCTATTAGAAAAGGTCAGATAAATACGTACTTCCTATTACATAACAATTTAAAAAATTGTTTAAAAATTATACTTTTAATAGCTCTCAAAAACTGATTTTTCAACTAGTGTGAAATAAAAAAGATCACAGGTCAAGGGTTGAATGTAACTGCAATGTAATATTTTTTTTTCTTAGCTTTTCAGATTTGTAATGCAAATTAATTTAACTGAAGTGAAAAATAAAAAATACCTTCCTTACAGAAGAATGTAAATGTTTTGTTCAGAAAGTTCAGAATAATTGTGGGGTTTTTTTAAAAAATATAGCAATTTCTTAGACAAAACTGCAAACCTTGGATACCTGCCATACCCTTCTGTCCTTGGACAGTATGCAGTTTAAGGATTTCCTGAGTGAAATTAGATATACATAAAGAAAAACCAGGGCTATTCCTGATTTTTTTATTATTATTTATACTTCACAATTTTTTTATGCCCTGTTTAAAAAATTTACACTTTATTTTAAACCTGTTATTCTTTAGGTTCTTGATGTATTAGAAATAGCTAGTACTTCTCCATACCTATACCTTTTGTGATTTTATAAACTTCAATTTTTTCAATTTCTCATCATTTGTTAGTTCTGTTTTCTGTCAAAAATGATCCACAATAGCATCTAAATAGCATGAATTGTGTTTTATATGAAGCCAGTCTCTCTTTTGTATTCTGACTTTTGTAGTCTGTCTTGTATTATCCTTAGCTTTTTGTAGCTACTGTATCGACATGTGGTCAACAAAACTTAGTATACTGCTGTTTTAACACATCACTTGAATAAATATGGATTTCTAGGTAAAATCTTTCACAGTTAACTTACTTGAATAGGATATTCTTTGGTACATAGCACTACCACGAGTCAAAGTACTTTGTTTTAATGATCTACACAGTTTTTACCCCAATACTACAGTGCCCAGTTCTTTTCCTTTTGCTCTCCCATGGCTTCAATTATATTCTTACCTAAACCTGAAATCTGAATATCCTTACAATAGCTCCTTGGCATTTCTTCTCTCTTCTTCTGTGCAAAGCATCACTGATCTCAATGGATAAGAGCAGCCAGTTAATCTCTCACACTATTTGCTGCTGCTGCAGCCTGGAGCATATTTACAAATTTTAAAATTAAATTTAATTATCTTGTTCATGTTTTGAACCAGTTCAGGTACACTTTTGAATATGATAATGTTATTTTTGCCACCCTGCGGAAAATAATTGTCATCTGTAATATTGATCTTTATGTCACGGTATTATTGTTCAGCATCTCATAGAGCAAGCAGCCACATTAGACAGTGCTTTGTCTGTATAAATGAGCTTATCTTTAAATCTTTAATGAGAAAGGCTTTCGTAGACTGGTTGCTTAGTAAGGTGCACCTGCATAAAAGGATCATTTTACTAATCATTTAAAATTAATCATCCCTGCTCACCAACTTTCTATGCGATATATTGTAGTTTGTAAAGTGAAGAGTGCACAAAAGGTACTTTCCTAACTTCTTTATACTAGATGTAAATCTTTAATCTATAGCTCTGCTTCTAGAATCTTGCAGTACTGTAATTCTAATAAGGCAATGACAGTTTCCAAGATTTTGTTTGTATAACCAGGCACTGTGCTGCTGGTAAAATAGACAGAGGGGAAATGGATCATTCCTCCCCAGATGAACAGCAGCCAACCCCAGTGCTTTCAGGTCACTGCCATGTGTACAACATCCCCCTTCTGCTGGAGGAAATGGCTAGTGGCAGGACAGGACTATGTAGGCACTAAAGTAGGCAGCTGCAACCCTGCTTGCTCTCTGTGTTAAGAGCCATGCCTGAGAAATGTGTTCTGTTTGTTGGAGGTGCTCGTCCAGTGCCCTCCTCTGCAGGGCAGGCACGGTCTGCATCTTGCCTCTCACTAGTGCAGATAGGAACCAGTCTGCAGGGACTCTCTTCAATGTCCACAGAAAGAACTGGTGCAGGCATTTTTTTGTCACCTTAGAATTGTCAGGAAGGTCAGAAGGAATCCGCAGCCTCTAGGAGTTAAGTCCCCAGGTTTCAATGTTTTGATATCTCCAGCCCTTTTATTCTCTGCAGTGGCTCTTAGCAGATGAATTTTCAAGGTACAGCAGTGAGCAGAGCTCAGTGACTGATTCCTTGGGAGTCTTTTCAGAATCTCATCTCTGAACAGTGCATGGGTGGATTTTTTGGTTGAATGGTTTTCGGTGTTATTTGGGTTTTTTTCCTTTGTTTTGCTGTATTTTGCTTTTTTGTTTTGTTTTGAGCTTTTTGCCAGAAAGGTACAGGGTTACTTAATTGTACAGTTCATCAGTATAGCTGTGGGACTGAACAGTCAGAGTGCACTTTATTATCTTTCCTCCAAGACCAAAAACCTGTAAGCCTCAACTTCACTTTGCTTTCTACCTCTACTTTTAAACATTAAAGTCATTGCTTTCACTACTGGGCTATTAACATTATATTATGTTTCACATTGGTGGAACATAATATAAAGCTCCTTGATTCTTTTGTATTTAAAATGTGGAAAATATTCTAAATATTTTTATACAAACAGGTAGTCGCAATCTCTGAGCATTACTTTTATGAACTTAAATAGTCTAATATAAGGAATTCTTTTGCTTTAATAGCTTTCATATTGTCTGATGAATAATGAAAAGCTGCTTACCAGAACTATTTATGACAGCAGAGCTGTAGTGAAAAATCTGACCCCTGGGACAGAATACATTTTTCAGTTAAGGACAATTAAAGGCTTGGATTCCTCTATGGCCGTGGAGAAAAAAGTCATCACAAGTAAGGAAATAACTTATAAATTTTGCTTTTGAAAACCAGTAAATGTTCAGAGACATTTAAATCATTGTTTGTAAGTAACTCAAAAAGGTCACAGAGTTCAAAATGAAACTTCCAATTTGGGAGGAAAGTTGTGCTTCGCTGGATTGAGATTGAGGACTCTAGACATGAAAATAGCTCTTTTATAAAAGCTTCCATCTCTAACAAAGTCAGATCTTGCCAGCTTCCTATACTTTAATAATTACCTTGCATTTTGTTTACAATTGTTTCTCTATCTCCTATGTTCTTGCAAGCCCATGGTCTCAGATTGGAGTATTGCTCCTGTGCAAGGACGCAGAATGTTTAAGACAGTAAGAGGAATTGTGCTTCAGAGGGCTTAACAAGTTCCAGAAACCAGTATCATCACTCATTTTCTGTCTCTGAGCAAACATGTATTTTCCAATGCTCCTGTGATACATCATAAAAAAGAGGGAAATTTATTTGGGGCATAAATTTGAAGAAGATTTATATTGAATTCTGGACTGTCAAAGCAGGTAAAGAGCAGCTAGTTGTAATCCGAAAATTAGTCAACTCCCATGTTTATTCACATGTGTGTCATAGACTTCCTCTCTTCTTTAGTGGATATTCTGTGTTTTGTTTGGACTGTAACTCCTTAACTCAGTTAATAGTCAAGGAGGCTCTACACTTAGTTATTCAAAGATAAGTGAATCTCTGAAAAAAACCCAGAACAAGTCCTGCAGATTCTTGTGAATGAAACGTGCAGCAGAATATTCATTATCATGTTCCTGAAGATGCTTTTGCTCCTCATGTAAATATTTCCAAGAGAATTGTGGAAGGGTCCTGAGTATGCCTAGATTATGGAAAGTTTACCCCATAATTTTAATGGTTAACTCTTAGGATTTTTTTCATGCTGAGTAATAGGCATATGTTAATTAGTATTTTTGATAAAGCTTCAAGCTAGATAAACTAATTAAGTGGGAGATTCACTTTTTAGGGGGAATGGAAACATTTTTCTTTCTCAGGCAGCTGTGCTGCACAGATTAATGGAGGTGTTATTAGTGAATTATCTGTGATTTTAGGAATCTTAATATAATAAAAAATACTATTTATAAAGGAAAAAAGGGATAATCACTGAGACTGTGCTATTTACTGTGTCCCTAAGTGAGCAGATTAACAGTTTTCTAAAATTATGTGGCATATAATGTATTTTAGAAAACTTAAGAGTGACTGAAATCTCTACTTCTGCTTACAAAGTGTTCCATTCTCATCCTGTTATACTAGTGAGCAATGTTGCTGTTCTTAGAGAAGACCTGATAAAATTGAAATTTTCTTCCATAAATTTCATAATGCACACAGGAGGTCAATCCCCAGTTTTTATTTACCCTGTGCAGCATAATGGCACTGCTTTCTGTATATCCATACGAGTTCTAAAATTTGTATCGATATTTCATGATGTTTTGAAGCCTCAAAACATTCATTTAAGTAAAAAAGCATTTATTTTTGAAAGCTATAATTTTCTTATGTTGTAAGTACTAGGAATGATTTTTTTCTTTATTAATCTCAATAATTTTTTCCATAGAGCCTGCTGGGATATGTGGTCTGACATTAAAAATGGTAAATACTTCCTCTGCAACTGTAATATGGAATCCAACCAAGACTAACTTCACTTCTTATAAAGCATCTTTATCAAACAACAGCTTTATAAAAGAGTTCAGAATTCCAGGAACAGTGACTGACTTCAGTGTTACAGACCTGACTGCTGGGGGCATTTACAATTTCACACTGAAAAGACTAAAAGGAAATATTGAAGGAGCTTCTGCTTTCCTTGAATTTGTAACAGGTCTGTATGGTTTCCTGCTTCCTCTGCCAGAGAATGGTAACTGTCCCTAACAGTGCATGTTTATCAGTGTACATCTCTCTTTGTAGAAAAGTGCCAAAATTTCAAGAGATCTTACATGTAATACTTTGCTGTCATTTTGGGCGTATATTACTTATACCCTATTCAACCTGCATGTAGTGATACCTGTCAGAAACAAGTCTTTAGCTGTGTTGCATTTCTTTTGACAGTTTTTAGTATCTCGGACTTTATCCTGCAAAGAGTAACACACAAGCTTAATTTTACCTTATAATTATTTCTGTATTGTTTTTACAGTGAGTGAAGTTAAACAGGTTTAGAAATGTTTGTAGAATTAATGTTTTAGATTGTAAACTATACTCAGAAATTAATTGTGGGTCTTTACCAAAAGACCTCTATAAACACAAAATCCAGCTTTAATGGAAGTTGAGATCCATGCAAATAATAGGACCAATGAGAGCAGTAGGACTCAAAACCTATAGGAATATACTAAAAGAAAGAACCTATGTTGTCAGTTAAACTTGCACACCTCCACATATATTATTAATTTTTTTTCATTCTGTTAGTGTAAAAATAAAACCATGAGTTAAAAATCATATGTGTGAGACAAATACAGATGGAATGTAAAATCCAAAGTTAATATTTAGATATATTAATATTTCAGGTTATTTGATGGCAGAACTGGAGTAATCTGTTTGACGCAATTCTGCAACTTTGCCTAGTCTGTGTAAAGAGTTCATCAAAGATATATAATCTTAGCAGATTTACAGCAAATAAGAAAGGAATGGAAATCTTTCAGAGTTGAAGCTATACATTATTCAGACTGCACAGTATGATACTAATGTATCTAGAAGATTTAGTCTGAATTCAGAAGAACCATGTTAGAAAGGCAGACAGAGGACTGAGTGCAAGGGTGGATCTGAAATGAGACAAAGAGAATCACTGACTGGTCTTGCTCTGAGAGATGAGCAAGATGGTGAAAGCTGATAGTTGTACATGAGTATCAAAGCAGAAAGAAAACAGATGAACATGGCTAGAGATTGTACAGGTGAACAAATTGTAGAGGTGAACAAATGATACAGCCTTATATGTAGATAATGTTTTAATGACCTACTGAAGAATTTAAAATCTGGTTCATTATTAGGCTTAGAGTGAATAATACACATTTAAAGGTGCATTTAAAAGCAGAAGAAAATGAGATGTTGTGACATGAGCAAGTGGAAATTTGGCTTTAATAAAAGGGGTAGACTACCCAAATTTTGGGATCTTAACTGACTAGAGTTCATGGAATTACTGGCATTCGAAATACATTAAATATATAAAAGAATTACCAACCCTGTGGCTAGCAGGAGAACAAACACTAGCTATATCTTGAATTTCAACTGTAGCAGTAGTGCTAACTTTAAGGTTGAGGACAGCAGAAACCCCAGGACTGTGCAGAGATTTTGTTGTTAACTGAACACTGTGCAGAGACACTTGAGCTTGCTCTGTGTGAACAGGCATCCCAGCTTAGTTGGGAGGCCATCGACCAAATCCCAGAGGTAGTGTAGCAACTGAAGGATCACGTGCTGCCATATCTAGATTAATCCTTTGTATAGCAAGTAAAGTCTTCTTGGATGCTTTTCTCTTCAGTTGTAACTACTAATATATTTAAAATGGAATTATTTATGTTAACATATTTTATTCCATAATTCTCTTTCAGAACCTGCAAAGCCAGAAGGTCTTAAATTCTTCAATGTTTCATCATATTATTTCTCACTGTATTGGAGACTACCATATGGACTTGTAGACAGATTTCATGTGGATCTTGTTCCTGATCATGCTTCTGTTGTTATCCTAGATCTTGGAGTTAGGGAGTATCAAGTAAGTGCTTTTATTACAGGACTTACAGGGTCGGCTTTTCCTTACGTGCTGTGCTGATGAGGAATTCAAGCTTTCCTCCTTAGCCATTTAATGCATATATGAATATGAAAGCATTAATGAAAAACTGGTGGGATGGGAGCAAATTTCAGCATCCACAGTTTGCTACCTAAAAACAGGTAGTGAACTTACTCTTTTTTTAAGGTCTACTGGAAGGATGCAGACCGTCATCCAAGGATTCATGAATAGTTTAACAAGGGAAGGGCAGAGCTATTGAGTAGTACAGACTCATTAATTGTGTACTTGCCAGGAAGATCTCTGCTTAAATCATTAATGCAGGCAACATTTCACTGCTAAGCCATCGAAAAGATATAGGAGCACTTTTTGATTCTGCGGTCTGGAACATATAATATTAACAGAAATAATGGTTGTTCTGGATGTTTTGCTTTTGTTTTTCATTGGAACTGCAAAGATACAGGTATTTTATATAATTTCTTGCTAAAAAAGTTAATAATTATGTTTACTGAAAAGGATGGGTTCGTTTAAGAGCCAAAAACTTGTTTTACGGGTTGCTTTTTTGTTCATTCTTTTAAAAAAGTGTTTTATAATGCTTCATATTTACTTTGATAATGATAATACAGAAAAACCTCTATAGATACATTGATAGGGGACTCTGGGATAAAATTAATAGTTAATTTTGTTGTTCTTTAATATTGAATGTTGTACATGTCTTATGAAGGGTAGTTGACAGCAAAATACCGTAGCTAACAGATGTAGACAACCATTTTTAGTAATGAATCACTCAAGATTTTCTGTGGTTTTTTTCCATGCTTTGTTTTGTAGGAGTTTTTTCTGTTTGTTTGTTTTGGGATTTTTTTGAGGGGAGGGAGTTCATTTTTGTGATTCTTCGTAAAAGGCTTAAATAAAACTGTGTCTTATTTCAGGCTGATTTTTCCAATACTATTCCTGGAACAACATACAATGTTACAGTTTCTGCAGTTTCTTCTTCAGTCTATAGTTCACCTGCAAGTAGAACTGTGACAACAAATGTGACAAGTGAGTTTGAAAATTTTGTTCATTTTTTAAACTGTGCTTTCTTATGTTTGTTATGTGCACAGTAATGTCCAAGAAATTATAATCAGTTTTGAACAGTCATTAAAATTTTTAATCTTCTTTAAATATTTAAAAGTACTCTGAATTTGAAGTGTTTTGTGAGAGCTTAAGAATTTCCAAGCTTTTGAAAAATTTGCTATTGTGTCATGTAATAATATCCAGACTCTGAGTTATACCTATGGTGGTACATAAAGAAATGTTCAGAGCTATTTCCAAAAAAATGTAGCCAAAGGAGATGTGTTTTTAAAGAGAGGACACTTTAATTGAGTGCTAGAATATGTCAGATGTCATATTGGCATTAAACTCTGTTTTTTTTAACAAAGATATTGAGCAATATATTTTTTACATTCTTACAGAAGAATGTTTCTGGTGTTATTATTAACCTAATAACTTATAACAGGACTCTAGACAGAAAAAAAGCTTTTCATTTGGAAGTACATCAGTTTTCAGTAGTTTTACGAGATGGCAGATGACTTAATTTCTCTGTAGAATCTGTGAATGTGTCTCCACTCATGAATCGTAATTAAAAATTGTTTTACATGTGTGTACATGTAAATTGTTTTAAAATTGTTTTACAGTTGTGTGTGGGTGCATATACATAATTTGTTTAAAATTTTGTTTTAGATCCTGGGCCACCCATGTTCCTTGCAGGTGAAAGAGTGGGTTCTGCTGGGATTCTGCTGTCATGGAACACACCACTCTATCCAAATGGGAGAATTCTCTCCTATGTTGTTAAATATAAAGAAGTCTGCCCATGGATGAAAACAGCTTATACACAGGTGACAACAAAGCCAGATAGTTTGGAAGTTCTTCTCACTAGTCTTAACCCTGGAACAACCTATGAAATTACGGTAAAAGCTTCACAAAAGCCTCTTAGTATTTTGAATTCTGATTTATTGTAAATTGTGTGAGCTTATAGTAGGGTCCTGTAGAGTTTTCTGAGGGACCATGTTATTTACTGTTGCCATATAACAAAATAGTGAGATATTTGTTTAGTTGAGTTTATTTGAGTAGTGTTTTTAAAATCTACTTAAAAATGTTCCAGTAAAACTGGCACTGAAATGTACCTTCTTCTACTGATATTCGTATTAACATATGACATAATGTGGTAAAACATAAAAAGCAAAGGGTAGAATTTTTGGAGACATCTAAATCCTTCCTTTTCTTCATTGAGATTTTATCTTTCAAACGACTGGTGTGCTTTGCATATTACATGTAGATTACTAAATCATCTCAGCCAGATCCAAAAAAGCTTGTCTTCCATATATGGAACTTTTCTGTGTTGAGATTAGGTACTCCTGATCCATCTCTGAACTCTAAAACAATAGGTGACTTCAGGTGGACATAAATTATCTGCTACTCTCTTGGCAATATTTCCCAAACAATTCTTTGCCTGCTTTACTATTTCATAAGAACCTTGTAGAGGTTCCTCTTTTCAATACCAAGAATTAAATGAAATTATGTGTTGATTTGCTTCATTCCATTCAGTTGCCTTGAAGCTGCACATATGAGGTAGGAGTTTCCGTGTCTATCTTAATTCTAGTTTTGTTTCTGAGCTCTTTCTACAATACCTACATTGAGATGAGATAATAAAAACAATGTTTAGGTCAGGACATAGCTTAAGATTTATATGGTGTAATTTAAATACTGTTAGAATTTCCTGACTGCATATCAACTCCCTGAAGATCTCCAGTCAATTTCCTCAGCTATTGCAATTACTGTAGAATGCCTAAGGATGTTTCAAGTCATTGTCCCTGTGAAGCATAAGTAGGTAGGGTTGGCTGTAGTCATGAAGTGGGTGTGCATGTGTTTGTGTGGCTTAGGAAGGAGCTAGCCAATGACACAGGTTCTTCTTGAGATCCTAGGTTAAGTCTTCGATGCTACCTTGTATTCCTTTACTGTGTTTGTCTGTTGTAGCTTTGTCCTTTTGTTCAATCTTTACAGTCTGAAAAATGCACTGTCTAGTGCCAAGAAGCGATTAGAACAAGTTTCCCTTTCTGGCCTGAGGCCTTCTGTTTTCTTTTGCCCTTTGTTACCCTCTGTGTTCTGTCTGTCACTTCTACAGTGATCCACACTTAGTTTGCACATCTACCCCTTCTCACATTGTGGTCCCCACAGTGTGCACTGTCAGCTCCCTAAATCCCACAGCCACACCTTTGTTGCCTGACATTGCCACCTATAACCTTACTGGAGAGCTTTTCACTTTGCTTCTTCTTTCCCACTCCTCTCACCATCACTGTTGGAATTTTACATTTCATGTTTACATTTTGTTGTCCCTTTTACTTCTTTTCAAAATGAGAAGTTAGACTTCCTTCCCCTTTCTTGTAAGTGCTGGATGCCAATGGCCCATCACTGAGTTGAATTGTCACCAAACCCTATATTGCAGAGCAAATGGCATTGTTTTGTTTATTTCCATAAATTCCACCCAAGGCTCAATATATTGCTCTTCTGTGGGAAGACTCATCCATGATTGTGAGCACTGAAACGTCTCCATCATAAAGTGCATCTGCAGTCCCCTGACCTATTGCCTTTCTGCAAAAAGACATGCTTTCCTTGAGTTTCTGCTTTGAGGAAGGTTGACCTGCTCTTGCTAGCCTACAGGAGACAGAGAAATGAAAGGGAACTTATTCTCATTTTCACCCTTTTAAGTTATAGTAAGTAAAATAGGAATGCAGAATTGGATTTAAGTGTATTGGGGTAAGAAAAAGGAGTGTTACTGATGTTATTCTTGCTGTTGATTTTTGCATAAAATAGAAACATAAAATAGAGATCTTCTTTTGATGTGTGGATATTCATATGTGGTTTTCTCAATTTCTTATGCTGTTACATACTTATTCCCTTTTAATTTTTTACATTTAAACATTGAGTATAAATGTTTAACACAACACAACTATAAAGGGCATGTTCATTTGTATATTTATAGTTTAAAAGCTAAAAGCTGTATCTCTGTGTATCCTTAGGATTTTCATATTCCCTGAAACTGTATAAACTGTGGATTTTCTAATGTGGAATCTTTCTTTTTTTCTCCTGTAGGTTGCTGCTGAGAACAGTGCTGGTATTGGAGTCTTTAGTGATCCTTTCCTTTTCCAGACTGCAGAAAGTGGTAAATTTAATAAAGCTCTTAATTATTTTGACTAAAGCTGCTCTAATTTGTCCAAATAAACTTCCATGATAAATTTCATACTAGAACAAGTTCCAATGCATTTAGAACAAAATCCTTATTCTTATTGTGTCACTCAGTGACAAAGGTTCATTTTGTTCTATTTGTTAACAGCAGTATTCAGGGTGTGCCCATAGGGGTGTTTGTTGTACACAAAGTCTATTTATCTTGGAGTTTTTCTATGCCAGTTTCTAGGTAGGCAGCTTCCAGAAAGCAAGGTCATAGCAGAGCTACCTATCAAGTGGATCCATCTGCTCTTGACTGCAACAGTTCTAGGAGACAGACGTTGTTGTGGGATCATCTGTGCCACTGTCTGCTAAGTCAATCTGTATTTGTTTAGTGATGGGTTCTAAGAAGCTCAGCACAGAATGTATTTTATTATATTTTTATGTATTGATTCCGAAGGTTAAAAAAAAAACTGAAATGAAAATCTGATTTGGTGGTTTTGAAGATTAAAACACATAGTCTGAGTTTGCACAATCTTTACTAATTCAGCGTTTGCGATGTCGCTCGTGCTCCAGGAGCAGTTGTGCCTTGGCTGACGAGCTCGCACCAGTCCACTTGTGAACCAGTCTCAAAGGAATATAGAACTTGTGCTGCCAAGGCAGTGGCTCTCCATCTGTGTTTAGGCTGCTTTCTGTTCCTGTGCAAACTGCAGTGAGATATCTTAATTAATGGCAGAAATCATCACTCTGCACAAATAATGCAATAATATATGAACCCAGTATAAGGAGGAGTAGTAAACTTGCCACATGGATCTATGTGAAATCATTATTCTTCACTATTTGTGCATTATTGCTGGTAAAAACCCTTATTTCTGTGAGCTTTATTATTTACTCATGTTTGACAGAGGACAGCAATGGCATTTTTCCATATGAGAACATAAACTTTTTACTTTTGGAAGCATTTCTGTCAACATTTTTATTAAACCTAAAGTGCCTTACTATAAGTGTAATTGGAAGGTTTCTTCAAATTCTAGGTGAGTTATGTGTCACTGGTATAAGACTTTTACTTTCTCAACAGTTTTTTTGTTCTAATTCTTGCTTTGATGACTAAGGAAAACCAAACAATCAACATAAAGATGGGAAATTTAAAGTGAGAAATTTAGCCAGAAGATAAAATGCTTTAAATATAAAGGCTGTGGTTTGGGAGGAGGGGAGAAGAGGTGAAAGATCTGGAAAAGATTTAGCTGTAGTGAAAGCACTAAATATGAGGTGCACCAAATTGGAGGAGCTGTCTCAATTCAGCTGTGGAAGGTCTGTAATTTTGGAATGCCTTATTTTTTAAAAGAGTGTGAAAAGCCTTTTCTCCTTAGTACCAAGGCAGCTATTGCAGAACCTGCTGCTGACTCTGCCATGTGTAGGCAGCACTTCGACAAGGCCACAGGGCTCTAATTCACAGGAGAGGTCAGCATGTAAAATAGCATGTAAAATCTGATTTCGATGCTGCATCTCATTCCTTTGTGCTGTGACTAATACTGATGCTCTGACAAAAGGCCACAGAAACCATCACTGATACAAAGAGCAGCATTTATGCAGTAATAGTAAATATTCCAATTTAATTGAGTTACTTAAAGCTACCAAAAATATATGTGCAGCAGAAAAGATGACACAGATAAAGTGAAATCAAACACAGTGTTATCAGATGCTCTTAACAAGAAAAAAAAAAAAGAGCAAAATTTTTCTGCTTCTGGAACAGTAGATGGCTTGCTTCTAAGACTAACATTTTTAAGTTGACTAAACCAATTACTATATGTATTATGAGATTGACGTAATTATAATTCTAACTTATACCAGATTGAAAAATAGCTGGTTGTATATCAGCTACTTTACATGTGTTTTGTGAATGTTTTTTGTGTGCTTGCTTCAGTATTTGGAAGCTAGAAATGGCATTAAAAAAAACCCAGAAGAATTTTCTGGTTTTCAGTGCTGAGAAGAAAATTTTATCTCACTGATTTTGTTTGTTTTGTTTTCAAGCTCCAGGTAAAGTAGTGAATCTCACAGTTGAAGCCTTAAATTCTTCAGCTGTAAATCTGATCTGGTTTCTCCCTCGGCAACCAAATGGAAGGATAACTAGTTTCAAGATTAGTGTGAAACACGCAAGAAGTGGAATTGTAGTGAAAGATGTCTCGGTTAAAGTAGAGGACCTTCTGTCTGGGAGGTTACCAGAATGTAATGTAAGTGATATAAACCTTTTAAATTAGAAATAGACTCAACCCACAGGATACAGTTTTACATTTAAAATTTGAGGCATAAAAATGTGGAGGCTTGCTTTTCAGAAAGATTCTGAAAACCTTACAAACTTAGTGCCAAGACAGGATAAAATGGATGAAGAAAAACCTTTCTGTTCTAAGTACTTTAGATGGAATGCTTTTGCTTGAAAAGTTCGGTTTAATCAAAGTAAAAATGTTATGGAAGGTTAAATTCAGCATCGTTTTAACAGAAAATAATGAAATAGAAAATTTCTGGGTTTTTCAGCTTTCAATTTTTTTTTTTTTTTGTTTTGTTTTGTTTTGTTTTGTTTTGCACACTATTCAATTAGAAAAAGCCACTTATGGGGGCTTTTTTGGTCAGTGCAGACACATAGTATTGTTAATGTCTTATTTACCATGAAATATGATAGTGCTTTTTGTATTTTAAAAGTAGGCTTTATTCTGTGTATCACATTTCAATATTTTTTAAATACTTCTCATATCAAAATAAAAACCAAACATGATTAGCAGAGTGATTTCCAAAAATATGGTTGTAGTCTGAATTATTCTAATTGTTGAATTCATACCTGTAACCACTGTATCCTTTCGAAATTTCTTGAAGAAAATTTTCTCCGCTAGAATTTTTTTTCTCTTTTTCCTTCTTACTCTGAGCACAGTTTTGCAATTACTCAAAACACCAAGTAGCCAAACTCTTTTTCCTTTTACCTTTTTTTTTCCAATTTCCTGTGCTTAGTGCTTTAATGAAAAGTGAAGTTTTAAATGACACAAATTATCATAAATTTGGTTTCAATTTTTATTTGGAAGATCATCTTAGGCATTGCAAAGGTTCCTGACACCAGGCTGATTTAATTCAGCACTGAGAAGGCAGGCTGCCACCTACTGAGCCATAAGCATTGGTCACCGCAGTTCCTAGCAATTTTTCAGAGTTGTCTCCTGACATGATGGATTAAGGAACTCCTGTCTGGTTTTATCCATGATGTATGGATATATGTATGTTATACCTCTGTATGCACATACACACATACAACATACATGTGATGCAAAAGGACCTCGCTAGGGAACTATTTTTCAAAAGAGAGACTGAATGCTGAAAATGGAAATTGGGAATAATTAAATGAATCCTAGAGAGAGGCTTCTGTTCAGTCGTATTTGAGATCATTTTGAATAAGGCAGGAAACTATAACACTGTCACTAACAGGATGCACTAGCACAGTCTTGTCTGCATTTGGAAACTGAAGTACAAAATGGAGAACTAATTAATGGTAATATTCTTCAAAGATGGTCTACCTTTTTTTATATACATTTATTTACAATTATTGGTTATAGATGCACCTTATTTTGTTTCTTATTTTGTATTTGTAGGATAAGAGTGAATCTTTTTTGTGGAGTACTACCACTCCTTCAACTACTTTTGGGAAATCCACAATTCTTTCACAGACTACAGTGACACCAAGTACAGAGGCACCAAGTCAAATGAGCTCAGTTTGGAGTGAACCAATCAGCTTTGTGGTAACCAACCTCAGGCCATACACCACCTATCTTTTTGAAGTCTCTGCAGTTACCACTGAAGCAGGCTACATTGACAGTGCAATTGTCCGGACACCAGAATCAGGTACATTAAATACACACAGCTTTAAAATGGCAATAAAGCTCTCAAATTTATGTGAGAAACTTCAAAATATAGTTTTGATTTTCTGCTGCAAGATACTTCTGTCCTGATCTGTCTTTATCTGTATCATGCTTTTGTATTTTCATGATTACTTAATTTTACCTGTTGGAATAAATTGGAAATGTATATGTACTTATGTATCTAATAATGTACAGTGAGTGAGAGTTCACTTCTTTTTAGGAGTCAAAGATACCAAAATTATGCTGAGGACAGATCAAAATTTATGAAAACTGAGGACAATTTAAGAACTGCAAATAATAGAATAATGGTAGAAGAACTGAAAATAATTAAGCTGTCAGGCATAATATTCTAAAAGTATGTGTTTCGTGTACATAGAAATGAACTTAAAGCTTCTTTGCCTTTGTAGAAAAATAAGCAATAATAAAGAAAACTCCTGTACTTATGTTGCCAATCTGCACCTATTGCAGAAAGTTGTTCAGTGCTGAAGAATCTTTAAGCACTAGGTGCAGTTGATTTTTGATTACTTGCAATGCACTGAGAAGTTGGAATTGGAAACAATGGTCTATGAGCAACACTTTTATAATGGCCTAGGTAGTGGGAACACTGTTAATAAAGCTGTACAAAAAAGGTGTCCCAGAGGAATGTTATTCTGGCTTTCTGTTTGCTAGTACATCATTCTTTTGCTTGACATGGTTTGATGTTACTTGGTTCCCTTTCACACATACAAAATAGATAGCACTGTTCAGATAAAAAGAAATTTTATTCCCTCCAAGAAATGTTCAGTTGAATTGCTTTGGTAGAATTTCAATAGCCTTAGTTTGCTGCTCTGTCTAGGGCTAATGAAATTTTGGTCAGTTTCTCTTCTAATGTTTTCAGGGTTAATTTCCAGTTTATTTTTCACCTTCGTCTCTTAGAGATTATTTGCATACTATCAAATCATACTCTTGATACCTTCCCTGAGAATTACCTTAAACCCTAAATTAGGTAATTTTAATGATATGCTTTTATGGCTTCCCTTCAGAATATTTCATGTTTATGTTTAAAATGAATTGTCCAATATGGGGTTCTTGGACATCCTAATATAAAGTATTTTATGTTCAAAGACTTTTCCCAATATTGTTTAAGTTCCAGAAGACCCACCACAGAATTTTGCCAAGAGCAACATTACAGCAAAGTCTTTCTCAGTAATGTGGGACCCACCAACCATAGTAACAGGGAAGTTTAGTTACAGAGTTGAGCTATATGGACCATCTGGTAAGTCAGAGTTGATGTTACCATTTCTTTTGTTTATTTTGTGATTATTTCTTTACACATTCTTCTGGGCCTGCCAATCAAAAATGGATAGTCAAAAGCAGTGTTATGTATCCCTTTTTACTGTTATATGTTTTAATGGCTTGTAGATTAATTTTAAGAGAAAAGTCAGTCCATCACAAGGAAGAGTATAAAGTTAAATTCACATTAGATATTCCTAAGAATGGAGAAAATCAACTTCTCCTCAGTCTTTCAGGAGATGACAGGTTAAGCACAGCTGAATTGCTCTGCTGATGTATCTAAATTGTTCTGTACCTTACCTTTACTTTTTTTCTCTTTCTGTTAAGGATTTCTGGAGAATTTTCATTCTCATGCAGTATGCCATCAACTCTTTAAGTCTGTTTTGATATTTTTTGTAATTTTTTTTTTAATTCAGACATGTATAGATACAGAAATTTTAGAACTGCCTGTACTTAAGTAAGACATAAGCTGTATCTAATGTTTTTATGGGACCACACAGGAAAAATAAGATAATTTTTTAAAAACCTCTTCCTCTTAAGACTCACACCTCCTTGAAGTGGCTTGTTTGGTTTGTGGGTTGATTGGTTGGTTTGTTGTTTTATTCCCCATATATTCAGCATTATTGCACTGAAGTTGACACTCGGTTAGCTTTTCCCCAAACAAATTTGTCCTTTCATTTGCTCATCATACTGGAAAGTAGCCGTGGACTGTTTATCTTTTAGACCCAAAATCTCTTTGTTTTAAATTCCAGGTCATGTTCTGGATAACAGTACAAAAGACCATAAATTTGTGTTTAGTAACCTTGTGCCGTTTACAACATACGACGTGTACGTCAGTGCTGAGACAAGTGCTGGGCTGGGGCCAAAGACCAACCTGACAGTTTTCACTCCTGCAGATGGTAAGTAAGCATAGAGAGGCAAAACAAATGGATTGGATGTGATAAAGAGTTTCAGTTCTCCCTTCAGAGCCTTTAAGGTACTTTGCAAAGGAGACAATGGATATAAGAGCACTACAATAGAGGAAAAAAATTACAAAAACTAAAGAAAAGAAATCAGCTGAATATTATTATGTAATTTATTTCTTTGTTTTTTTCAAGTTCATACTCTGTCAGTACATTTATCTGCTATCAAAGGCCTTCAGATTGTGAAAGAAATGTAGCGTCTATCTAAATGGAAGTAGTTAATCTCAGATACTAAAATAATAATTTTAGTAATTCAGTTGCAGGTCCCTCTCTCCCCCGTTAGATGGCAGCAAGAGGAAAAGAAATCCCAGCGCGATTCCCGCCGCTGGCTCCCTCAGCCCTCACGTTCCTTACCAAACCTCTCCTGTGACTCGTTCTTGCCAAACCCAGGGCCCCGGGCCCGGCCCTGGTGGAGCCACCCTCACCGCGACCGTAGCTCCGAGGCAGGCCCCGCACCGAGGGCTTGTCCGAGGCAGGCCCCGCACCGAGGGCTGGTCCGAGGCAGGCCCCGCACCGAGGGCTGGTCCGAGGCAGGCCCCGCACCGAGGGCTTGTCCCAGCACGGTCAGGTGGCTCTGCCTCTGAGCCCTGGGCTCTGTGCTCTGCGAGCCGTGGTCCCAAATAGTCAACCCACCAGGTTAGAGTCCTTGGCTGCATGGAAACGCAGTTTTATCTTACATGTATGTGAGATCGTGCGGGACTCTTGGTCAGCATTCGAGAACGCAAGGAGGAAAAATTGAGATTTGTTGTGTAATAGAGAGGCAATTTCAAGATGGTTATTTCTGTCTTACGTTTATGCCACGCAACAGAAATTTAGAAAATCTCTGCCTCAGGGGTTGCTGGCAATGTTTGTTGTCAAGATGTAGCACTGGGAGGAAAACCTATCTTAATTTATTTATTGTATTCTTTCCTGAATAATCTGCTTTTGGCAGCTCTCAGAGGCAATTTCCAGAGATGACCTACCTGAGTACAGGTACTCATCTTGTGTTGAAATGCACTGTCAGAAGCGAAAGGGAATTTTGGTGGGTTTGTGATTCTTTTAACATGGAGTGTCTTATTTTAATGCCAAATCTAAAAATCCTCCTTATAGAAGTAATTCCAAAATTGTCTTTTATTGAAGTGTATTAGGAAAAAAAAATTGTATCAAATCTGAATATCATTCTATTGAATATAAATGTATTTTATCTCTGGTGGTCATATGGAAATTACAATATAATTAAGACTGAATTTTTAATG
The DNA here is from genome assembly GCA_013398275.1 of Promerops cafer. NCBI lineage: Eukaryota > Metazoa > Chordata > Aves > Passeriformes > Nectariniidae > Promerops > Promerops cafer. The sequence continues at coordinate 255,546 of VZSE01002020.1, read as the reverse complement.
AAGAAATTATATAAACTATATTATTTCTATCTATAATTTAATAAATATATATTTTATATCTAAAATTACACACATATATAAAAATATATAATACAAATAAAATTATATAAACCTAAATAAAATTATATAAACCTTTTGTAAAAGGGAAATTAACAAGCTGTATCACATTAATTTTTTTCCCCGGCTTTTTACTTCATTCTAGTATGGCTTTGATTATTTTAGAGCTAACCTTTCATTTTCAAGTATACTTAAGATTCCATATAGGAAAACAGCAAAGGTCTGCTTGACTCTAATCAAGCAGACCTCAGTAGAGCGATCCTGGTGTACATCATCTTAGTCTCTGACCATAATCATACCCATGTCCTATGCGTTAAAAAAAGTGTGCATATTTTTACAACTGTAATGTGTTTGCTGAGAAAACATGTGAAGAAAGTCTCTACCTTACACAGGCTTAACTCAAAAGATAAGGATGTGTAGTTTGATTGTCTACTGTACTTTGCATACAGTGCTGAAAAACCTTGTAATAATCACAAGTGTTTAATGAACTCAAATTTCTTCTTGAATATTTAGTCCCAGGTGCTGTATCAGATTTACAACTAGCAGAAGTGGAAGCCACATATATAAAAATTATCTGGAGGAAGCCACAACAACCAAATGGAATCATTACCCAGTACAGAGTTAAAGTACATGTGCAGGAAACACTTGTCACTCTGGAAAACACTATTCTTGGAGATAAAAATAAGGTATTATTTTCTTTTTTAAAAAATACTGGTTTTATCTTGGATTAAATTTGCTCTCTGCCTTATCTGACACTTATAGAATGTGGAACTAGCTCCCACAGAGTTAGTGGGAGCTAGAATGTTGAGTTGTCAACATTTTTAAAAGCCAGCTTCCTCAGTCCACTCTCTTTCTCTGACTGGCTTTCAAAAAGATTCCAATAATGCTGTTTCCACAACACGAAAAAATAAATCATTCTGGTAAAATGATCCAGCTGCTGAAGGCAGGAAGCCACAGTCCACAGTCTTGTCCTTCTGAGTCCTTGAGCTCTTTGCAGCACAGGGTGGCCAGACTATTAAGAGTAAAGATTTGAGTGCCTAGATTGATACACAGCCACTCAGTCAAACCTCTAGGACATGTGGGTACAAACCCTGTGAATTCAGCAGAAGTGTCCAAAGGCTGGCTTAGTGTTTTACTAGCAAGGCAGACAGGCTTAGATTTTCTGCCTCCTTTTGTATCCTTAAATTCACACGTGTGATGTTACATGCTTAACTCCATGCTGTGGTTGCATACTAAGGATATCTGTGCACGTCTATGGGATCATGTCTCTTAGGGGTCTTACGCTGTCAATCAGTCTGGATTCTGGATTTTGGGTGCTGATGTGCTTTACATGCTTAGAGGAGCAGCTCTGAGTATCCAGCACAGAACTGTAGACCCCTAGCAACCATTCAGCTCAGGATTGAATTCTTTCTGAGGTAGGACTTTTTGGGCTGAATTTTGAAAACAGGTGCCCAAAGTCTGCATAATTCCTTATTTTTTCAGACAGTGATGTCTTTCACTGGATATGAATTGGAATCTAAGTTTTTGATGTAGAGCGCAAGGAAGGAGTTCACTTTCAAGTTGAATGATATACATTAAATAGAGCCCTGGAGTCAAATGTTAAATAAGCAGCAAGGGGAAAAAAAATTAGGATAAGGATCCATTTATTCAACCAGGCAGGCATCCTTGGAAAAGGAAAGTATATAACTCTGTAATTAAAGATTGTATCATAGTCTAGACACAAAAAAATTAAAGTAGCCGGCACAAAAATGTTTTAATGATGGAACTTCCTAATTTTTGAGTTCTTAGTGCAGTATCATTGCTGCTTTATTATAATTTATTAAATGTAATTTTCTAATTAAAAACCAGAGCAAATCTTAAAAAAAACTTGCTTTATCTAGAACCGCATTGACCACAGCTTAGAGCAGCTACAGGACTTGAACTGGCAGACCCACAGTGCTAATGGTACTCAATAACCAGTAGCAATAAAAAGTTGGTGTCTTATACATGGAAAATCCTCATAAGCAAAAAGTAGTTCCATGTGGTCTACTATTTTGCTATAAAATGCTGGTGAAGATGAGTCATACACCGGTTTTACCTCTTGGTACTTAGGTGAGATTGATGCTCTATCTGTGCCTGTGGCTAATGTACCTCGTGTTAAAGGAGTAAAAAAGTGGCTTTGCCCTTTCTCTACTCAGAGTCCATAGGGAAAGGACTAATGTGTATTAGTTACATCACTGTAAAAGCATCTTTTTCTGGCAATGAGATGGGCCATATGTGTGAGTGGGGAGTGTTCCAGATGACAGCAGAACAATTCAGAGATACTCGAGTCCTGGATTTGGTCCCAGATTTTGAAGGGGCATGAAGATCTGGTACTAACACACCATTTTGTACCTATCCTCTAGCCTCTCTTTTCTGCTTTTGTTTCTGCTCTCTTTGTTGTTCTTGCTCCACTTATATCTGCTGCCATCCCTTTCCAACATTTGTTCTTTGTGTCTTCTGTCCTACGGGCCCCTATATCACTTACCTCCCTTTCACTCTTCCTTTTCACATATTTACACCCTTATTTTTATCTCCCCTTTATTTCATTAGCTTCTTGTTTTCTCCCTCTCCCCTTATTCCCTCTCAGAGATCTAGCCAGCCTGCTAATCCTTTTCTTGAGGGACTGAAGTCCTCTTGTTTTCAATGCCTGCTGCCTTCTTTCAGGATATAGTTATTATAAATAAAATCTCCCAAGTTCAAATGTGTATCTATTCAATATAGCTCCAAAGATATAGCTGTAAAATTAAAGGCCTTACTCTAAAATTGCCACCTTAATATAAAATTTGTATTTTAAGAAGTGGTGTTTGATCAAACAATAACTAGAATAAAATGTTGTAGGCTACTGGCAGCTGAACATTTTTGTGACAAAGATTCTATCTTTAAAATTATTCTAATATCAATAATGTTTGTATGCCAACATTTATATAGTATTTATATGCATGCACAAAGATACAAGCATTATTTCTATATTATATATAAATTTAATTATATAATTTAGTGATGAATAGGTTTGTAATTTCTTTTTATATTTCTAATTTATAGTATCTGATTGATTCTTTGGAACCATACACAATAAATGAAAATATCAAACATTCTTCTCCCCCTTGGAATTCAATGGAAGCAGACAATGATTTATATGAAGGTTCAGCTGAAATGTTTTCCAGCATTCAGACAGCTTCCCCAGTAATATTTACAAGTGTATCTGGTGATAATTTGCCTGATATAAATGGAGCTGCAGAACTACATTCTGCTTTGGGTAAGATATTTTAGGGTATTTTTCTACCTGCTTCTTTGTTCTGAAGGACCCCCATCACTGTCCCAGATATGATCTTTAGCACATGGTTCAAGCAAATTATAAATGGGTCATTTGCTGGAGTCAGATTTTTTTACTACCAAATAACCTTCTGAAGCAAATGGGAATGCCACACAGGCAGGAACTAGCCCCTTGTCACCCAGCTGACCTTCTTGCTAGTGAAAGGAGCACCCGAAAGCCATCAGCCAAGCTGCATAGACAATCAGTTATTACAGTTGCCAAAGCAGGTGTGATTGTCAGGGATTAACATATCTCCGAGCCCTTCAGAGACCTTGATTTTTCTAAGCCTTTTGACTAATAGGTTTTCAGATGTCAGTGAAGGTAAATAGGTCAAAAAGTTACAACTTTGCTATATGGGTTACAAACAGGTGGAGATGACCCCATGACATGGTGATGTCATTAGTGAGTACACTTGTTCTGTATTATCAATGGACCACTGTTTCTTTACCAAGTATGGATATTTACAAATCATTAAGTAGCCCTCAGCTGACAGGCAGGGATTTCAAATATCACTCTAAATTTTTACAGTGTTTTGAACAGTGGGGAGAAAAAAAAGGTGTTATTTTTTAAAAATTATTTAATTAAGTCACTGAATTCATCTATATGCACCAGCATCTAAAACCAGAATTTAATCCAATATTTTAATGGACAGTGGATATTTTCTGTGCTATGTTAATCCTGAAGAATCTTCTTTTTCATACACAGGACATGTACAGCATTTTAAATGTAAATCTTCTTTTTATGGCCTCATTCATTTTGAGGTATTGAGTTGCTAAAAGATGTCTGTGTTGCTGAAAATTTATTTCAGCCAGTGTCTGTTGTGATCTACCATACAAGTATTATTTTATAGGAGTTATTATAGTAGTTAAAGCTGTTGACAGCCAAATTTTCAACAGGGTCTGCTGATTTTTCAATGCCTTAATTTTAATGCACTTCTCACTTAATTCTGAGCCTGATATTCAAGTATGTGAAGTGCCCACACCTTTTCATGTTGCACTGGCATAATGACTGCTTTATAGCAGATGGTTTTGGCTAACACTGTTGGATTGTGGCTGACTTTGAACTTTATTGTAAGTGCACCAAAATCTCTTTGTGGACATGCATGGCTTCATCATTCGACTGACCACAACTCTTCTGCTAGAAATACTGGCTTGAAGGGATCTGTGAAGGCAGCCTTTCCAAGAATTGTTGCTTTAGCACCACTGAGAGGGCAAGGAAGAGGGAGTCTGTCTTTCTCGATTAAAAATATTTAAATTTAATATTTAGAATAATATTAATTTAAATTTAATATTTAAAATATTTAAATTTAATATTTAAAACCCCTCAAAAGCTCTATGAGTCTAGGAGCCATTGTTCTGAACTCACTGGAGAGACTAGACCTTATAGAAAAGTACCCTTTCCTATCTTCTAGGGGGTTACTCACAGAACCTCACAATTCTACTTGTTGCTCCTTCATTCTTTCACCTAGGCCAATCTATCTATTGTACACATGAAAATGGACCTATAATAGTCTCTCCTTTAGGAAGTTGAGGTTGAATGTAGACTTTTCTATATATTTTTAAATTAATTCTTTGAGAATAAAATAGTTCCAGGTTGCCATGCCAAAGTGAGTTTAGAATACATAAGAAATAAAATGACTTTATGAGTAAGTAGCTATTTCTCTCTATTTACTCACAGATAATCAATATAACATCGACATTTTGGCTGAAGAGCTGTCATATGTTGTAAAGGGCCTCACACCTTTCACAGATTACACAATTAGTGTGTCTGCTTTCACTCCTGTTGGAGAAGGACCACCATCCGTTCTTACAGTCAGGACACGTGAACAAGGTAAATTATAACTCTGGTATTATCAAAGTTAACATATGTGACTTATTTCACTGAATGTTTGAACTTTTTTAGTAATTTATTTATTACTGTTATGTTTTTATGTTTTTGTTTAAGTCCCAAGCTCAGTACAAAATATATCTTACAAGAACATTAGCTCCTCCTCTGTCTTGCTGTATTGGGATCCTCCAGCAAATCCCAATGGGAAAATCATTCATTATACTGTTTATGCGATGGAACTGGATACAAAAAGAGCATTTCATAAAACAACTTCAAACAACAGCTTACTTATGACAGGTACAGTGTCATTTGCTTAAAAAATAGAAATATTTACATTTGCAAGTACATTTTACAAACTTATTTTTTCCAATTTTATATAATGTAACCTTTTGAAATTTATGTGGATCAAATCTCATATATTCACACATATTCACATGCACATAACAAAACTGCATGTAAAAACAAGGTTGGGACACTACTCAGACTTGTCTACTATGGAAGCATATGTAGGGTATGTGAGATGAGAGAAGAGGGCTGGTTAAGATAAACAGTAATTTTTGAAATGGTACAAGCAGTAATCTGTGAAATGGATTTCTCCTTGGAATATTTGCCTCAGTCTCCTGTGTCCCCATAGGAAAATATTCCTAAATTGTCAAGTCTTTTTCAGATTTGAATTTTTTTCACAGTATTTGTCTGACATTAATAAGAATTTTCTTATTTTAAGGTGGTAATTTTTATAGCAATTGAAGCAAAGACATTCCTAATAAAGTTTCACTTAATCATTGATGTCAATCAGAATAATGCATACAGACTAAATACCCATATTTGGATGGTTCATATATGCATCCTTTGATGTCCTTGACAAATTCTTTAAGCTATTTACAGGGTTGAAGCTAGTTGACTTCAAAATCTGCTGATTTAACTGCATGCCTATTTGACTGTCAGCAAATAAATGGTACTGTACATATTCTTTTAGGGAACAAAGGTATATAAAAAACTCTCAGAACAGTATCCAGTACTATAGTTTTATAAGTAGCTATGACAAAAGAAGTCAACAGTCTTGTTTACAAGATTTTTTAAATTAATCTTTTTAGGTTTAAAAAAGTACACAAATTATAAAATGAGAGTTGCAGCCTCTACTGCAATTGGAGAAAGTGCTTTGTCTGAAGAGAATGATGTTTTTGTGCGAACCTCTGAGGACGGTAATACATTGTTTGCAATGATGATTTATTTTCTGTACTGAAGTTTGTGTTTGTTCAAAAAGAAGACTGGCACATACAAAAAGGGGGAATAAAGTGTCTAAATAAAACCAATGTTGAAATTATTAGTCTTCTATCAGTCAGTGACTTCATTCAGACCGTTTTTAGGTAAGTGCTAAAAAAATCATAATGAAAGATGCGGCATGATCTGCAATCAACTAATTTCAAATGTGATAGACGAAGGAAAGCTGCAGAGCTGAGGCTCCCTCTCTCAAAACAGTATGTCCTTAGCACCCATTTAAATCATAATCTTTATGACTCCGTTTTATCTCCTTTTTCTTTTTGTTATCATGTGTAAATTAGGTTGGTTTTGAAGCATATGGACATTTCAACAATTCAGAGGCCAGATTTCTATTTGTAGGCAAAGATGCTGATAAAGGGAAGATTTTTTTAATGCTGAATAAAATAAACAGTTGTTTTTGTATAGGTTTTATTAATTTTAAGACTGGTCAATAATTTTAGTGTCAGGTATAATACTACATTATGATGATTTCTGAATCTTCCTTTCTTACTTGCAAAGCAATTTCAACCCATGAAGGCATTGGGTCAAGAGCTGGAGTTGTCATTGGCTTCTGCAAAGAAAACATGGGAATTTGATTTGCAAAGCAGAGCCATGAATATTAGTCTTTCCTTGTTTGTATCAAGTTTGTATTTTCAATGATTTCAGCAAAGTTATTTCCAGGTTTACTTAAGTAATACAGAGGGTGATTGCCAATTGTTGTTTATCTCTCTCATTTCCAAATGTACTACAATACAAGAAAAATAATCAAGTATCAATAAAAGAGAGAAAAGGACTACAGGATTAAAAATCATGGGTATGAATGAAGCTTAGATGATTTGAATAACCACACAAAACATAAAATTAAACAATGAAACTTAAAATACTTGCAAATATTTTTAAAATTTACATTCTCCTGTGATATTAGTTTTTTTTACAGAGGAAAGGCATATCACAAGAACAGAAAATTACTTATATAAATATTCTTTTCTCTGAAAGCTTACAATCCCTTGCCTGTGACTGTTACAGATTTTTTTCAGAGTACAGTTTCTCTGTTCAGAGCCAACAGCCAACTGTTCATTCATTCATAAAAGAGCCATGCAAGGCTTGAGGAAACTAGTGAGAAACCCACCAAGAATTCTTGACTTTTTATAAGGCTATGCATAATTTTTTATCTTCTCCTTCTTGTTTAGCTTCACTGAAGTAATTCAGGCTGAGATTCATGTCTCCTAATTTTAGCCAACCTAGGAACAGAAATTTGCTTGACTCTTGAAAGAAGTGATACCTCCAAATAAAAGATTCACTGCAACTGTCTTAGATAACTTGCATTAGGATGGAAGAAACTAGGCTGTTGCATTTAAATATTTTACCATGCCAGATAAATTAAAAATTAAGCTTCTTCACATGGGAAATATCCATGTGGGTAGTCTTGTCATCCAGAGAGCAGCGATCTGTTACAGTTAATGCTTTCATGTGCTCAGAAGTCAGGAATGAAAGTGATTTGTGAGACCTTTTAGGCAAAAAAAAATCATGATAAATTCTGAAATATTTACAAATTGGTATTTGTACACAAACTGAATCCTATGATCCTGAGTAGGTAGTATATTTTTATCTCGATTTTACAGATTATTTCAGGGATGAAGTGGTGAAGCCTTCAGAGGAATCAAAGTTGACATTCAGAGCTGATTTTATTCATAAGTGCAGCCCACTCACTCCTTCAACACTTCCATGCCTTATTAGCTCACTGGAGTCACATGAACTCATACATTACCAATAGATTTAGCCACACATCACCCTGGTGCTGGGCTTGCTTTGTGCATGACCTTCACACCAGAGGATGCAAGATTTACACTGGATTCACTAAAGGGAATTTAGTTACTGTGCATACAGTCCCTTTCTTGGTTCAATAGCTGATTGAGTGAAGTACTAAGGGTGGTTGTTTACACAGAAAGCAGTAAGAGGACATTCAGATTTAGAGAACTGAATATGAGGAAGACAATGAGAGGATTTGAAGGATCAGTCTGCATGAGACTGGTAGAGAGAAGAAATTTTTTTTCTTAATAAGTGTAGTTTCAGATAGACTTAGAAGTGGCTGAGAAAAGAAATTCCAGAAAAGCTAAAGTGTCATAATGCAAAAAGATGCCTACTTTTATGAGAGGAAAAGAGACATACCAAAATTAACTGAGGTAAAAAGTGGTAAGGCTTTGAGAAGGAGAGTGAGATAATGAGCGTAGCCCTTTCGGTACAGATCCAATGCCAGGATCCAATTGGTTTATGATCTCAGTTCTGTATTCAATTATTTGAAAAGGCTTTTCTTCTGTATTGCAGAACCAGACTCCCCACCTCAAAACTTAGAATTAATAAATGTAACTGCAACAGAAATAAATCTGAGATGGTTACCACCTGAGCAGCCTAATGGTCTCATAACTCACTATGAAGTTCTCTACAGTGATTCCAATGATTTTTTAATTAAAAATGCCTCATCTACAAGTATATCACTAAGTGAAATGAAGCCATATACTCTCTACAACATCTCAGTAAGGGCATTCACCAGACTTGGCTATGGGAATCAGTCATCTTTTCCGCTTCTGGTCAGAACTTCTGAAACTGGTGAGTATTTTTTAAAGAATGAAAATTTTGGACAAGAATTTGCTTTATTATAACCTTTGATTGCCAGGAGATAAGTTTTAATAATTTCAAAAGTATTTGCTTACTTTGCAAGGCAGTGAGTTTGAATACTGTTTTTCTCTTTTATATACAAAGAAGAAGAGCAAGGCCAGGTGCTTGGTAAGGGATGGGGAGCCAAGAGCCCAAGGGTCCCTGGGCCAGCTGAGCAGAGGCTTTGCTAGCCAGGACTTGTCTCACCACCCTGCTGCAAAGCGCACGGGGCAGGCGAGGCGTGGCAGCCAGGGCCAGTCTGGAGGGCCAAACAGCTTGGGCTGATGTGGCAGGTCTGGGGTCAAGCCAGGAAAGAAAAGTCACAGGTTCAGTGAGAGTGACCAAGCCTGACAGAGCCCAGAGCCTGTGGGGCAGGCCTGCAGTGGGGCTGCCATGTCAGGCAGGGACTGGATGCAAGGCAGGGACTGGATGCAAGTCAGGGACTGAAGCAGTGGGTCCATGGCCAAGCACAGCCATGACAGAGATGAAGCTGAATTAAGGTGATTTCTATATTTTTTATTTTTTAAATTACTTTGTTGGTACTGTGTGTATCTAAGTGTTCTTGATCTTTGAATTCAGCCTCTTTTAAAATGTATTTCATTAAAAAAAAATAGGATACAAATCCAAATGTTTACAATGTGTTTCATTGAAACTGGTTTATAAGAATTTGTTCCAAATCAATTAAACTGACTGAAATCTTTTATACTTTTTTTCTTCTAGTTCCTGATTCTGCACCAGAAAACATAACCTATAGGAACATCTCATCCATGGAAATTGAATTATCATTTTTTCCACCATCCATTCCCAATGGAATCATACAGACCTACACAATATATCTCATGAGGACTAATGGGACCGAGCAAAGAGCTATAAACACTACTCTTCTGACACTACGTATTACAGGCCAGTATATAATGATCTGGAACTTATGGCAACTGTGAGTTTTTCTGAGAAGCGTGCAACAGAGATATATTAGTTCATTGGTTGGACCTGATAGTTCTTGCCCTGACAGAAAGTTTTTTCTCCCTGTCCTGAGAAATAAGTTGTGTCCTGTCATAATGTGGTGAAATGGGCATAGTATAGAGTCTGACATATACCTCACTATATTTTAGATGTTTAAAGTACAAGGAACTTCAATAGATATCTTTGCAGACTTATCATTGTAACAAAGTAAACCCTCAAGTCAACTGCATATCTTTTTGATCTTATTCTGGATAAAAAACCTCTTTTTCCACTCACCTTTGCATATTTTTCTAAATTCTGTTATTATTGGTGAGGCAATTAATGCTGGGAGATTAGTACCTTCACTGCTACATTTTCAGAGTACAGCCAAGAACAAACTGCAAAGCCTTCTAGGAATATGAAGTATAAACTGGTAATTAGGGCTTTTCCCCTTCCTTTGCAAAGCATTTTGTGTTCCAATGTTTATTTCAGTCTCTAATGATACAGATCAGTGTGATAGGCTTATTCACCACTTCAAAAATACTTACGGTCCATTAAAAAACTAATTTGTCCCATTGAATGATTGTTTTATTTAATTATTCTTTTTTGTTTAGATTTAAATAAATATACAGAATATACTGTAGAAGTGTCTGCTAGTACCACAGTGGGGGAGGGCGTTCGTAGTTCACCTCTGCATATACTAACTGATGAAGATGGTAAGTCAGAACAGAAGTTTCAGTGCATTATTTTCTACCTGCATTCTTAATTTACTCTTACGCTTCATGTCAGATGTTTTTAAGTTTTATGCACTTTTATTTGCAGTTATGCCTCTCCATTTCTATCCGTATCCATGAATCTACACACAAACTTTATATAGATATTTAGATATTTATCTATCTATCCATCTATCTACCAATATACTTATCAGTATAAGCTTTATGAAATGTTGCAATTGCTGTGAATGGACTTTTGATCTTACCAATACATTATGACCCTGAAGAGTCTTAATTTACTCATATTATTTTAATCTAATACATGACATGGTAGAATTAAATATTGTATTTGGTTTTTCAGCCATGTGAGAGCTGGGGAAAGGGAAAACCACAAAAAGGCAGTTTGAATGGTCCAGGGACATTTCTGTGGGGTTTCTTGGGGGGAGATTTTGGTATTATTCTGAACAGATGCATGTACAGGTACACATAGATGGATATGAAATTATTAATATCATGAAAATATTATCTGTAACATTGGACTTCCAAATTGAGCTGGGGCTCAGTGCAGGCTGAGGGTAGAACACAGTTGTTGCAACCCCTGCTAATTTTCACAGTAGGTCACAAACCAGCAGAGGAACCTTAAAATTATAGTTGTACTTTCAGTACGCAATGTTGTTGTGCAAAGTTATCATTGATCACCTCTCTAGGTTCAGCAGAGGAATCCTGAAAAAAAATTCATAACAAAAATCTTGACTTAGGTGCTGTGAGTCACATTTTGGAAAAGGTTGTGTCTGTTACTCTCCTTTGCTTCAGGTGGAAATCTCTGGGAACCTATCTAAAGCAACATTGACCCAAGCAACCCACCAGCCATACTATCAGTAAAAAAACTTTTCCTAAGAGTTGTGTTGCTGGAGCAGACTGAAAAGAGCTAGATTGAGTAAATCAATTTTTTTAGCAGAGATTATTTTCATTTAGAACAATGTAGTTTCTGTTCTTTAGCAAAAAAAAAAAAAAAAATCTCTGAATAAGAATTGTAGAATGAGCTAGACATGTCAAAAAGACGACATTCACCATATGACAGATCTTTTACTGTGCAGCCACTGAGGATAACATAACAAGTAAAACACAAAATACAGCTGTCAACATTTTTCACCAGTAAATATACTCACTGAATTCAGTTAACCTTTGTTCATGAAAAATATAAAATAGTTTTTTCTATAATATAAAGAGTTATAAAACCTTTATGCCAGCTTTCAAGATAGTGAAAGGAGCAAGTGAAAAACAACAATATTTATAATACACCACATGTTCCGTATTCACAGGAACACAGTGTTCCAAGGTTCAGACCAAATGTTTCATAGATTTGCTAATAGTTATGCTCATATTTTCAATTTTCATGCATGACTACAGCTATGACCTGAATTTTTAGTGCATGATGGTCTTTGGTTTAATTTGAGAAAAACAAATGTAATTCTAATATTACTTCATAGTGATGCATAGGTTCATGAATCAAGATGCAGATAAAGATTCATTTCTCAATAACATGTTGATAATAAAACAATATCACTTATGCATACATTAGTTATCTTTTCCTCAGTAAAATTAATAAGAACCTTATAACAAAATCAAAAGTGGTCTAACATTTTCATTTATTTACAATGTTTCCCTACAGAGTCGGGATATGGTGTCATCTAAGGATCATCTTAAAATTAATTTTAAGGATCTCGGTGAATGTCTATCTTTTTCTTTGCCCTTGTGACATGTTAAATGTATGAATGTGGTCCTTATTTGATGGAGTGAATAGATTTTACTGCTGTCTAGAATCCCACAATTTCATCATCTCTCAATGCCATGCTTATGCACTTTTCCACCTTTTGGCGCTTTGTATAATTCTTTACAGCACCTTTTTTTTTCCTCAGGGGAACTATTATGCTGTATTTTACATGTGTTCATATCTATAAAGCTCTTGTTTTTATTAGAAGGGAAAAAAAATTACGGCAATGTACTTGGGCAGTAGGTGAATCACTGTGACCTAGCCATTGCTCTGTTTTCTCATGAAGTACTTTTTCCATTGAATCACAGAAACAGATGTTCTAACGCCACCATGCAAAATCTTCTTTTATCATCTGTCAGAAAAAGGAAGAGAAGCTGTGCCTTAGCATTAGCTGATGGATACTGTACCAGTGTGGTACAAGGCTAACTTTCTATCACAAATAATTCAAAGCCTATTTAGGGATGCTGCATATCCCACCAATCTTAGCTGTTTAACAAGATGTTGTGTCCTGCTCTCTCATTTTATAGCTCCAAGTTCTCCTCCACAAGCCCTCTCTGTAAAACAGTTGTTGGGTGTCACTGTGAAGTTGTCATGGAAACCTCCACTGGAGCCAAATGGAATTATCCTCTATTACACAGTTTACGTCTGGTAAGATTTTTCTGGAAGTAGTTCTGAGGATAAATGTTAATCTGTAACCTATCAGGAATGTTAGGTTTTTGTTACACAATATGTTGATTACATATTTTGGGAGAACAAGTATTAATCCAACACTTATAATACTGGACTTTTTTATATGCAAATTCAGAGTAGCCAAAAACTGGGGGAACAATTTCAACATTTTGTAAGTGTTTTCAACATTTTTCCCAAAGGTTCTGCTATAGTAAGTGAATTCAGATTTAAACTAGGGCATGGTGCCTCTTTTCATTATATTCTGATCAGGCCTGCTGCAAGGCAGGGTACAAACCCATGCTGAATTGTCAAGGAGATTTGAAATAGGCTTAAAACAGAGAAATATTACCTCCTTTTATAGATAGTGTGTAAGACCAATGTTCAGAGTTTTCATACATGCTATCAATTATGCCTACTGTTATATTTTGTATTTATTACATTCATATCAAACAAGTATTTTTAACAGATACTTTTTGTTTATTGTGTTCTAGTTTTTTCTATCTAAACTTTTAAAATTATTATTTTTTTCCCACCTGACATCCTCCTGTCATATTTTTTCACCTTTACAAAGGAATTTTGTCACTTTAAAAGTGCAGCTTCCGTCCTATTCCTTGCAAAACATAGTTTGGTCTAGGGACATGGCATCTCTTCAAAGATCTATAACTTCTAGTAGGAAGGAAAATATTTCTTAATGATCACTTTTAATATATTGCATTTATGCTTTACCATTTTATTGCCACTACTAAGGTGCAGGAAGCAAATACAAAAGTGCATAAGATGTGAACCAGATGTGCATATCCTCAGTTGTTATGGGCATACTACTCTTGAGCTTACATTATTTTATTGCTATTTGACAGTTTTGGGGTAGGGTTTGGCCTCAGTCACTATTTTTTTTTTTAAATTATAATTTCTAGTTAAGTTGATGCTAAAGTGAAGAGGAGAAACTTCTTCTTTCCAGAAAAGTTGAATTGGTCTTCTCTTGTTAGTTCTACTCTACTGAGAATGTCTGTTGCTCTTTAAAATAATGACTGTCCTCAAGCTAGGGAAGAGTTACTTCATGATAAGGGCTATGGTTTTGATGCACTCTGTGTTCCAAGACTTTTCATCCTTATATTCCCTTATAACTTACTGCTTTTGTTACTGAGAGAAAAGATTTAGCCAGAATTATTAAAAAAAAACATTCTGAAATGATCCATCTTTCTAAATATTGCAATTAAGCAACCACACAACTTCTTGCTGTGAGCCTTGCCCATATTCTTTTTGCTCTTCTGTCTGCCCTTACGATGGTATACCTAAATTTAGAGAGTCTTTAGGTATCATGTTAAGGCAAGGACATTGGAGAAAAACTCCCTTTTCCTTCAAAGGGGTCATAACTTCACTCCTTCCTTGGCAGGGAGGGAGGGGTGTGGAGGAAAGAGAGTAATTTTAAGTATTTAAACGAGTTGTCTATACAGTTTCATCAAATGCATTGCAGGGGGAGATTTGACAAGGCAAATTTTCATGCCATATAGTTGCTGCTCTTTGGGAGGTATTCAGTATGTTTTGGAGGAGACTGTTAACCCCAGTGCTTCTCAATAAAGCAGAAAGAAGGTTACTACTGTTGTTAAATAAATGTTCCTTCACTTCACTTAAATATTTTGCAACACTTATAGAGAATTTGGTAACCTTTCTTTAGCTGATTTGGAACAAGCATCCACAATCCATAGAATGGAAACGGTGACATCTGCAATGTTTTCCGTTATATTTCATGGAATTTGTCAGACGACATGGTGGTTTTGGGTGCTAGCAGGTAGTAAAGCAACTTTTTTCTTTCCTTGAGCCTAAAAACTCATACTCCCTAAATGTGATTTTAGAGTATTAAAGGTGCAATTAAAATTTTTGAACTTGTATGTAGCTATTTCTTTTTGGCATTATCCTTTTTTGAAAATTTTTGTGAGATACTTGTTGACTAGGTCTATTTTGAGGTACAGATTTTTAAGAAAATATGGCACCTGTCTTTGTCAAGTGGAATTATGCAATTTCTTGGAATCTGTGTTGTCTGCATTTTTAAAAAAATGTGATTTAAAACCTTATATTAGTTTTCTTCAGTTAAATTTCTTGGCTTAACTTATTCTGCTAGGTACTTTCTCACTGTCTGTGAAGGCTGCACTCACTTTGATCAGTGTTTTCTTATTTTTATTGCAATCTCAGTTGTTTCTAAACAGAAAATCAACTTCCCTTGAAATACCTCAAGCTTTTGTTCTTCTCCCTATGCCTGGTTGTGGAAATGTTTTTTTGGCAACTCAGATATAAGAATGCAGTTACTCAGGGTAGAAATGTTCTCTACACTAAGCTGTGGATTTTCTTCTTACTTAAATTATAACCAGATATGTATTTCCATACTAAGAATACATTGGGCAAAGATCCAGGAAAAAAAAGTTTTTCTCTGTATAGAGTTTGATAACTGCAGCTGCAATCTCTTGTAAATTTTACTGACTATTAAAAATGTCAGAAGTTTGGGAAAAATGTAAATGTTAACTTTCTCTGTTACCAAGAGTGTTTCCCATGTCAAGTGACATTCCACTCAAAATCTGAGGGTTAGGAAGGATTTTTTTTTTTTCATTCTCATACATTTTCTCATTCCAGTTGTTTGTTAATGTAACCTTTTTTCAGATATATTAGATGGTGATCTTTGCTAATGGTACAGTCATTCAGTTATCAAAGGAGGAAAATCTAGTAATTTTGAATGACTTTTTTCTTTTTTTTAGTATTAGAACACATTGTCATTTGTGAAGAGCTTCACAGAGACTCCTGGAGCAAGATATTTGGTTTTAATTATCAAATTATCATCTCTGTATGAAATCCTATTAGAGACACAGGACACCTATTCATACAGAAATCTTTGAAGGAATTGAATGTTAGGTTTTTATTTTCCTCCTATTTTTTTCTTAAAAGATTGCATTAACTTTACAAGGAATATAAGACTTCTTGAATTCAAGTTAGTTATTTCTGTACCTTATTTTATTTTCTGATAATCATTTCATACCTATGCTAATACCAGTGTTTTATTAATGTTACATCTTACAGTCTTTCTAGGCGGGTTTTGACCTGACTGGAGTTCCATTCTGATCCTCTGCTACATTCCACCAGAATTAACTCAGCACCAGCTAATTCCTGTTCCATATCATCTTCTGTTATTCCATTTATAACTTCAGCCTTCTGACCAATTTCACAGAGTCACAGTAGGGCATGCTCTCTGCTATAATCTTTTTATATTTCGCTATTCCTGTCCAGGGAGACAGTTTAGTTATGCCCTACTGTGTCCTTCCCAAGAGTACCACATAACCATTTGAAAGCAGTTAATAGATAGAAATACTCCTCCTTAATATTTAATATAACCATTGTCTTTGTTGATGTAATTTGCAAACATATTTCTGTGGGGTTTTGGGGTGTTATTATTTTTAAGACACAAAATGAAGAGCCCTACTGTGATGCCACAGTACAAAAGTTAGCTTTTCACCATGAAAGACAAAAAGTTATCCTAGCCTTTTTTAAAATCCTAAAGTACTTGTATTTAACACAATATTGCATTTTTCATTTTTGCAACAAATGCCATAATTATATATAAAGAGAGAAATGGTGTGTGTATATAATTAATAAAAAACTTTTTCTTTAGGAATGAAATGTCAAAGAGGAGCGTAAATGTAACAGAAACATCACTGGAATTCACAGACCTAGAATATAACTATGAGTATAGTGCTTACCTAACAGCAAGTACAAGATTTGGAGATGGCAACATAAAAAGTGATACTATAACATTCAGAACTTCTGAAGGAGGTAAGCTTACATATAGTATGAACCTTTATTTTCATTCAGCCTTAAAATTCTGTCAGCCTTTTTCAAGAAAATAAAGGCACTGAAGCAGAAGTGACATTTGACTTGTAAAGAAGAGACATTCTACCTGTCTGTGTGGCTCTATCTTTGTGTATGCAGGTATCTATGGGTCTATAAAATTATGATAGGCATTTCTATTAATTTACTGAGAAAAAAAATTAGCATTTTTCTTCAGGGCAGATAGGATCCAAATAATTTCATTCTAAACTTTGAAATAAATCATACTATTTTTGTAATATATTTTAATAGATCCTTACTTTAAGCAGCTATGACACAACTTCTGATAGGGAAAATACTTCTAGGAGTATCCCTCTCAAGTCTGAAATATTTTTAACTTGAAAATGAACACTGTAAGTGTACATTAATTTGTTTATTCTATTTTAATTATTTTATACTTCCAACATGGAAAGTGACTTTTATATGATCGTACGATGTACTGTGCGTTGAAAGTCATTCAGTTTAATTTTGTTTCTGGTTTTCCATCAATCATATTGCTATAATCTGTTCCAAAATAAATAGTATGCAGGAATACTTCAGAAACCCTGCATAGATATAAACAATTCCCCAATGCACAGCCACTGGCAGGATTAGAATCTCTCTGAGCCATCCCTCAAAAGTCTGTCACATCATCAGGTTGTAGATATTCACAGTTGCTGTTGAAGCTGGTATGGAAATATGAATTGACTTTGTAGGGACAGACTTTAAGGAACTGGTCCTGGGGTTCCCCCTCCAATTAATATTTTAATATTTTAATATTTTACACAAACTAGAGCAGCACAAAGAGAGATACATAACTCGCAATGTTCAGCACTCTGCTGCATGTTCTGTAGAGCACTTTCTTGGATGGTGAGAAATGTGGATTTAAATTCTCCTAAGCTGTCTTAAGGAATTGAATTTAACTCTCCTATATCACTGTGTTACTGAGAAGAACCATATGCTGCTATTCTTTATAAAATAGGAGGAGAGACTACTGGAAAAAGGCTTACAGAGGTCTTCCTGCACATTAAATAGGCTGAGAAAAGAGGAAAAAAGAGAACTTATCATACTGTCCAAGCTTAAGTATCTGGTTTACCTACATGAGTTGGGAGCCTAAATTCTGTTTATAATCAGAGAGAAAAAGGCTTTAAATTTAGGTTTTGTGAAACAAATCCTTTTTTTTCCCCTACTAACTATATATGGAGTATAGACACCTAACTCAGTCAACTTCCATGTCTGCAAATTAGATTTTCTATGTGCAAAAAGCAGTAAGTGCAGGACAAATTCTATAAGAAAACTCTTATCTGTTTACAAATGCAGCTAAATACAAATATGGTTGAAAAAGTGTTATAAAAATTCATTTTTACATATACAGTTTTAATTCATTATTTTGTGAAGCAGTTTCTATGCCATAATCAGAAATACATTTAATTTGCCATAGGATGTTGTAAAATCCACTATAGTAGATGATCTTTGGGTACACAAGTGTACAAAACCTTGAGGTACAAAAGCTTTAAGTATGCTAAAAATCAACATTTTTCCAGCACCAGGTGATCCACCGAGAGATGTTACATACAGAAACCTTACTTCCACATCCATAATGCTATTCTGGTCTCCTCCTCAAAAGCCTAATGGAAATATACTGTACTACTCAGTTTATTTCAAAAATGATTCAGGAATATTCATACAGGTAAGCTTATTTTTATATTCTTTTGTAGAAGTCAATGAAATGTTCTAATCATTACTTAGAGATTAAATCCTTTGTTTAGTTATCAATAAATTGGTTTTTCATATTTCCTTCGCCATGATGTAGTTTTTAAACTTACAAAGACAGAAGCATATCTTGTAATAATATCTGTTACATTGTGCATCTCACTGAGCATTCATATCGTTAAGCATTGAAGCCAACAGATTTTGTGTAATGTTCCATTATGCAAAGTTTATATGCACACATATATATATATATATATGCACACATACACCTAATATATATACACACTTAACATATGTAGTGGATAGACTCAAGACCCACTACATGCGTGGCACACCCTCAAGAGTGTTTCTTTTTAATCTAGTCTATGTGAATAAGTTTCTGGTGCTGGCTTTACTTTTTAATACATGTTTGTACAGTATTGAAAATAGGAAGGTATTGTGAAAGTAGGGAATGCATTTTTTTTTCATATTTTTCCTACTCTCAAAAGGAAATTACTTTTTAGTATATTGAAGCAAAGATATTATTCTGAAGTTAAAGCTTAGAAGAAAATCTTATAAATAATATTTTGGTTATACATTTCATTTAGATTTTTCTTGCTGTTGCTGCTTTCATTCTTAATTTTGCACTACACTTATTAATTTTATATAGTCTTTATGTTCTATTTTCTGTGAATATCTTATGGTACAGAAATACAATAGGAGAAATAAGCTTCCTTTACAGCTTTTTGGTCATAAGTTTTACACATATGGAAGAAAAACAAGAAATATAAATTAATTTAGGAAGTTATGTATGGAAAATAACCTTGACTGCATAAATTTATGATCAAGATATGTCTAGGGTAAGGTATGCACATTTTTGAGGATAAGTAGAAAATATATTCAGAAATGTTACAAATACCTGTGAGTGAATAATTGCTGACGTACTTCAGTGTACACACTTCTCTGACTTCTGTGAAGGTGTGTAGTTGCCAGGCTCTGCATAGTTTCAGATGCAAGCAGGACTGTGCCATGAATTCAAATTCTGATGAGATTAAAATCAGGGCTACAGTTCAGAATGTAGACTGCACACACTGCTATAGGAACAGCTTTTTTCCCAAATCTCTGGACAAACCTTTACATCGGTGCATCACCTGAACTAGCCTATCCTATGAAGGACATCTAAAGCAATTTTAGGGGAGGACTATGGGCTTGGACTATTCTTGCCTTTAGGAAGGTGCAACTCTGAGATGAATGAGTAAGGTGAAGCTGACACACTGAGAGAGAGAGAGAGAGATCAAATCCCCTGGGCTGTGCCTAGGATTCTGGAAATAAAGGAGGAAGATAGGGAAGATGGAGTACAGTAGCATTGGCCCAGCAAGGTGAGGGTCCAGTTGTATTATCGTGTGATGTAGTTAGGCTGGGAAAGGATGGTGGCACAAGTGGAAGTTAATGCTGCTTTGGCATTTTATGTGTTGTCAGGAGAAAAGTGCTGACAGTAGTTCTACCTCTGTGTGTGGAAATGACTATTTTCATCCTTTTGACTTTGATTTTTATCCCATTCCTCTGCCATCAGAAGATAGGTTTCAGCTGCTGTTGCATCTGTCTCTTACTGCCCATGGAATATGAACATTAATCTCTCGAATCATGATCAAATCTTCATCTGTCTACTCCCTTTAACTCCTTCTGGCCTTCACATCCTGTCTGCTCACTGTTTAGCATGGCAACTACCATATCTACACTGCAGTCCTACTCTGTACCTTGGCATTCCTGTGGATGCAAGACAGATTTCAAACAGGTGAAAAAAAGCCAACTCATTTCTCTCTGATATTTTATATTACTCTTTTTACAACAGAGAAATGCATGTGTGAAAGTCAGCCTGATATGTGACTATATATATATGATATATACAGACAGTTGTAAGCTGCATGAGTATGCATCCATATAGCTTACAACTATCTGTAACTTAGAAGTATAACCATGTAATTGCAGGGTCTGTTGCTAAGTTTTGTATTGCACACAATTGGAAAGAAAGAATCCTTTATTGAAATACTCTGCGTCGAGGTCACCATTCTGCTGATGTTTAACCAAAATGTATTTTCAGTTTGAGAAATTATACAGGAGAATTGAAAAAGTGGGTGATCTTCTCACATTCCACATTGTCACGTTGTGGGCAGCCATTCTCTATCAGTCTTTCTTATGCTTCTTTGTCAGGACATAATGCCAGAGGTCCAAGTCTTAAAGTATATCTTCTAGATGCCTGAATAAACACCCTTGCTGAAGAATATTAAGCAAATTAACATCTCCCAATGCTCTCCTAATCTGAAATAGACACAAAAGTCATACTAAAACTGATGCTATTCTGTTGTTTCAATTTCTCACTTCTCACACATTTGCAAAATGCTCATGCATATTAAAATCTAATCAATATAAACCACTGACTATTAATATGTTAAAGCTAGGAAGTTAGCTGCAGAGTGAAGCATTTTGTTTAGGGAAAAATGCCCAAATATAAAAAAGATTTGAGATAAAAGATACAGTTTACTCCTTGACATGATGCAGAAACTTGAGTTTTCTGTCAAAAAGGGAAAATGTATGTACCCTCATCAGTCAGAAAAATAATGTATAGTTTCTTTGCTTTACTGATCTACATGAAAAATAACACTGCAGCTGTCCAGTCAGAAGGTCTGGGATGCTCAGACCTAAGGTTCAAGACCAGAATAGCAGAAGGAAATATTTAGTGATGGAGATTAGATTTAAGGATTTTGGTAGATGAGTGGGCTGTTTCTATGGGGATGCTGAGAGTTGTAAAAGAAAATGTGTCAGAGAGGGAGGAATGACTGGTAGCCAACTAGAAGAAACCATCACCTGCATTAGGCTAGGTTCCAGTTCAGCTTTATCTTTCATCTTCTGCTGTCATAGGTCTAGGGGAAATGCTACTTCTTGGTGTACATACCCTGTCCCCGTGCAGTAAAGATATGACATATATGCTGACGAAGAGGACTTCTTTCACAGACGACATGACACTGTACATCTTCTTCATGTCCCTTCTCTGTGACACTGCTGGGTTCTTACAGTTCAAGCTTTCACTGTTTGCAATAGCAGCTTTGCAAGTTTTCCTCCACGATGCCTTGCCTGGTGCTTGAAGCAATCATACTGCCCATATTCTCTGTCCTATCAAGGAAATAAATCAAAGACTCTATGGAAGTAATTGTCTCATGGCTAAATATCAATCTGTGAAAGATATCATTGGCTTGAATGAACTCTGTTATCAATCTCTATATACTTGTGTTTTGATTAGCAAGGAAGTGGGAAAGGTGCTAATTACAATCATAAATATATGCTTCAATAAATTTCCCCAGTGTAGGAATTTCAGTGCAGATGAAAGCTGTCCTGTTCTGACAAACCAGACAAGGGAAGCAGGGGCAAGGACTGGAAAAAAGCCTATGATCCTTCTAACAGCTGAATATCCGATCCCAAATCATCCAACCTCTACCTCAAGCCAAGCAAAGTGAATATGCCTGGATACAGTTGAGAGTGAAATTCAACCTGGTCTACCCTTGGGATCCAGACAACGGATGCAAACAGTGTGCTGTATTACTTAATAATCAAACATTTTCTTTCACCAGTATGACCACAGTAGGAATAAAAAGGGGAGCTTCCTTACAATACACTGCAAATTTTAAAAAAGCTCATTTCAGAATGATACAGCATACAAAAAGGAAATAACTTCACACAGGTTTTTACTGGGACAATGAATATTACGCTTCTTGAAGGATGGTTTGGATTAGCCCTCACAGTGTCACCACTCTCACCTAATTCCCAGAGTCAAGTATGTGATCCTCTGACTCAAAACAAGAATGCAATGCAATGAACCTAAAGAAGAAAAGAGAACAGGGGTAAAAAGTTAACAGTGAAGAAGAGCATCACCATGTTTTCCATATACAGCTAATTGCAGCTTTATGCCACTGGAAATATCTGCCACTTCCTGAGGTGAAGAAGATACTGGTTTCTGCTGACACTTTCATGGCTTGAGTGTATTGCTTACACGTAGCTGCTTTTAATAATCTGATACTTTGCTATGTCAAAACTTCTTTCATGTATGGATGAAGAAAGGGACAGAAGGAAGAATTTCTTCAGCTGTAGCCAAAGATCCTAAGCTGTTTGCTTTCATCTGCAGCCACAGTTAATTGTAAAACTTCCTATAGTGTTCTATCCCCAGGGTACAATTAGTACAAGTTTCATCTTTTCTCAGTTTGTACCCACACAGTTCTTCCTGCTCACTGTTACTCTTAATCACGTGTTCCTTTTTTTCCTAATATTTTGTCATATCAGTAGTTCAAGATATCTCCAATCCTTGGGCTCCTCACAGTAAAGGAACTATCTCTTAAAATAGTTTTTGTTGACCCACCAAAACCCTGTAAATAATATTCATGTTGGTTCATTGAGTACTTAACTGCCAGACAGCTGGCTAAATTGTAACGGTCTTTTTAAACTAAGAGTTGAATTTTCAGCTGTTCATACCAATAAACTCCCATTAAATCTAGGATCAAAACTTGATGTGGTAGTCTTGACATATTTACCTTGAAAAATCAGGTAATTATTTGTCTTATTTTAAAATAATCTGATTTTTAGATGCTGCTATAAATTACTAATTATTGCTAACAATAATAATAGTAACAACAAGAGAGTATTAGAATGCTTCTTCTGGGTCAGATGATGTTTTCTGTCATATCCTTCTTGAGTATCAGAAAGTTTAATTAAATACCTTAGAATTTCATCCACTGTTTCCTGTATCTTAACTTACCAAATGTAACACAAAGTTCTTTCCAGCCTTTTTCAGTTAGGTATGAAGCTAGTATGAAATCCAAACTACTTCTAGAAGAAAGTCATATATTAAGGTGGACTTTTTTTGTATTTTGACTGATGCTGACTTAACCTAATCTATTGGGCAAAACTATCAGTGTGCTTATAGTCAGTTGATAAGAGTGGATATAAAAATTTATACTCACAATTTGTTCAGCTTCTGTTCTGCATTCAAAACAAAGGCTTAAGTTTTCATTGTCAAATTTTTTACTTATTTATGTTATGTCAGTACTAGTGACTGCAGGCAAAACTAGGTCTCCAGATACAAGTATAAAAATCTCAGGGAAATGAATGAGAGGGTCACCCATTGATTTCTGCAAAAATAAAAATATTTTGCCCATACAAAAAATTGGTGAAGTGTTGCATTAGATATATAAATTGATATGTATTGGTGACTGACATCAAGATTGCATACTGAACTATCAGTTTGCACAGTACTGATTCCACTGTGTGAGAGAGTATATCACAGTGACTTTTTCAGTAGGAACTTTCCTCATGAGAAATATAATCCATTTCTCAATACGCAGTTTTTAGCATGCCGATGCTTATATGTGGTATTTCTAAATTTTAATACCCAAATATTTCTGTTGCCTTTCTCCTGCTTTTTGCTCTCACAGCCTCTCTTTTTCAGAAAAACATTTACTTGAAAGCTAACTTGCAATTTAAAGAAGTGGAGAGTGTGGATTTGATCTAACACCAAAAATAGGGGGCAAGCCAAATAGCTGGAATTCATTGAGGGGTTGGGAAAAATCCAACTCAGCCTGGAAATATTGCTATGTAGAAAAATTAGGACTTCTTTGGTCCTGAGAAGTGCTGTCCATGCCATCCACTCAATGGGCCAATGTGACTGCCAGAGAGAAACGCTACTGGCTCTTTGAAGCAGCAGCAAAGATTTGACTTCCTACCCAATGCTTGAGCTGAATATGCTCATGGGCTAAATAACTTCTCAACAATTTTCAAACCATGAACCAAACTGTGTTGGATCATCTAAGTCAGGCTCCTGTAAAGCAGGGGATGATATGTGGTATAGCTGAACTTACATAGATAATATGCTTTATATTTTTTCTTTTCATCTTCCAAAATGGTTTATTCCAAACAGGAACAGCCTCCTTAGAGGTGCTGATCTGGAGCACTAACTTTTTGTTGTAGTCACAGTATTGATGACATTTTTTATGTCATTCAAAAGACAGTGGGACTAGGTTCTGCTGCTGTCCTTTCATTAGCAAGTAACTGCACAAAGGAAAAAAGTTCTGTTGATGCCTTCAGTTTAACACGGTCCACTCTCTACAGACATTTCCTTAGAGATAATGGCATGGTGTTATTGCAAGGGACAACTGGCAAAAGGAGCAGTTTATCAAGTGGTGCAGTGAGATCTCTGCCACTGAAAGTTTTAAGTTCAAAATCTACTCTCATAAAAATAGATTAAAATAGAGAAGTCCTTTGATTTGATTAACAATGCTCAGCCAAGGCATGTACAATTCATGTAATCTATGAGCAATTAGCAGATGCTGCTTTTTTTTGGTCATTTTCTTGATGAAATATGGATAAACACACTGCAATATTACAGTTTTAATCTCTGAATTGGCATTCAACAAACAACAGGAGAAGCCAATGATGTACTCTGTAGTACTTACAAGGAGTAACAATAGACATGACACAATCGAATATTTCAGAAAAAATCAGTTCTCAGTAGGAGTCAAAGCATAGGTTTATGTCTTCTGAGTACTGTGGTGAATTGTGTGTTGGTGGTGGTGGTGATGGCTAAATGGGGAACTAGAAAGAGAAATCAATGAATAAAAAACATTTTAAGTGGTAACATTTTCTTTTATTTCTCTCCTTAGAATTTCACAAGTTATGGTAATGACAGCAATGTCAGTGTGTCTCCATTTGTAGTGCTGGAGGACTTGGCAAAATACAGCCATTATACTTTGTGGTTAACTGCAAGCACAGCATTTGGAGATGGAAACAAAACCAGTGAAAAAATAGATGTGTATACAGATCAGGATAGTAAGTTAATAACTTTTTTAGTGCTCATTGAATATCAGTGCTTTTGTTAAATATTTAATAAATATTCTCTATCTTAAAAATTATATTACTGTTATGATGGCAAAGTTAAAAAAATACCATTAAGTGTGCTTTTCAATGCTGCGATATTTATCTTTGCAAGGAAGGCATTTTGATCTGTGTCTTTGAAATGCTAACATAGAGCACAAGCCTCTGTGAATACAAGCAATAAAATTATTGTCTTAAGCTTTCATTAAGACTCTTTTCCTAAAAAAATTTAACAGAAATGATTATTCATATATGCCTTCAACTACTTTGCTTTTGATATTGAAACCCAAATTACTTTTAAAAGTTGTAAAAAATATTACAACTGGTATTTTCAGAATAATTATATTTTGAGCAGTTATTTCTGGTTGGGGTTTGGTTGTTTTATTACTGTAATCCATGCATTTAATTTTTTGCTTATTATCTCTCATAGTCCCAGAAGGTTTTGTTGAAAATCTGGTCTATCAAAACATTTCCTCATCTTCTGTAAATGTAAGCTGGCTTCCACCATCCCAGCCAAATGGCTTAGTCTTCTTTCATGTTTCTCTAAGTTTAATGCAACTGGAAACCAGTGAGATATTATCTTTCCTTACTTACAACACAAGCATAATTTTTGATGATCTGGAGAAATATACTGATTACATTCTGAAAATCACACCAGCCACTGATAAAGGATCTTCTGAACGGCATGCTCTAAGTCTTCATATAAGAACGGATGAAGATGGTAAGATTAAGATATTTTATTAATTCCTAAGGAAATGTATTAAAAAAACCACAAATAAATCTTTAAAAGAAAAAAAAAAGTTGTTTATTTTCTTGTTTCAGTTAGTGTTTTTGTTATACAGTGACACAAACAACTACTGCACATTTCTAAGACCATGGAATAGAATTCTTCATTGTAACTCATATTTTTCTGAGATTTGCTTGTTTTTCTCTTTCTTATTTCTTCATATAGTCCCAGAATCAGCACCTGTAATGAAAACATTTTCAAATCTCTCATCCACCTCAGTTATGCTTTCATGGGACCCTCCTGTTACACCAAATGGTATTATAATACATTATGATTTAAATCTATTTGGGCCAGAAAGGAATAACTCATTCTCTACCTCCAATAATTTTATCATTTTGGAAGACCTTCTGCCATTCACACTGTACAGCATTTATGCAGCTGCCAGAACAATAAAAGGACCTGGTCCATCTGCTGTGCTTCAGTTCTACACAGATGAGTCAGGTGAGCAAATTCAATTGTAACCGACTTCAAAATATCAGCCCTATGTTACTGCATCCATCTTAGACGTGAGCATCAGACCTGTTGATATGAAGGGTTAATTAATTTCCATTGGTCTGTGAGTGAAGAGCTTTCAGAAGCAGGAAATACTGTGAGGCAAGTGTTTCCTGAGTGCTCCTCCTCCTGCCACGGTGTGCAAGAGGTCGTCACATTCATTACAAAAACAGTTCCATGAAGAAATATCTTTTGCCTTTGGAATGTATTATGGTTTGCAAAGTGTCAGGGATTTTGAAGCAAGCAACAGTAACTTTCTCTTCATCCCCCCATGTAATTGAAAAATGATAAAACATGGAAATATTTCTGACACATTCACACAGTTCTCCTTTACATGGACCTCCTCTCCCCTGCATGGTAAATTACACATCTTTTAAATATATGATGAGTTGTGCTCCATATATGGTGTATGAAGCAAAGTTTATTGCATTCCAGTTATATATGTAATATGACTTCTTTAAATGTCTTAGTTCTGACAGTAGGGATGTTTAAGTGATTAACAGGTTTGTTAGATCTCTAAGAATATCCCTTGCTGACTAAACATGCATTCTGGATTAATGGGATTTGTTTCATGTCAAAGAGGAAGAAAAAAGATTGAAATAGCAATGAAGTACTGTTAGCTTGAGTTCAGTTACAAATGTTAACAAAGGTACCTATGTTCTCCTGCATGTCCAAAGTGTATTGTTTTGCCTGGATTATTTGTGATTTGGAATTCAATAGCATTTCTCTTTTGCAGTGCCATTAGCTCCACCCCAGAATTTGACCATTGTCAACTACACCGCAGATTCTGTGTGGCTAAAATGGGATCCAAGTCCCCAGTCAAATGGTGTTATTATGAGATATAATTTTAAGATTTATCAAAACAACACTGAAAAGCTTGTTTTTTGGGTATGTTTATAATTAAAAGTGTATAATTTTTTAAAATATTTTTTCATGCTTTAGGAGAAGAAAGATACGGCAAATATTTTAAGTATCTGTTATGCTCCTAGAATTACGAAGATCCTGTAAATTCCTATTTGCTAAGACAGTTTATTTTTCCTTCCCATCATACCTGTAATTAAATTTTTCAAATTAAACAGGAAATATAGTTCAATTTTAATGTGCTTTGAGCTTCTAATGTTTCATTAACTGTGAGATTTATTAATCTTAATTTGTATTTTAGTGTAAGCTTGATGTTAGAAAATGTCAGAAGTTACTTGCTTTGTGGCTACCTTTGCTTGCCTATTTAGTACTTATGGACTTTCAAGATTCAAAAAGGCAGTAATTCCTAGTCATCTTAAAAAATAGTAAAAACTGTTCAGAGGTCTTAAAATAAAAAAAGCAGAAGAAGAATAACTGAGTAAATTGTAACTGAAATAGATGCTCAATAAATGTTCAGGGCAAGGTTGGGTGGAGCTCTGAGTAACCTAGTCTTATGGAAGATTTCCTGCCCCCAGTATTGGATTTGGAACTGGATGATCTTTAAAGGTTCCTTCCAACCCAAACCATTCCATGAACCCATAATTTTATGATATACAAAATTAGATCAAGGCTTAAATCTGACTGCTTGGGTGGCCTCAAGGAATGCTCCGTGAACTGCAAAGGCAGCAAGCTGAGGTCAGGATTGCGTCTCAAGCTTAGACACTATATACTGAGCCCTGTGCATCTGAGATGCTTGTAAAAGCTGCAGGAAAAGACTTTTCTGCTGTTATTCCCCGTTGTGGAAGGAAGTGCTGGCATCATCCCAGTTTCTTCCATAATGCTTGAAAGGCCAGGATGCACATGTGAAAGAGGAACTGCGGATTCTACAGCCAGTTACCTTTGGAAGAACATTCTTTGGGTATTCATAGAAACCACCAAAGGTCTGTCCATCTGAGGCAGTCTCAAAATAAATTAGAATTAGAAACTGGCTGAAGCACTTGAATGTGTCAGCTATGTCCTACATTTCTTCATGTTTTGTAGTATTTTTTGGGCGAGAAATTAGATTTAGGTTGTGGCAGCAAGGCAGAGAAAGAAATGTATATAGAAATACTGTATTTAGGCACCATAATTCTCTGAACTTGGATCCCACAAGATGTTCACCAGAATTTCTTGCTGAAATTGAGCTGTTATTATAATCTTCTCAATATTTGAACAACTATGCGTTGCATGGTCTGGGAAAAACAGATCCAAGGAATTGAGCTGTGGGTTTTAGCTTCTTTTTTATTTATTTTTATTTTTTTTAAGTCTTCATCAATCTATGTAGAAGCCATGACCCGTGACCTCGTCCACTGCAGAAATGTAGTAAATAAGTAGAAAGTGAGAGGGGTTGATGTGAAGCTGGAAATAGTTTTCAGTATTTGACTGAAGCTACTCAGAGTATAAGAAGCAGAACTATGGCTGTAAATCTTCTGTTCATTTCAGTAGGTTCAAGGTGAAGCCTACAATGTTTCTAGAGATTAATTGTGTACTAATAATATTTCCTTCCTCAAGAACATTTCAGGTTCAAACCATGAGGCAAATCTTGTTGGATTAGAACCATACAGCCCCTATTTGATCAGTGTCTCTGCGTTTACCAAGCTTGGGAATGGCAATCAGTTCAGTAATGCTGTCCAGTTTACAACGATGGAATCAGGTTAGATATAACTTTTTATAAGGGGCAGTTCTGACAGTTTTAAATATATTTATTTTCCTTGTATGGCTGAACAAAAGTCTTCCTCTTCTCTCCAAAGAAAACATAACCTAACACTATCTCATTGTCTCTTGCCTGTGTAGCACTGATTCACATTCCTATTCTAGATAGAGTTTGAAGTCTGATTTCGGAAGTGTAGAATTAAAAATGTCCTCATCTGAAATGAAAGGCTTATATGGCTACTATATATCTTTTAATAGCAACACAGATAAAGGGAGGAAAATTAGATAGGTATCAGTCTTTGCAGATCAAAGCAGTAATTCAGATCCCTGTGAAAATAACTGAAACATTAGCAGTATCAAAAGCAGCTGGACAAAAGATTGGCAAACGAACTGGAAATTACATTAGACAAATAGAAAATTTTAACATTTCTTTTTTTATAATTTATTTTAGGAAGAAAGCTAGCGAAAAAAAAGCGAAATACTTAACATTCACTAAAGAGATCCTGTGGATTTGTGAAACTGGCTGTTCTGCAAAACTGTAGCTCCTTTGCCAGGTCAGAGAAACCCCCAGGCTCTGTAAGAGCTGCAGTGCCAGGGGACAAGCATAGGTTAGGGGGCTCCCAGGTTCCTTTAAACTGTTAGCAAAGGGAGCAGACCCCAAAGTAAAAAGATCTCATATGACTACTAAGATCACACTTCCAGTGAAAGATTGTTTCCAGATCCCGTAAAGAAGAGGTTCTGGGAAATATTATGCTGTTTATTGTACCGAAGAGTTACAACGCCATCAGAAATGTGGACCATCACTGAGCTGGTTCAGTTTGGCTTTTGGACTCCTGCAGCTGAAGGTGGTCCTCCTCAAAAGCCATGGTCATCCATCAGTTGTTTCATTTCATCACTGACATTCCATGATTGTGGTACTTTTTTCAGTTCTTTTTAACCAATTGTTCATAAAAATTGCTCTATTTTCAATGTGATTATAGTATTTTCTACCTTCATTAATTTTTTTATGAGCATCAAAAAAAATGTCTTGTGCTGTAACCAGCAAATATATGGGGAACAGTAAATTAGAGGGATTGGTATGAGAGCTCTGAAACCTGCCCAGTGACTTCTGTACAAAGAATTGTAATATAGTGCCTGAAAGGAATAAGGCTGACAGATAAATAAGATAAATAAAGAACTTCTGCTGTTGATGCTGTTGCTATGTATATGGAGTAGGTATATGGAGTATATATACTATGCATGTTATAGTACACTGCGTTTAAAAAAACAGGGGGGAAATACGAGCAAAAAGTTTTGTTGGGGAAACAAAACTGAAGCTCGCAACTAGGAAGAAGCCAGATAGATGACCTCTTCTCTCTCAATTACTAACATCAGTCACATTCACAGTAGCTGGAAAGGAGCAATCTAATGAGGACAAGTCATAGTTTTGTTCTTTCAATGTGTTTCTTTTATTAATTTGTCTGACACTGCAGTGTTGACTCTTGCTGTGAACACTGGGTCTGCTTCTCTAATGATATTGTTCTGTGATTACAGTTTTGGTTGTGTGTGCATGTTAATCTTTGGTGCCTGTGTATCCTTTAAGTGCCAGATGCTGTCCAGAACATCCGTTGTATTGCAACGAGTTGGCAATCGATCCTAGTGCAGTGGGACCCTCCTGCTTCAGCCAACGGCATAATTACACATTACATCATAGCAGTTGAAGGAAATTCTACAAAATTTTCATCTTATGATACACTGCATACTTTTAGAAATCTGCTCTCCAATGTTACCTACCAAATTAAAATAAAAGCTGCAACATCTGCTGGTGATGGTGAAGAACAGATATGCAATGCCAGTACCCTTCCAGAAAAAGGTAAATAATTACTGAAGTTAATTTTTTGTTTAATTTAAATGATGATTATGAAACAAACAGGCATGAAAAAACTGCTTCAATTCAGGTAGTTAAATCATTCTGTTGTTTAAATTTCTTTCTAATACTGAATGAAGAGAAACAGGGCTTCCTCTTTCTCCTGTTTTAGAACACACCTAGGGATGGGAATAAATTCCCATTTTTAAAAGCACAGCAAGAACACCTTTTACTATGTGAGTTTGAATAGTTATTTTACTAATTTATGATCACCTATTATTTTTTGTCTTATAATATCTTCCTTGTTCCGAGTGCATTTAGCATATTTGAGACTATGTCTGAAAAAATTTTTGGGAGCGAAATTTTTGTTGTTTTGCTTTTACTAACTGACAGTGGTATGAATTCATTGGCAATAAAGCTGCTCAGAATTCAGGAAATTGAGAAGAATTTAGCCTCTACAAGCAAACTTTTTCATAACTTTTCATGGATAGGATTTTTTGAAACAAGAAAGAAATTTGTGAGCTAAATACAAAGGAAAACGTAGACAGGTTTTCTGGCATTGAAGTGAAAAATTGTTACCCAAAGTCTGTCTTCCTTTTTCTCTCCACACACACACTTCACACTTCACCTAATCTTGGCAGTGCTTTCACCTGACATGTGAAACATGGAGATGATATTCTGTGCAAAATAGAGTTAGTTCTATGTGAACAGCTATGTACCTATCTTCTAAACTGAAAGGGGAGAGAGCTCAAATCTGAATCCAGGAAGCAAAGGCCTGTTTCAGTCCTCCAGTCAGGGATGATTTTTACTCTTGGGACTGTTCCTTGGGATTATTTCTTCTTTGGTGATAGTTAAATATCAAAATAAAAGAATTATGTTAAGCAAGAAACATCGGGATAAGATTTCACTTTTCTACTAAGTTATAGGAGAAATTACTGCATTTAGCTCTTTTTTTTTTTTGTTTTCTCTTAAGTGACATCAATTTATGCAATGGAGTTGAGGGGGTCTGTATTTCAGAAAAGCTGGATAATTAAAAAACACAGGGGTGGGATGGAGGAACACAACTGCCCAGAGGCTTAGAAACCAAACCTAGATTTTGTAATACTTTATTGCTAAGTTTTTGAATAACTTAAAAAGATGAGTTGCAGCACTCATTCTCATATGTACTTCAACTGAAAGAGTGAATTTTCTCAGATCAGTCAAATAATAAACACAAGAATCTGTGTCAGCAACAAGGTTTTGGTTCAGAGTGACAAATGGAGGAGAGCAGCTCAGCTATGCAGACTTGAATCAGACATTGAACTTGGAGGAGATCAGACTTACCCTTACTCTTAGACTTCTGTGGATAGCTTCCTGAGTGGCATGCACCTCCACTGGACCCCTCTTGTCCACAAAGCCTTGGTCTCCCATTATGAGCTTTGATTTCCACACTTCTTAAAATTAGACTTGTGGATGTGCATGTCTAAGTGAATCTAGACCACGTCTGTGTCATCAGCTGAACTACTGCTGCTTTGGTTCCAGATCAAATGGATGAGCTCCAAATGAGGACAAGCCCCTTGCTGACATATTTTGGCGAACACTGTGAAAATAGCCAGGATTGTACTTTGATGACTGCCCCTCCTCATGATACAGTCTATCCCACTAAGGCCTGGCCACATCTGTTATTTGAACTATGACGTGGCACATTCATACATATTTCTGATGAAATTTTCTGTCTAAATTGGCTTCCTCATCAACAGTCCCCCTACAAATGCTGCCAGTTTGTGATCCCTGCTGGTCCCCTTCTGTCCAGAACCTTGGCAATTTAAGACTTACGCCTGGTTCATCTGTCCTCTTGTTTGCTCAGGAACTTCTGTTCATTAGCGTGGCTCAAAATCCAATTTTGAAAAGTCAAAGGCATTGTTGAAGTATCAGACATGAGCATACTCTTACACAACATTTTACAGTGTTGGCTGGAAATAATGTAGTGAGCTGAGCTGTAGCGCTCTATGTTAGATGCGTGTGCTCCTGCATTTCCAGACATTCCTCAAATGCAGTCAGAACACTCAAAGCTTTCTTTCACACGATGGCTGCTGAACAGTCAACCCTCATACCTAGAGCAAGACTGAACCTGGGAATGGAGTTCAGACTTGGAGATAGTTGCATAGGAGGGATGTTACCCTCTGGTAACAGAGGAGAACAGGAGACTTCCCAGGTGCTTCACATCTTGGAGGATGGGGAAAGGCTTCTAGCAGTGTTAAAAAAGCCTGACACTTGAGAAAGTTAATTGTTGGGATTTCTGGGAAATTTGGGATTGGCTATTAATTAGACCTTGAGGAAAGACTGAGAAAGCTGTGGATTAAGCCTGGGCTTTAGGGAGTGACTGGTATTTTCTTATGGCCCATGTTATAAGGAGTTGTGCTAGCAGGGGAAAAAACTCAAATCAGTCTTTATTTTATAACAACATTCATTTTATGTGTCTTATCACTGGGAGTTTTCCTAAGTGAAGGGTTTATACTACAACAAATGTACTTTTTGCCACAAACTCTGCACTGACCCTTTCTTGCTTCGTTGTTGCTTAGTCATATTTACAATAAACTAGTTATTATTAGGACATTTCCTTAGCTATGTGTTTGCATGAATTGTTTTGTAGTGACTGGATACTAGGAACTGGAGATTCATGGATGGGAATGGAAACAGTTTTGTAGCTGTTGTCAGTTTCTTATTTATGGTGATCTAAGATTAGTCACAGAATATGTAGCCAGCACTGAGTCACTGACAATGCATTTATTTCTGACATAAAGTGAAATCGAATTTGGCTCAGTGTCTCACTGCATAGCATTTGACCTTTAAATTCTTGGCAAGATTATTTGGTTTTTTGAGGTAAATTTGTTCATATCTGGGTACAATTAAACATGACTCATGAAGTTTAAATTTATGAGGAGATTAGTAGTGTTTTGTGTCTAATCTAGCTCCATTGTCACGGTAAACCACCTCTGCCAGGCTGCAGTATGTTATAAAAGCTGTCAGCTTTGTAGTGGTAGTATTAGTTTGTGATTAAATACATTACAAGGGACATGAAAGATAATATAGTATACATACACATGCATAAATGAGTTAGGATTTTATGACTGAATAGATATTCTTGGGTTCTTTTCAAGATAATGCACATACTAAAATGAAATTTCATTAAGGTTGAGTGAATTTTTAGAAGCAAGAGACAGCCATAAAATAGTAGGAAACTGCTCCAAAAGGCACACTAAAGCTGTGAATATTCAGTTAACTCACAAATCTGGGACAAATGTAACAGTCATTCAGTTTACAACAAAAACAGAACAATTAAAAAGCCACTTGGGGGTATCCAAAGCATGATTAATGGAAAGAAAACTGCTTCTACTTTAAATGTTTTTCATTTAGATTTTTCTTTATAGACTTTGCATTGTTTTCTGAGAATATTAATCATATTGATTGCAGTATTAAGACGCACAGAGTAATTCCCCCACTTCTCCCACTTACTGCTAGTCATACATGACATTATACGTGAACACAGTCTTAGAAGAGGTTGAGGCCCCCACTGTACTCTGGTGACAGTCCTTACCATTTGTTTTCTGCTAAACAGAGAGTCGTTCATCACTTACATTTAAAAGAAATATGGCCAGAAATTTGTCCAAGAAGCATTTTTTTATTTAATCTGGGCTTCATTTTCCAGGCTAGTAATAACTTGTAGCTATACACAGAAGTATGCCTTGTGAATAAAGAAGAGTAGTGCCTAAAGGAATTGGCGATGGGAAAGTTTCTCAGGTCTTTTGGTGTGGAGGTGGCAAATTAACATCATCTTATGTTACATGTGCACAAAATGTCTTTACTCTCTGCACAAGGAACACTCTAAAGGTTCTGGATTTGTATCTCTAGTATGGATGTTCCCACTGGAAAATGTGGACTTTTTAAAATCAAGACCTTTGAGAAGCACAAAAAATAGCAAGAGTTTAAAGCCATCTTCACATCCAAGGAAATGTTGTTTCCTCCACCATAAATCCCTTTCTCAGGATCTGGCAGCTCATGACAGCTCTGAGCTGGAGTTACATGATTTTCCTCATTAAGTAGTGAAGAAAATGACAGATGACCGTGATGCACTGGAAGAATTTTTAAACCCATGACCTCAAGTGCTTCTTAGGGCTGCAAGTAAGATGTGCAGTGCAGATGTGTTGCCCTGGTTATCCTGAGGAATCAGCCTGCTGCAGAGCCACTGTATTGGAAATAGCAGAGCTTCAGTGTTCCATGTCATTAATGCAGAAAAGGGCTGTGTGTTTCACATGTTCAATCCCTACTGCAAATTCACATTTCAAAATTGTATTAAAGTAAAATCATCCAAAAATTGCAGAGTGAATTAGGAATAAGAATCTTTGAAACACTTCTTTCCAAGATGACTAATTTTTTTCCCAGATGTAATTTTCTTTATGTCATATGGATTTCTTTACATCTTCTGTTGTGTTGTTTGGTCCAAATTTGAGTTAATGGCTTTGAGGTTGATGGGAAATCTTCACTAGAAAAATGCGGTGTCACTTGGTTGCTGCCAATGAAATTGTACTAGTGTTACTTTTATAAGAAGATTGATAAAAATAGATGATTCATATGGTATAAGATAAAGGAATTTTTGTCTTTTTTTATAGGGATTAGGTCAACTCTGCATTAATATATAAGAAATGGTGGCGACATATATGTACAAAGTTGACATGGATAGCATCTACAGGTCAAATACAATGTTTACTGAAAAGCAGACAGTGTTTTAGTTTAATGGAAAGCTGAACATTTAAGACTTGAGTACAGGCAGCTTTTCACTACTCTTTCTAGCTTAAACAAGTGCATTTCTCTCTAGATTTGCATTATTTGATTTTTCAGTACTTAGATCCCACGATTGGACACTGAATTTTCTAATGTTCTAAGGATTGAGAAACATGTTCCATAGAGGCTCTTTTAAGACGTGCTCTCAACTGTGCAATTTCCTTTAAAGCATGTCTGATAATGTCGGTCCCAAGTCGTGGGAAAAATAGTCTACAGTTTTTTACATTTTTATGTTAGCAAAATAATTTTGGTCCTATTCATGACATACTTATTCATAGTGAGCAGGACTTTATATCATGATCAGTCCTCCTAAAGTTTGCATTATATACTCGATTACTATTTAGTATGATCGGGGTTATCAGCTTAAACCATGGAACTCATTTGTGTAACTAAGCTTCCAAAATTTAATAATCAGCACAAAATATTTATTTTCAGTTATTTCTATTTTCTGGAGACTTTTTTTGGTGTGTGCCCACTGCTGTCGGTTCTACTTTGTTCTTCACTTTCCTCCTATTGATGCTCTTAATACCGCCCAACAGACTTCTAGGCTGCCGCAGTCCTTTTAATCCAAACTCCAGCTACAAGCAGCTGTTCTGTAGGCAGACTTTTTTTTATTAACTTTGTTAGGAACTCTGCCATATCATATTACCGTCTTCTGTTCACGGTCCGTGCAGCTGTAGCTCTTGCTTTCCAAAAAAGTCTCCACAGAAAGCCATAACCTCTCTTTTCTCAGTAGATTTGTGTATGTGTCCTTTGCTGCCCTTAGGTTATCTTTGCATTGTGAATAAGGTTTTTTCTATCAAGTGTTTTTGTTAGTTTAAACCAGTTCTACTGGCCAATTTCAACTTGATATGAGTCTTTGCATTGTGCTAGTGCTTTTTCTACCAAGAATTTCCTTTTATTTATCTTAGCAAATAAAAACTTAATCTCAGAGCAGTCCACCAGCTTTGGAAGGGCTGGTTAGCACTGTAGCCAGACAAGCACAAGGCCAAGATCTGCCAAACTAATTTATATTTAGGTGTTTAACTTGCTGTCAACTTCAGTGAGAGCTCAGGCATATAAATAGGTTTTAGGAGCCTAAAATCCCATGTGAATCTGAGTTCAGTTACTTTTCGTTGAAATTTAGGCATCGTATGAACAATAGTAGATGAACCTGAAAATACCTCATTCCTATTCCAGTCCAGAAACTGAATTCACCAGCATTTCATGGTTAGCCTCTCTGCCAGCTCCCTGTCTGGCTTTCAAATGCTGAATTAGAAGCTATTAAATCAAAAATTAGGTAGAGTGCATTGCACCAAATGTTTCAGACTTAGAAAAACTCCCTACTCCCAGAGACAGTTGAATTATAGCAAACATAATACAATAGGGAAAGACTGTGAGATACGTGATGAGACTTAAGGGATCCTATATGTGCTTCTTGGGAAATTTAAACTTGGGATTAGGACAAGAATTCCCACTAGCTAATCAGAGCACAGTCCTCAGCAATTAGTGTCTTACAATGACACAATCACAACCTTTTTCATGCCTTTTCTTTCAGTGCACCTTTCTGGAAATTTGGATTAATAATACAATTCCCATTAGGTACATATCAAATTGTCAGTCTATAAGAATCGATAATAAATCTTTATACAGTTCAAATGTAACCTGAAATAATAATTGAAAAATATGCAGTTTCTGGCTTCCATAATTTTTAGTGTGAACAGTGATCACTTCATCATAGTTAAGTCATGTTTAGAAAATTTAGACAAGCTGCATGATTACTCTAGGAAGCATGGAATGGTTTGTTCAAATCAGTACCATCTGTGGACAGAAAAAGTTGGGGGAATTTTAGTCATTCTTGAGGAATGGAAATCTGATTCTCCATGCTAGAGTAATTGTAATCCTCTTTGTATCTGTAACCCAATAGCATAACTGTCTTGAAATTGTCTCTGAACACAATTGCCAAGTTCAAGAGATACTGTGCCACTGGGTGTCACTGCTCTTCACTGTGGCCCTAAGACCAAACCTCTTTGATCTGCTCCAGTTTCAGGTCACATCTTTTCATTTTTTCTAATGAGTGATTATGTTTGATTTGTCTATGTAAGGAAGGAGGCAAAATTAACTTAATTTTAAACTGACTAACGTTTAAGGCTCTGATTCCATTTTAAAGGTCTGCCTAGGCAATGACAGAGAGAATTTTATTGTAAATTCTGCTGACTGACCCTTGATTTTTATGTTCAAAATATTTTGTTTATATGGGTCTTCATAAACTGGAAAAATGACAACATAAAATAGTTATCAAAGCCTCTGTGTGAAAGAATAAATGCTTGTCTGATCATCTGCTATCAGGATACCTGCAAGTTTATCTTTAAAAATGGTGGTTTTCATGTAGTGTTACTTACTGGGATAATCACAGATGTTACCTTAGGCCTTATGAAGATAATATGTATGGGCACCCCCAGCAGTCAGTGGGAAAAATGACAGATAGAGAAACATAATTTCTTCACCCTCTATTCTTCCCCCACTTTCAGTGAGTTTGTCTCTTTTCCAAATACAAGGGCAGCTCATGGAGGCTGGATTTATTAGAATTTTCTTGTTCTGTCAGAGAGTCCACAAATCAGAGTCACCATCATTTTGCCTGATATAATTTCTAGTATGTAGTTCTATGAAAGCCAAGTATCTTTTCCTTCTTTACTGCAAAATTGCTAGCTCTCAGTTATTTTTGATGTCATCATCCCTGTTGAAAATAAGGGAACAAGGTAGTTTCCTTAAGAAGGAAAGGCCACCATGGTGTCTAGACCATGGGCACTGCTCTTCCTGTATCTGTGACCAGCCTCTTTAACCTGCCTTGTTTTAGGTGCAGAGACTGCAGTTGTGCCAGCCAGGGCTTAACCAGCTGCACATTTGAACAAGTGAAGGTATATATTTCCACCTTCCTACTAACACCCAGCAACTAACCACTTACTATCTGCTTTATGGCAGATATTCTGTATTGGAATATAGCCCAATAGTCCATTTTCTGTTCTATCCCACATTTTATCATTATCATGTATGAGTGTGTAAGAATTCATATTTTTGCAGTATCTTAACAGATATTAACAGCTTACATTACAACAGAGTAGAAGATTTATGGAGGAAAAATACAGGTATTTTCAACCATGTGGTATTTCTCTGCCTTTATTTTCCATAAACTAGTAGTCAAACTAAGACATTTCTTGTAATTTACACAAATAGCTAATACAGTTTATAGAGTTTTTATGAAAATATTGCAGCACTTTATTTTTTGAAAGTGGATAAACTAAGTATTACATCTCCAAATTTGAGCAAGCAAGAATGGTAGTGCATGTTTTGAGGGTTTTTGCTACTTTCTGTATTTATCTTCATGCTAATAACAACAGAGAAAAATGACTTTAATTTTGATAGCATGGAGTATAATGAGGGAAGTTGTCCTTAGCGAAGATTCATTTTATATAGTTTGCTCTTGTTCTGTGTCTGGTTAGTGTGTAGCAAGATGGGAGCCTATGGGGCTGTTGCATGCTGGGGTGTTGAGTACTTGTGCGTGAGAGCTCAGGGAAAGAACAGGGGGAGGCCTGTGGTTCTCTGCCTACTCCCTCTCCTGCAGACTCCACCTGCTTTGGGTTCATTTGAAGGGGTTTTAATTTCTCAACCTTTTCATCAACACAGCTTTGTCTGATTCAAAATTTACATTTCTTGTTAAGCATCCATATTTAGTGGATAAGTTTCAGCTTATTATATTGTGATGATTTTAATGAACAAATTGTTGCAGACAAAAGCAAAGATCAGATATTCCCATAAGGCTGAAAGAAAAGAAAAAGGAGTGTTTTCTCTTTCTTCCCCAGTAATGCTGGTCTGGGATCCTTTTCCTCTTTATGTAAGCCTTGGGACTTCTTCAGTTTCAGTTTGAGGATGTATCATGTGTTTTTCTTTTACCAGTGATACCTCTTCCCCCAAAGACTCTAAAGCACTCTTTAAAGCTATGTGCACACAATGATTTCTGAGCTGATTTTTCTGCACAGTTTTTGCCACAGAAAGTATTAGTATTATCTTACAGAGTCTTAGAGATAATATTAGCTTTCTCTATGACTATGTGATATAGCACAAAACCATATGTTGCAACTAGTCTGTGAAAGCTGGGAGAGCACTGCTGACTCAATATAGACAGGGTAAATATGTGTACATGTATATGTATGTACATATAACTGCTGCTTCTGTCTCATGGACATGAATATAACCTGCATATGAATAAATGGAAGCAAAGTCTGTGGGAAGTGTATTTTTTATCTTTTATTCAGCTCTTTCTCTTAATGTTCTTGTAAAGCACTTTATAAGGCTAGACAAACATATTGCGTGTATTGATACTTTTCATTCAGAAGGTGAAA
Organism: Promerops cafer; assembly: GCA_013398275.1. NCBI lineage: Eukaryota > Metazoa > Chordata > Aves > Passeriformes > Nectariniidae > Promerops > Promerops cafer. The sequence goes on along the minus strand of VZSE01002020.1, from coordinate 214,942 downwards.
CAGGAGACTTATGAAACTTACCTCGACATGTTGTGTGAGGATTTCATATATCAGCAAGAGAGAGGGAGACACATGAGTATTTCTAAGTTAGAGGTGAAGAATCCCTGCTAGAACCCACAGTAAAAATGCTATGGGTAGGCCAAAAATAACTTTGTGTAATGTTCCCTCCACTAGTTGAGACATAGCCCCAAAAGTAGCAATAGAAATGTCACACCTCTAAAAGCTGGTCTTACATGCCATGCCTAAAAGAATTTTTCTTTATTTCAAAAGCTACAGTAAATGTATGCCACCTAAATATGTACAGTATGATTTATGCCATTGGAAATATTGCTTATTAAACATATGAAGTTGAATCTTGGTTTTTAGATATGCTTACTAACATATATATTCAACAATGGATAAAAGCAGTATAGTTGCAATCACTTTACATTCAAATTAAGGTATTTTACAAGTGTTTTAATCCGTAGTTCCTAGCGCTCCGAGGGATATTGTTTTTTCCAATGTACAATCAACAAGTGTGACCTTGCATTGGAGATCACCAAAATCTATCCTTGGCTACTTTCAAAACTACAAGATTACCACACAGCTACAATCCATCCACTGCAGTGACTGGGAAGCTATGGAATGTATTGAATATGAGATGCATCAGTATTTATATGAAAATGTCATGGATGACTGGATAGAAGACACAGTGCATGGACTGAAAAAATACAGATGGTACAGATTTGCCGTTGCTGCCAGTACAAATGTTGGTTATGGCAGTTCTTCACCTTGGATTTCAACTCAAACCCTTCCTGGCTGTAAGTAAGGATGTCTGCCGTGTCTCATAATGCTGTAACAATGTGATGTTCATCTAAATAAGCAAGAACTCTTGGTAGAAGTTATTTCCTCACAGAACTCCAATACTGATGAAGTCAATACAGATTTATAGCAATTCTTGACCTATTTTATATATATATGTATAAATCATGTGGTAGGTATACATACCTAACACTGGTCGATATTTCAATGTATTTTGTATACTCTTTTATATTTACTGCTTACCCAACAACATTTCAATCCTCAGCCATACTACACGTGTAGACTTGGTAAGTCTGAACTTTTGCTAGTGTGAGTTGATATGCCATTTTTCAATACAATTTCACCTGTGGGGTGTGCCAATGAAAAAATTATTTTTTTAATTCTTTGACTAAAAGTCTGTTCATAAAGTTGTAAAACTTTCCTGAAACTCTCTTGTGTGACTTTGGCAGTGGAATTTAAGCAATAGTTTCAGAGGAATTAAGGTTTATTTCCAAAACCATATCCACCTACAGAGGTTACTAATCAGAGTAGCCATGTAACATGTACAGGATTGCCAATGCATTTTCTAATAAATGCATGCCTCAGCTCGGGATTTAATTTTCCAACTAAGAGAAGAGGTAGTTGTCATAAATAAGTCAGCACTAAATATTTGAGAGAAGGGGACACGAAACAGAAATTATTTAGGTAGTTGTCATGGGAATATATGACCTTCCCTACCAGTTTGCAGCCATCCTAGGACAGAGAATATCTGAGATCTGGCCAACAGCCTCTGTAGAACAACTGAGAATCGCCTGACTTAATCCAAGCTCTTTTAGTCATTTCCCCTTACAAAATAATAGTAATAATAATAGAGCTACCAAGTACTTAAACAGCTGTGTACCAAGGACTACTCAGTGGTCCAGATATTTACCTTGTCCCATTCATGTTTTTATAATCATTTGATGTGAACACAGGAGGTTTTGGACACTGTGATAGTAAACATCATAACAGCCTGATTTTTTATAAAGCTCAGAGTAAGTCCTTTGGATTGAGAGGTGCTGGAATCAGCTGCAGAGTCATTCTCATGTGCACTTACTTTCTTTGTCCAGTGACTCTTATGGGGAAGCTCTGCCTGTAAATCAATGCAACATTTTAAATTAAGGAGAAGGAAAAAAGCCAACAAACCCAGATGGATCAGAAAATAGATAAAAGTTCTTCAACTCTCCAGCCAGCAGCTCTGGGGGGATTTCTTGCTATTAAATTGATAGAACTCAGCTGCTGACATATGCAAATACTTTTCAAAAAATTGTTGCTGAGTTGAAAAAGTTAGGGATTTAAACTGGAAGGAGAAGCAGATAATGAAAACACATGTCATTGCATAAAGTTAGGATGCTTTTTATGATTTCCTCTTTGGACAGTGATGATTTGGTTTAAAAGAGAGCTAGTTTCCTATCCAGTCCCACTGAGAAGATGGTAGTTAAAAGTATCAACATCTCAATAGACTGCACAATCCCTTTCCACGCCAATTCAGTGTCATTCTCAGCAGTAGCTCCTCTGTGCGTTTTATTAGATAGTTTAAAAGCGGTGGGGTCGAAGTTATAAAAGTTCCACCAGTTCTTCCAGCCCAAGTATCTGGGGCTGCTGACCTGTATCTGTGGTGATGGAAGTAGGCAGCTACGAATTTCCTGTGAGTTAAATTGGTGACACATCAGGAGAGAAGCTGCCTATAAAACACGCCGCTGTGGAGCCAAGGAAGCATGGGCATTATTCCAAATGTCATGTCTGGGCACTGGTCTTTTTCCTGGGGTAATGGCAATCAGCTGAGGAGGAAAAAAATGAGGAAGGTGACATGACACATCTGGGTAGCCAGCTGGCAGCTCCGTTGTGCTTCTGCAGTGCTGGGAGCCTTCATGGGCAGTGGCTGATCTTTAGCAAGGGCAGGTTTCTAGGTACCTCATACTTTTCAAAGCCTAGATTTTAAAATTGCTGTTTAAAAACCCCCTCAGTTCTGCTCTTTCTTTTGCAAAGGCTACATCCTGTATCAGGAAAGAGAAATTCAGAAAGCACCAAGCAGATTTGGCACTCTGGGCAGCCTTGCAAAGTGTATGCACAAAACAGGTGTTGATCTCTCTCTCTGTTCCCTCTTGAACAGGGCCAAGCATCCTCTGGATTAGCCTGCTGATACACAGCCAATATACATGGTCTGTTAGGGCTTAAGAGTGCTTAGCTGCTATGTAAAATACCCTGAGTACTTAGCCCATAAAATCAATGGGAGTTGTGTTTGCACATTTGGGGGCAGAAGTTAGGCAGTGTTTCGCTTGATTTTCAAGAAGTGCCTCTGTAAGACATTGCTTCTACCAAAGGTAAAGTTACCTTTGTTGTGAAATAATAGTTAAAGGATTTTTTCTTCATAATTCATTGGGTTCTCAGAAATTTGTGTTTCTCTCAAGCCTAAAGAAAATATTCAAGTATTATATTCAGGAGGTTATTTATTATCATATTCAGGAGGAGCATTTAAGGTGAAAACTGTTAGACTCATTTCCCAGAATATAAAGAGAAGAAACCTCAAGAGCAGCAAAAATTACATAAAAGAAATCCTAAATGCTTTTTACAAGTTCTGAGGATTTGATTGTTGTGCTAAAGCAGAAATACCTAATAATTCTGACTATCCAGTGAGTAAGGAGAGGATCTTAGCTGTTTATTACAGTTGTTCATTATGAAGACAAATGTAAGGCTATAGGAATTATTTTCAAGATTGTTTAACTCATTTGCAAGTTTCAAACAAAAAATAATGTCAGTTTTCTGTACTGAGAGTGGTTATAGAGTTACTCTGTGAAAATATTATGGATTGTTAGTGCAGCCCAGTTCTCACATCACACAGATAAACTATTCAGCCGTCTGTCTCGCGGATTATCCTCACAGGAATTGTCTTACTGTCTCATAAAGTAGTGTGATGGCACCATTATTACTTAGCTGATTGATTGCCCAAGAGCAAAATCTATTCTGCAAGATTAAATATTTTCATCATAACTTAGATTTATATCGTTACCAGCACAGAAGATTACAGTGTTGTGTCACAGTAAGGGAAAGGGCAAGAAATGTTTTCCATAGCTATGGAAATTTTATTCCCTCACACCTGCACTTGCCCCAAGTTTCACTATTACATTTACGAGGAGAATAAGATTGGCTGAACTTAGGTTTTCTGAGAGAAAAATAATTGTGGAGGGTCAGTGTTAGATGGAAAATGAATGACAGTGAGATCACTGACCTCGTTTTGGATCTCATACAGTTACACAATGCAATACTTTTTGGTAAAATGCCAAGTCCCCTAAAGCCAGGATACACTGAGGTACAAAGGAAAATCCCAGATGTTCGAATGTCCCATGAAGGCTAGGACATAGAAGCATGGGGCAGAGGGTTATGCTTCTCTTTTCAGCACCTTCTTTCCCAATCCCTGCTGATACCCAGTTGCTTGGTACTATTAAAGAAATGTTTCTGTGTGATGGAAAGTAGAGAGATTTCATGTCTTGTTATGTGTTCTTCCTTCTGTAAAGCTTTGCTTGGGAGAACTTGTTTTTCTTCGTTACATTTCCTCAAAAGTAAACATTTGAAAATAATTATGGACTAATATAAGATGTAACTGTTTAAAATTACATAAAAATAGCCTAGATGATTAAAAATTAAATAACTGAAGCACACACTTTATTTTTGCTGGGAAAGGGAAAAAAGGAGGTGATCCTAACCAAACTGGCAAGCATGAATTTCTGTTAGAAAACTGGAGTATTCGGTCTTATTTTTGAGGATTACACTAAATGATGGGCTATCCAGACTTATCTTCAAACTAACACACTTAACTGCTGCCTTAGCATCAGGACACAGATGGATGGGAAAGATGACCCTGACCTCCATAAGACCCACATTCCTGTGCAAGGATAGAAGCATGATAATCAGGAAATGATGGTTATTAGTTACAGAAAATGCATTATTGTGAAAACCAGGAGAAAAGTGCTTATGAGAGGAAGTGATTGGATTATAGGGGAATGAGAGAATAAGACTAGGTCATTTCTCCAGAGTAAATTGCTGTGATTTATAAGAGAAAGGGGGTAGTGATATCATGGCTTCATATTGATCAGATTCATTTCACAAACAAACCTAAATCAGAATGCGGCAGTTATCCACTGAATCAAACACACTTTTAAAAACTATGTTTTTTGTAAGACATGAGACATGTCAAATACCTTTCATTTTGTGGTTTTTCTCCCCAATTATACATGTTATTTCAGAAAATATTCCTACATTTCAGTATGATTTGGTTAATGTCTGATATTTTACTTTATATAATGAAAATAAACCTGGTAATAATGTTTAGATGTACTTTAGATTAGTAACTTAAATATAGCATACTCACTCAGAATTTTCTTGCAAATATCTACAAATACATGAAGTATAAACTGCATATGGAAATTAACCATGTAAGTAACTGCAGACTGTAATTTGTAGGTTAGATTATGCTTTAAAATTATTTCACAACATCTAATGCAGAGTCCATTCTTTCTACTAAAAAAAACAATGGAAAATTATCTTTGGAGACTTTTTTGGTTTGAAAACTAAGGCCCAAGAAGCTATATATTTAATCTTATACTGTTTTTCAGAAATTTAATTTTGCAGTAAAGCTAATAAATATCATTGCCATAGTTACTGGAAGCATTTTTTGCTCTGAAAGACACTGTTTGGTAACAAGCCTGACATGCATTACCTGAAAAATAAAATTTGTGCTTTTTCTAATTTTCAGGGAACTTGCTTGCCCTTGTATTTTGTTTTATCTGTTGTAGCGCCCTACTTGACAGCCAGCCTTCTCTGACAACTCTCCTCTTTTACCAGCCCTCATGTGCTCTCACTCTTCATTCAGTTGTTCCATGTTCCAGTATTTTTGGGGACTGCTTCCAATGGTTGAATTTGATCCTGCCTATAAAGTCTTGTATATTCCTGCTAATCCCAGCACAGGAATGTAATTCCTATATCCAACACCCTAAACTCATCATAGCACCTTATCTAATCCCAAATATTTCTGTTTCATTCTGTAATGATGGTGCCAAATTTTCACCTCCATAGTGCAAAATTTTATTATTTTCCTCATTAATCTTTCTCACATAACTACAATAGCTACATACTTCTTTCCATGTTCCTTTCCTTTTCCCACCCTGAGTTCTTCCTGAAGAACTAAGTAGCATTGTATACCCTCCAATTTTTTTCCTCATTTTGCCCTCTTACCTAATGATTAATGGTGGCAAACTACATATTCATGTGTTAATCTTGTTTGAGGAATGAGACTGCATCTTCTGATTAGCATAGGCATGATTGCTTTAGTAATTTTTTATAATATACAGTTAACCGATATGTATATTTTTGTGGTAGGTTGAAAAGAAGGCACCATGAAGTCAAGTTCTGGAAATATGTACAAAAATGTTGTTGTTTTTTAACAGGCTGTTCAGTGATACCACAGTTGTCTTTTATCTGTAGTACATCCAAAAACAGGCACCCTGGAGCCAAGTTCTGTGATTATCTACAAATCCATTGACATTCTATTCAAATTTTATTTTCCTGAAATTTAAATGGTTATTATGAAAAAATAATACCATTTATTGAGAATTGCTGAGTTGTTATTATGATTTCATTAATTTCTTATTCATTAATAAGAAATAACTAGGTTAATTAACTTACCACCTCAACAATGGAAATTTGAGGGAAGTCTCATTTCATAATGTGAACATTCTTGCCCTCTTGCAATTCTTACCACATCTTTTGATTGGGTTTTCTGTATTTTCTCAACATGCTAAGAAAAAAAATTGAAAGGAAATGTAGAAAATTATTTCTACTTGTACTTTCCAATACTGCTGGAAATTATTTTCTAGCATGCAGAATATGTCTTTTCCTGTTCTTTGAATGGTTAGTTTGACATAAACAAATATATTATACTTGTCTGTTTGTATAAATATTTGCAGATATTATGCTTGTGTCATGTGAAATACTTATAAAGAACTTATAATTAAATAACTCTATAATCTCAATTTAAGATGAAGTTGTAGGCAGTCCATACTCTAGAAAAATTCTAGTGGTTGCAATGAAAGTTGTATTTGTAAATCACATGGTGTAACTTACATATGAAAAAAAGGGAAATTGTAGTTATTTAAGCAGTGTGTAATCTTAATTGTGTGACAATGTTTGATTTTCAAATCTCTACTGGTCATTAAAATGGTACTGGATTATTTTTTGTGCACTGACTTGACCATGATTCACATACACATTTTTTTCTACAGCTCCAGATGGTCCTCCAGAAAATGTGACTGTTTTAGCTACATCTCCTCACAGTATTAATGTCAGCTGGAGTGAACCTGCCATCATTACGGGACCAACGAGCTACCTCATAGATGTTACCTCAGTAAGGCAACTCTGTTTTACTCTTAGTGGTTATTCAGAAGTTTGGGGATATCAATACCACAGCAGATGTTCTTATAGAAATTGCAGGACAGACATAACTGGAATGAAAACCATATAATTGTGTCTATTTCCACATAAATTCCACATAAGAATTGTACATTTATTAATTTATTATTGGGAGATAATTGCTTCATATTAAAAAATGTGTGCTAATAAGAGGTCTTGGAGGAAAAAAAAGTGTATCTATAAATGTACACAGGAAAACAGTAGCTGAGTTTTGTGGAAGTGGACTTCTTTTTAACCATAATGACTTTTTCTTCTTCAAAGAAAGGAAAGGTTCATCGCAGGTTTTACAAACTGAAGTGGAGAGCCTAACAAAAGGAAATCACTTGTACAAATTTAGACAGCACCAGAGGGCAAACTTTAAAGTCAAACTAGATTTCCCACTTTGCACTTGGTGCTCTGTCCATCAGCTTAGCTGTATTTTGGTAGGACAGTTATAACACTTCTTTCTCCTTGATCTTTATAACCAAAAAAAACTGACATTAGAGAAAAACTCCAATGGCTTTTCTCTTTTCATCCTCTACTGCACTTACAAAACTCCTTAAAACCAGCATTAATAAACCCCATTTCCTGCTCTGTGGCAAGATAGGCAACTTTTTAAGTTCAAGCACATGAGAAGTTAGGATATAGGTTCCATGTTCTGCCAGGAATTATACAGACCGGGCTGTAGGTGAAAATAGGAAGTAGTTTACCAAACGGTTACCAAGGAAAAGGTGCCATTTATAGTTTCAAAAATATTGAGTCAGTCTGTTAGATGGTAGGAAAAAAAATTAAATTCTACTTCAAACTATTTAAGGCCTTTAAACAGAAAGTTAAGTTTTCTGAGAAAAGAGTATGACTATGTGTGTATATTTAATTTTTCTGAATCTGTCATAAGAATTAGAGATCAGCTAATAGATTAATGCTGTGATATTTCTGCAATCAAAATATCTACGGAGATCAGTAAAAGAATATCAAGTATTTTTAAGCTACTCAGAAAAGTTACAAGAGGGAGTAATGTGTAGTCCTGTAATTTTCTCTTCCTCTAATTTCACTGTACAACATGTAGAGTGAAATCTGCTCAGTTTCTGAGCATGCTTACTGCAGCAGTAGAATGGCAGGAGGAAGGATGTCCAACAAGGGGAGGACTTACGGGGGTGATTGCTTGGCCCAATGGGTAGATCACTAAAAACTACATAGCAAGTTTTATTTCCTCTCTAATAAAGTTAGAGAAGACTTCTTCCTTTTGAAAAATTCCTGTCTTTTTGACTAAACAGAATTTTAGTGCATCAGCAGGAAAACATTTCATGGTTTTTATAAAACATAAAAATTCCGTTTTCAAAGCTTGATTTTTTGGGTTTAATATTTTATCAATTTGCATTGGAACAATTTCCTCTCTGTCTGATAATTCCAAAATTAGAAATTACATAATCTCAATCTACCCTGCAAAAATATTATAAATACCTTATCAATACAAGTTATAATAAAACTCCTGAAGGAAGATGATCTATGGAATGTTCCAGGTGAGCTTGCCAGCATTTGAAAGGAACCTAAAAAACTGTTTTAAATCTTCCATTTGGAGGACCAGTTTTGTTTTACAAAGTGAATTTTTTGGGGTTTTTTTCCAAGTATATTTCAGATAACGAGCTTTATGTTTATGGATTCCTTGTAATTAGATGTTGTCTGTCTAATGACCAGTAACTACAGGTGCCAGTTCTGTAGAACTTTAGTAGACAAGCCTATTCCTTCTCAAAGACCAGTAAAGCTGTCTCAATTACTTTCAGTGAAATTTTTAGTATATATTTTATTGTCCCAGTGGGAATTCTTTATGGTGACTCCAAATTCCACAAATGTCCAGTATGTATAACTTTACTCATATTTATTCACAACTGTCTTTAAATATTTATAAAAATGGCATCATAGAACAGAATAATTCAGGTTTCTCCTCTGTTATATACTAAAAGTTAATAATTAGTATTCATAACTGAATGTATTAGGATTCTGCTTAAATTACTAGAATGTGCCTTGGAATTTTAAGGATCAGAAAAGCTAAAAACTACTTACTCCATTATTTTTCCTCCAAGCCATGTTTTAGTTTGTCTTACTATAATTAGAAGTACTTCTGAATAAAATATTCCTGGAAATGGGTAAGGAAAATGGAACTTAACCATTTAACTTCATGAAGAATAGAAATACATTTAATGATGTAGTGCTGTGCTTGTACTTTAGCTGTTGAATAAATGTTTATATGCCAGATTTTGATAGTCAGAAAGAAGAAAATATTTCAGCTCTTGATTGCCATCCCAGGAAATGAATGTCTGTGTAATTCATCAGAAAGTTTAGTTCAGGTTAATTCTCAGTGGGGATATATGCCTATCTGTCAAATAAATGGTATGCTTGAGCTATTCTAATGTTTTATCAGCTGCATTTAATACAGATTTTGTTCAGTGGGAAAACTACTGTACAGCTACCTAATTCTCTTTTCAAATTACACACTGAAGAAACAGTAATAAAAACTGAAGCAGTGGGAATATACATAAATACAATTTTGTAAATGATACTTGATGAAACACTAGAAAAGCACCCATTTTTTTCCTTTTTCTTGTTTTAGAAGCTACCATTAGAAGTGATTAATTGCATATTAAGTCCAACACTGGAGATTTTTCTACAGAACTACAGATTATTTGAGATGTAAGGATGAGAGGTATCCACAATGTAATCCAACCCGTAGCCTGCTCTAACACAGAAACAAGTGTACATAAAGTATTCCTCAAAAATTATTCATTATATATTATATATATATATTATATATAAAATATATATTATATTTTTTCATATAATATCCAGTGCTGAAAATTGCTCAGCAACCCTCAGTAGATTATTTTAGCTTATAACTAAATTAATAGTCATGGGTTTAGTTATGTTTTTAGATATATCATTTCAGATTGTGCAATTTTTAATTCTAGTTGGTTTTTTATGTAAGAAAAATTTCTATTTGTATTTTTGTGAACACTGTAAACAGTGGATTATCTTCAGTTTATTAACATCTTTTTTATATTTTAAAGTTATTACTAGGTCTCCTATAATTCTCCCTTTTTTAGATTGAACGTTAAAGCTTTCCAGCTTTTCTAGTGGGAGAACTAACCCTTCCCAACTCTCTCATAAAAAATAGCTTCTATTAATATATCCAAAGAAGAATTGCACTTTCTGCTGTTATACCAATTTTATATATATGCCCAGCTTTCTAACTGTATTCCAAACAATATTCTGCCATATAGCTGCTCATCTTCTGGACCTTTGCCTGGTTTTATGCCTATTTCAGGTCACTGTAATTGCCTTGGCCCAGTGTCTCCAAACTGGTTTATGTTTGGTGTGAGACAGCACCAACCAAAGAGCCCATTCCCATTCCCAGCACCAACCAAAGAGCACATACCACATGAAGTGCCAGAAAGGCAAGGTTAGATGGGAGTGTATTCCCCAGCACAGCTTTATACTCTCAATATCCAGAGACTTCTTGTGAACCCTTCTATATAACTAGTTAGGAAAGGGGAAGAATAAAAGTTAAATAAGATGTTCAAATAATAATTTCCTGGGTTTGCTGTTTAAAGCATTGTAACAACTTTTTTTTTATTTTACTACTTTTTTACAGGTGGATAATGACAACTATAAAGCTCAGTTTTTGAAGACAAATGAGGAGGATAAAGTCTTAGAAATTTCTGATTTGAAAGCATTTACGAGGTATTCTGTAGTGATCATTGCCTTTACGGGGGATGTTAATGCTGCACTCCTAGAAGGCAAGGCTAGTTCCCCAGTAATTGTCTCCACTTTTGAAGCAGGTTTGTATTTTTTTTCTACTTTATACAGATCAAAATTCACAGTTTTTCTTTAATTTGACAAATACATGAGGACTTCGAACACAAGGTGGGCTTTTAATACTGATTTGTCCTCACAATATTTTTTCTTGAATATTTAGAAAGGTGTCAGACAACAAAAAAGAGATGGTTATAAATACTAAGATTTACCTTTAGTTATGCTGGGATCCTACCTTGCTCCATGTAGAATCTGGATATGTGGAACACAGCCAAGTAGATTTCTTCCATAGCCAATGAAAAGAGAGGTTCTATCTATACATTAGCATATATATATGAGATACCTGTCTTAGGCAGAGATGGCTCCCTTGTGGAGGTACCTGTTAAGAGACTACTGAAAACTTCATACAACCTCTTTGATTTTGGTGCAAAAATTAAACATAAAATATTAAGTGAAGTGAATGTTACCATTTATAAATTGTATCTGTGCAGACTTGAGGACATTATCTGTGTATTCTCAGTGGAAGGAAGTTGCTAGTGAAGGCCCATAGGAAACTGCTTGAGTCAGCTGTTCCACAGATTCTAAACAATCTGGAGAAAGAGCTAGATATTAAGGAAACAAAAGTAGATGATGCTGTCAATTTAGTCAGAGAAATAAAACTGGGAGATGAGATGTTACACAAAAGTAGGTAGCATTTGCATTTGCTAAGAAAACTATAAATAGTACAAAAATATAAATATGTACATGGTGAAGATATAGTCCTAACTTTACATGCATAAGTCATGGTTATGCTCTGTCTACTGTCTTTGCTGGTTTTGAATTGTTTTGCATTGTTTAAACAAACAAACAAGCAAAACACTAAAAATATTTGCTCAAGAGGTATTAAAGTTCTGTTTCTTTCAAGCTAATTATCACCTGTGCATAAAGCATAACTACCTTATCTCTAGTGGGTCTGCTGTGGAACAACATTTTAGTTACATAGGTTAATGTCAGATTTAAATGTACTACACAGGGACTTTATTTATAATTTATCTTTCCTTTGATGTATGAAAATCCAAGGTCTCTATTGATATGATATGATATGTACATACATATATATATGTGTGTGTGTGTGTATATATATATATGTATGTCCAATGCTTTAAATAAGATAAATTCTAAGGATTTCATGAACTATTTCTATCCCTGGAAGATGATATGCTCTTTTGCTCTGGAAAAAGATTAAACTATGTGGTAGCTGGGTCTATTCTGAGACAGACAACATCCTATGGTACCTTTTCTGGTACCTTTTTTTATATGTAAATATGTGATACAGTAGGAGGTACAGTAACTTTGGAGAGGAACAGTTATTTTTTTCCACCTGATCTTGCTTCATCTGGTTTGTACAGCTTAGCGTAGGCTTAGTTAGAACCAGTTGACACAGACTTATTTCAGAGAAGCCTCAGTAAGCATTTGTTGGCTGCTATAAAAAACCTGGGAAATAGGACAACTGCATCTAAATCCTTGGCTGAGGGAATGTGTTTACCTTCCGTTGCTTGATTTCACTATTTAGAGGTCACGCTACATACTTGTCTGCTCAGGTAGAGCAATAAATATTTAGCTGCCTGGAAAGAATGTTACAGCCTTTTCTTTCAGATAGGGACATTGGGAAAATGATTTATAACTTTGCTGTCTTGAGAATAAGCTACTGGAATCAGCAGAGACTCTTAGGAGCACGGTGGCTGTTTATATGTTGGGAGGGAGCTTGCTGTTAACAGAGGAATACTCTGCTGTTTTCAGAAAGGAATACTCACTGACTCTTGCTTCTTGCTTGTCAACCTCTGCAGGGATTTGTCTACCCCAGATGTGTTGCAAGGTATAATGATGCTTTCAGGATTTTTATATAGATAATCAGAAAAAAAAATCTTCTGAGTAGAGACTACTGAGTGTTATAATCATTATTTTAAAAGTTTGTAGCATTCAGTGCCATCCCTAAGAAAAGGATTTCAGTACATATTTGACTTTTTATTGTGTTTATGAATATTTGCATATGAAATAAGTATTTGAGAATTTTTAATAAAAACCAGAAAATATCAATTAAATAATACTGATATACAAAAAATATAATTTTAATTTTTCAGGTTTTGCTCTAATAATAATAGTAGTAAACTGATTAAGTGGGTCATTGAAATATTTATTTCAGTGCCTGAAGACCCACCTAACAACATAACTTTTCAGAAGATACCAGACGAAGTAACAAAATTCCAAGTAACATTTGTGCCACCATCTGAACCAAATGGAAATATTCAAGTGTATCAAGCTATGGTTTACAATGAAGATGACCCTGCTGCCATCCAGATCCACAACCTTAGTGTCATTGAAAAAAAAGATCAGTCAGTCACTGCCATGATAGAAGGACTAAAAGGAGGACACACCTATAATGTCAGCGTAAGAACTGATACATTTGGGGGGGAGGTATTTATTTTTCTTTGATGTAAGTGTGGGATTAGTTTGAAACCTTGGCTGAATATGAGATTTGCATGTCAAGAACGTTAGCTGGGGTGCAAAGAGAGGCAAGTCTGAGGAACAAGGGGAGCAATGAACAGGATAGAGGGAGTGGGAGCAGGATGCATCACTAGTCTGGATGACCAGTTCATGTACTCAGCACAAGACTAAACTTCTCTCTTAATTCCAGTACTGGCATTGCTCACTGGACACAAAAGGTCCAGTTCTGCAAGGGGAGCTTGCTAGAAGTATGTGCATGAAGTACTTTCAAATAGTCAGAGACTGGGACATGAGAGGAGGAAAGGTCATTCTTTAAGTGAGCTTGCTTACCCCTTCTTTAAGAGCTTTATTATAAGCAATGAAGTGTTACTACACTTAGGATTTCAAAGCAATATTAAGTAAGTTCTAGCCTAGTGTAAATGACAAAAGGAATGTTTCAGCATTTATTGTTGCTGCAGATATATCCAGAATTGGTCAATATGAAGCTATTACAATACTCATTAAAATGATTGTTTTTCTTTTTAAGGTGTATGCAATTAATGGTGCTGGTGCAGGGCCAAAAATTCAATTGAAAATAACCATGGATATCAAAGGTATGTCCCATGAAGTACGCCATATCTGAAATCTCTATAAGTTCTGAAGAAATTGGTGTTCCACCTGTGATTACACAGCTGTGTGCCTCGAGCTATTATTTAGAGACCATAGAAGTTAGGAACAGGAATGTATAATTGATGCCCGTTCTGTTTTGCTGATCATTTGCTCTTTATATCAGAATAATAGTGTCAAGCACATGCAGACTCACTGAAATAATCATATCAAGTTCAATATTTTAGTTACCATCAGCAAACAGCTTAGAAGATGACATAGGAATAGTTAAGTATGCAGTATCACAGTTGTCGAAATAAACAAAGTCATTGATTGATATTAACTGAAAAATTAAAACTCACTCTTTTTATTGTTTCTTCTTTTAATTGAAAATTATATACGTAGGCATTTATCAGAACACAGGTTTTAGAGGCTTAAGACACTAAGCAGAACATTAAGTCATCCCTGAAAATGTGCTGGAGACTTTTTTTGCATAACTCAGCTGTGTGCCTGAACAATGTACCTGCAGTGAAAATATTGTAAAACAGAACTCTGTGGTATATCTTTGCTTAAAAACAGAACCGCCGAGGCCCAAAAAGAAACCAGCACCAGTTTATGATACCAATGGAGCATTACTCGTCACAGCTACAACAATCACAATCAGAATGCCAATATGTTATTACAGTGATGATCATGGCCCTATCAAGAAGATACAAGTTCTTGTTGTGGAAGTTGGAGGTAGAATTTAATAAGTTCCTTTGAAAACTATTTTCATGTTCAAGCTGTTTGTCACTTTCAGTTGTTTTCTTGAGTTTCAGTTATTTCATTTTAGAAGACAGACAACAAGGTCACTTCTGCTGTGGCAACAGCACTAAGGGCACACAATACCTGTGGGCTGGGTGCTGGATTCTGGGAATGCTTTCCAGAAAAGTGTCTTCCATGCTGTTTGAAGCTACCAATATTATGCAGTCCCTAATTTTATCACTATAATTCTTTATTTTCTGTTTCCTTGGAAAACACCCCAACATTTGACATTTATGTGTATAAATAAATAGAGAGAGAGACTTTTGGGGTTTGGCAAGGTTATTCTTCTGTTGCTATTAGTGTTGCCCATAAAAGAATGCAGCCATGTGCAGTTGATATTTCCATTTCATTACGGGGGCAGAGAGTTATATAAATCCCCTCTGTAGACTGTGGTTAAGAATGTTTATTCTCTTGTACGGGCTGATGAACATTTACTTGTATGAACAATGCTGTGAAACCTTTTGAGTAATTGCTTACCAGTGTGAGTGGAAGTTTTATGGTAGGACATCATAGGGCCAGGCTTACTTTACGTAAGAAAGACAAACTCCAGGTATTTAAATACCTTATTTTACTTCGTTTCAAAGTATGGAAATAAAGTATGCAATTAAGTGAACTCACCTTAAGTGTCTCACTTTTTTCTGAATTTTGCATTTTAGCACTAATCCTAACGACATTTACTTCATAGCTATTGCTGCAAAAATTCTCTTGAACTGAAAGATAAACAAATACCATGCTAAGCAACATTGTGAAGATTTTTCTCATGAGCTGCTGGGTACCATCCTTGTATGGAAATCTAGTAATTTAATTTATGAAATAATCTTTACTGTATTCAGACTAAAGAGTTTTCACTGCCTTTGCTAGCTAGCCATGCTCAGTTTCAAAGTCGAGTGTCTTGCACAAGTAGTATACTCTATAGACAGAACTGCTGTGTGAAATTGCCCCTCAAATTTTCTAGATATGATTTAGTTGGAGTACTCAGAGTTAATGAAACACGGATATTGTGGATAGTAAGGAAATTTGGGTTTAAGTGCAAATTCAGTTATAGACTTATTTGTGTAAATTGCACCAATAGCATGCTAAGCTCTTAAAAAATAATTTCCTAGGTAACTTCTTTAATTGAAGTCTGGTTAGAATGTAAATTGTATCTATTATTTCTTTTCTTGACAATAGCTCAGCATGATGGGAATGTTACCAAGTGGTATGATGCCTACTTCAACAGACCAAGGCCATATTTTACAAATGAAGGCTTTCCAAACCCACCATGCGTAGAAGGAAAAGAAGATCTGAGCGGTAAAGAAGAGATATATGTAATAGGTGCTGATACTACCTGTCTGATACCAGGCAGTCAAGACAAAATATGTAATGGCCCACTGAAACCAAGAAAGCAGTACCTGTAAGTACATCTGTCTCCAAGTTTGTCCAAGAGAAAGGTTTAAGTGCAATATAGATTTATGCAAACACTCAAAACATCCAGTTAAATTAGAAAAGGAAGAGATTAAACTGATCATCATATATATCTAATTTTAATTTTTTTGGCTAAGCATAGGTATGGGAGACAAATTTTTTACAAAATTTTTCAAGCAAAAGAAGATGCTTATTGAGTTCTTAAATAAATCCAGATTCAAGATAAGTAATTCACATTGGGGCTTTTTATGCATTTAAGATTTTGACACTGAGTTCTTGATGTCTGTCATAATGTCACTTTTGCAGGTGAATAATGATTTTAAATTATATTATACTAAACTTAAATATATTCTTTTGTAAGTGAAACTGTATTTAAGAAAATGCACATAAACTTTATTTCATTAGTTTTCCTGGTTTTCTTTCACAGATTTAAGTTCAGAGCAACTAACATTAAAGGACAATTTACAGATTCTGACTATTCTGACCCTGTCAAAACATTGGGTAAGAAGACTGTAATTTAGTAAATATTTCTCTATTTCTAAAGAGTCTACACAATTCCATGTTTCTTTTTAACACAGTGGTTTCCATGAAGTCAATAATCTCTATGTTTGTTGGATGTAGCTTAACTAGAATGGCTGAAGAAATATATCCATTGCCTTGTATGTCCTTTTGAGGTTGTCAAGAGATTCTACGTCACCCTGGACTGTTAAATGAAGAGGCAGTATTGACAGTTTCTTGCAGAGATTCAATTATATCAATAAAAGTGGTGCCAGGACAATTTATCTTATTTGGGAGACTGCCAGTAGCTATTGTGTTTGTGCTGTTTCCTTCTGTGTTGGATGTAGAACTAGTACTGGATGCATGACAAATTGGCTGGGTGGCCAGGCCCAAAGAATGGTGGTTAAATGGGGTTCCATCCACCTGGCAGCTGGTCCCTGATGGAGTTCCCCAGGGCTCAGTATTTGGCCAGTCCTGTTTAATGTCCCTGTTGATGACCTGGCTGACGGGATCTAGGGCACCCTCAGTCAGTTTGCAGATAACACCAAGTTTGGCAGGAGTGCTGATCTGCTGAAGGTCAGGAAGCCTCTGCAGAGGGATCTGGACAGGCTGGTTCAATGGGCTGAGGCCAGCTGGGTGAGGTTCAACAGGGCAAAGGGCTGGGTCCTACATTTGGGTCCCCCATGCAGTGCTACAGGCTGAGTAGCCTGGAATGATGCCCAAGAGACAAAGGATCTGTGGGTGCTGGTCAACAGCAGCCAAACATGAGCCAGTGTGTGCCCACGTGGCCGAGAAGGCCAATGGCATCCTGGCCTGGATCAGCAATAATGTGGCCAGCAGGACCAGGGCAGGGATTGTCCCCCTGTACTCAACACTCAAGTCCTGTGTTCACTTCTGACCTCCTCAGTACAAAAAATATTGAGGTGCTGGAGCATGTCCAGGGAAAGGCAATGGAGCTGATGAAGGGTCTGGAGCACAAGTCCTGTGAGGAGCAGCTGAGGGAGCTGGGGTCATTTAGGCTGGAGAAATGGAAGCTCAGGAGAGATCTTATCACTCTCTAGCTGAAAGGAGGTTGTGGCAAGATGGGTGTCAGTCTCTTCTCCCAGGTAACAATCAATAGGACAAGAGGAAATGTGGTGACAGGGGAGGTTTAGATCAGATATAAGGAAAAATCTCTTCACAGAAAAAAGTGTTAAGCATTTGAACAGGCTGCCCAGGAAAGCAGTAGTCACCATTCCTGGAAGTATTTAAAAGATGTGCAGACGTGGCACTTAGGGACAGGACTTGTGGTGGCCTTGGCAATGCTGGGCTAGCAGTAGGACTTGATGATAGTAAAGGTTTTTTCCAACCTAAATGATTCAATGATTATATTCCAGTGAGCTTAATGGCAGGTCATTTGAGGGCATGACCCTTTAGCCCCTTTATCCTTTAGATACAGACAAAGCTCCATATGAATTAATAAATCAATATTGTCTAATAGAATCCATCTGGTTCTAAAGTCACTAGCCAATAGGCCAGCAGTTATTTTGGTCTGAAATCAAACATAATTCCTTCATGGCCATGTTGATATACCCCCAAAATTGAGAATGACATCTCTTGTAGCAGATTGCAATAAGATCTGTAAGTTCTTTTAATACATTTGTAAGTCAAAAACTTACTTAGGTAAGCTTTAGCCCTGACTTTCTGAAAATGGATATCAAGACAACTGGATGAGTACCCAGAAGAATTTTAGTGGGCACATATTTTTCATTTGGCATTCATCTTCTGTGATATGAGCTCCCTTATTCGTCTAATCCATTTTAGGAATTTGTTACATGATCTGATACTGAAGACCCTGAAATGCTAATTCACTACCTGAATGCTCTAAAATGATCTGGCACTATTTCCCCAGCCCAGCATGCTTTGGAAAGTGCAACATAAAAGTTGTCTTTATATGATCTGAGTTTAAAAGTTTTAAGCAAATGAAGAAAATATTTTTCCCAGCAAGGAAAAGATAGTGTGTCCAATCAAGGAAATTTACTGGAAATGAGTCCAACTGTATCCAGTCCTCTGGGCAATTGTCTCCTTTCTAACAGAAAAATCTGCAATACTTAGTGGCAGGCAGATAGAGTAATTCATTGCCTTATGCATTGTTACTGAAAACTTGTGGCATCTTCTGCCTTGTACATGATAAATAACAAGATCTGTTTGTATGCGGAATAAAGTGTAATAGGGTAAAAAACAAAACAGAGATAAATTCCTCAGACATCCATGTCTCCTCATACCCATCCAATGCCTTCTATGCTAAACTTTAATATCAAGCACTGCTTTTTAAGGCCAGACTACAGCATACTTTTGTCTGGCCTTAGCTTCTAAATTTCAGAGATTCTAAATATCAGAGTAATTCCATCTTACATGGAATAGATAATCGAAAGCTCTTTGCATGCTTTCCTACAAGTGCTGGGAAATCAACATCAAATTGATTTATTACAAGTGGTGCGGGTACTGCAGTTGAATGGTCCTGAAGATAGAGCACTCGCTTGAGACACACGGCATGAGGAACCTTGCCCAAGAGTTTCCTTATAGAACAGGCTTGGTTATAGGAACTTCCAGCTTGCTCTAGAAATATAACTCAGAAAACATGCCAAAAAGTCAGCTTTTATAAATCTTTGCAACCCAATTACTTCTACTGCACTCATAACATCAGCCGCTCTCCAGGAGAAATTTATGCTGCCTGAAATCCAAATTGGAATTTGATTTTAAATCAGTTAGCTTCTTTAGTAATAATCTCTGAAATCTGTGGGTTTCCAGCATTACACTTCCATTTTATTAGCTAAAACCTTAATTTGAATTGTGGCAGAGGTAATCATAATAGTTAAAAAACCCCTGCATTATTCTGGTTTCTAAATCTACTGATATAAAAGGTCTTTGATTAGAAAATCAGCAAGTTAACCTTTCAGTGCAATTTATGTGTTTGAAGCAGAAAAAAATATGGAAAACCTTGAGATATTGTTTTGTGAGACATGTCAGATGCTCTTGTAAATAATAGGAATTTTGTTAGGGAGGAACACTAACAAGAAGTTATGGGAATATACAGCTGCAATAATGTTTTTTAATTGTAGTAAAGGATACATTTTAATAAGGCGCTCACACCCAATCATATTTGGTGTGCCACAACCTTCCTCTTGAGCTGGAGAGGTGGAGTTTCTTCCTCACAATCCATGCCTCTCATTGCAAAGTTATTGTCCATGCTACAATGAAAGGTCAGCATTTTTCCATGGGATAATTAAGATACAGTGATAAATACTGTTTAAACTTGTAATACATTAAGGCAGCTTGTAACCTTTTTTGTAAACTCTGATGGCCAGTTTGGTAAATCACTGTGGGGCAGCTGGCAGTTCTATGTTAGTGTACCTTTTCCATGTTAAATATAAAGCTGATGAGACAGGAAATAATCAAAATAGGATTTCCTGACACTGTCTTTTGCATAGAAACTGACCTTATGGTATTTTATTATTGCAGTTTGTTATCATAATGTACTGAGTGCAGCCCTTCAGAATTATACATCATAATATCTCTATTTTGTCTCCTTTCCCATGCCCATGATTATCTCTACAGACATGTCTACAGAGATATGTTTAGTCCTCCCCTGTTGCAAAGAGGCACGACAAAATGTGTTTTTTTAATTCTTGGTTGGCATTCTATTGGTACTCTTTTGTTTAATCTGCATTTTTTGGATTAACGTTAATTGTACATTTTAACATGGACTTCACTGTTCGGTGCAAAAGAGATAGAACTTTTTTAGAGGTTTCTTTGGATATTCTTCTGTTCTTTCACATGCTAATACTTTTGCCCTATCACAGTGAAAAGTGAGTGGCAGGAACTTTTTCATTCATTTTCTCATCAAAACATTTTTGTATGTCCTTGCTTTTCCATTCTATTATCTTCACCGAAGATTAAATTTTTCTTACCTTGTAATGTCCTGTGTTGCATCTAAAATTTTACTAATGCAGTGGAAGGATTGTTTCAGGTGTTTTTCAAACTATACTGAATTCTCTTGTCTGTCACTTCATACAGGCCCGATATTGATTATTCATGTTGGTGTCAGTCAACAATAATCTCACACTTTCTTCTGATAAATTTCTACCCAGCCTACTGTTTCCTGTGCTGTCATATTGTAGCTGATTATTCCTGCCAACATGTAGAACCATGCACTTGTTCTTACAAAATTTCATCCCACTGTTTTAAGGTGACTTCTTCAGATAAATCAGGATCATTCTGAATTTTAATCACATTCTTTTGTGTACATCAGTCCAGATCATCTGCAATATACTCTCAAATCCAAAAATCACAAAGCCAAGACTATGGTGTTCTAAATGTTCCCAGTGTGTCCTTGGGAGGACGTTGTCCCTTGTCTGGGAAATAATTTCACATGGCAGGAAGCAGTCCATTTTCTACTTCTCCCTGAGGGTAAACAGGAGCTAAGTTTTTCTACGGTGGACCAACAAGGGGAGGTGAATGTCAACAAAAGGGAACAATACCAGCGGTAGTATTCCCTTGCTTTTCTTATTTTCACTGTTGCCTAAGCGAAAAAGAGGATGAGTTTTGTTTTAGGCTCAGGTTTACAGGAAGGATGGGAAATTAAATGAGTCCCAGAAATCTAGCATTATAGAAGTTCAAAAAGAAGCCTAGAAACTACATATCTAAATAGTTTATCAGTTTCTGAATGAGCTTTCATTCTCACCTGGAAGGACTGATTAGAATACCAACACCTTTACTTTTCTATCATAGAGGCCTTTATGACTGCTTTTGACCTACTGGGGGCTATTCCTAACAATATCAACAGTTCTCACATAAACCAGTAGCATGAGTTAATGGCCAGTGAGGCAGATTAATCCAGAAAGTACAGATCTCATCAGTAGTTCAGTTCTTTCAGCACCCTTAGGACACCTCTAAAAATAGTGTGTTTTACTTTGTGTCTTGGAGTGGCAACTGCAAGTCTCTTTGCTTTATGGTTGTGCTCTTCCTTTTCCACTTGAGGAGCTGGAGCAGTCCTGCACAGACTGAAGCAGGAGCTGAACTCAGGCCAGTGTTCAGACTAATGTTATTGCAGTACAGACTGACCTTAATCTGTTTAGCAGGTAAAGCTGAAAAACACCAGGAGACACCTGCACATACAGCTGTATTAAAGTTATGTATTGGATAGATCAGCAATGCTTAGGGACACTTACATAAACTATTTCAGGTTTTGTTATACTTTTCTTTCTGAAACACCTCTTCAACAAACATAAAATGGGTGCAGTTATACAGAGACTAAAAGGGTCTGTCTTTCATTATTCTCTGATTTCATACTGTCCGAAATTTAAAAATTCCAAAGAATCTATGATATATTAGCTTTTCACTTTCTTTTGCAGGTGAAGGACCAACAGGAAGATCTGTAGAAGTTGTCCTTGCTGTTACTTTGTGTATACTTTCAGTTGTTCTTTTGGTGGCTGCAGTATATGCTTTTGCAAGGTGAGATTTATATATCCTTGCCATAGGTTTGAAAATACTCAGAAATGGTTTAAAGAAAAGGTTAAACAGTCCTATAAGTGGAACTGATCTATAATTTCAAAATGTCTTGATTTTTGGTTGGGTTGTTTTGGTTTTTTTATGTTTAGTTTTTTTTATGTAGGGAGAGACTCACAAAGAATTAGTCTAGTGAGGGTAGCCTCCATAGATGAAGAAAATCCAACTTCTCCAGAGGGTAAATCAGAGTGGTAGCCTTTCTTAACCTTTCAGAGCCACTTGTCTATTGACAGATCAGAGTGTCAGATGGTTGTAGTTATCATGATGGCTAATACTATCTACAGCTGGGTATGAAGCAAATATTCTCAATTATATTTTCTGTCTTCCTAATGCATTTATCAGTTAAATACATTGAAGTCTCACATGGGGAACACAAATTGAGTTTTAATTCCAATAGTGAACAAAATATCCATGTAAAGAAGCAGGCTGTGTACTCCACACATGATGCTAATTTGCTCATTCATCATTCTGTTCTTACTCTGCTGCATTAGTCAGGCATTACTAAAGAATGTTTGTAGGAAAACTAAAAGAATACAGCACATAGATTCTTTATTCTGAATTTTAGACAACAGAAATTCAGTATTTGACTAAATTACGCTGTTAGAAGGGAAAAATAAAGGCCAAGGAAGGATTCCTGGCAACCATTTTTCAGTTTCAGCCTGTCAAATCAAAGTATTGATGTATGTGTCCCTAAAATATTTTGCATGTATATTTTTCACTATTATTTTCCATTTAGAATTCGCCAGAAGCAAAAAGAGGGAGGCACATACTCCCCACGAGATGCTGAAATTATTGACACAAAATTCAAACTGGATCAGCTGATAACAGTGGCAGACCTGGAGCTGAAGGATGAGAGATTTACACGGTAAGCATACTCCTTAGGCAAAACAGTAGTCCAAAGGGTCTGTAGCCATGACCCCTTTCTGACCTTTGCTTGTTTGGAAGTGTTTGTGCTGTTCTTATTTACACAGGTCACTGAGATCCTTTTTCAAAGAATGACCTCCATCCTCAAGACACTTCTCACTAGCTTTTAGAAAATCACTTAATCTTAAGCTCTTTTTACAACAAGATAAATATCAAAGTGCAAATCACTGTTTAATTGTGTTAGCCAAAGAAGGGCTACATATTTTAAACATGCAGAATTTCTGAGGTTTTTTAATGGCTCAATTTTTTGTGTAGACTGCAAACTTACACAAGCTTTCCGAAAACGCCAGACTCCTAGAAGTCCCTGTCAACTAATTCAAGAACAAATCAACTAGCTCAAGGACAAATCTGTCATTGTTTAATTGACATTTTGAAAGCATTTTTCTTTTTAAAAAAAGGGATTGGCATAACATCTGGGTTTCTGTGCAGCTCAGCACACTGGCTATCCTACCATCTACTCATTTAAAGTACAGGGAGCAATTCACTTTGTATCTGACAAGAAATCTTGTCACAGATATTTATCAGAAGAACTGCTTTTTGACTGCCAGAAATATTGATATTATTCAACAAATAAATATAATGGTGATTATCAATAATATGTGACACCCAACTGTGTTAGAAATATTTGGTGATCATTCTTCACCTGCCTGTATTTTCCCTGCTGTGTCACAGATGAAACACTGTGGCAGGCAGTGTCCTTAAAGATGAGAAGCCTGAAATAGTCTTGCCCTAGTAGCCAAATATCCTACTGTTGCAGACTAGGAATAGCTGGAAGATGAAAGGTTGTAGCTGTTGACCTGGGGTTTTTGTGTGTGTCTGTGTGTGGCACAAAGTTGATTGCATGTACAAACCTGTTCAAAATAGAGCACACAAGAATGGCTGCTTGTAACAGATGAGAAAACATACTGGGAATCATCTGGAAGTCATTGATGTAATGGCTGGGGTATGTCCTGTGCAGGGCACTTGTCCAGATAGCAGAATTAAGTACCTGCTAATAACAGTGCAAAGCATCCTCTGAAGGCAGAACCATTGCCAGTGCACTGCGGTAACTGTGCCTCAGATAGATAAATGATCTTGATGGATTTTCAAAATTGTTTCCTTGTTTCCACATTGTTAGCTGAATAAGAATATTATTAATGTCGTTTACGTACTAAAGTGTTAATGGATTTTACTTCCAGATACTCTTCATTTTTCTTTAGACGCAAGGAGATTTTTGTCATCCAGTAAGTTTTGTATTGTTGAAGCAACATGGTGTGTTTTCCATTCTGTTCTCTTAATCTGTGTGTTATCATACTATATTGAATGATATAGTTAATCAAAGTGAGATGTCAGTCTTTGCTGATGTTCTAATGACAAACAATGGTATTTTTTATCATGAAATCATGTCTATTTTTGGTCCCTAATGTTGAATTATAGAAGTTCCACAACTACTTTGAAATAAATCAGGGTAATTTTTAAATGCAAATTATAACACAGTATAGCAATGTAGCCCTGATATATAGAAACTATCCTTGAAACAAAGGTAGTGTAAATGTGACCTAAGAAGCATGCTGTTTCTTTACTTTGGAAGTTAGGATATATATACTTAAGAGAAATTCTTTTTTTTTCCTCACCTGTCTTTTGTACTCACACTGCAGCTGCTTCATACTATGCCCCTACAATCACAGGAACATATCCATGCAGTCAAATCCTTTGTTGGTTTGAGATACCATTCTGCCACTTTTCTGTCTAAATTATATGTGTTTCAAATTTTTACAGTTTCAATCTCTAAAGGGTAATTAAAAATTATAATATTTCATACTTACGAACACTTCATTATGTGATTTATGCACAGCAAGACCTTTACTGAACAGTGCTTCAGCATTTTTAGTTACATCACCCTTATTTTAATGAGTCAGTCTCACTTTGGTTTGCAAAGTCCTTCTATCTCTATTTTCCTCTTCCCTCCTTTCAACTGTCCTTTAATGGCCAAAAGCAAAGAGTTTCTACTTCTGTCTTTGCAAGGTACAGGATGCAGCTGTTAAAATTTTGGATTCTTATTTTTCAAACCATTATGGCACTGAAGCTACAGCAGGCTCCTTGCCCAGGTCCTTTGTTGAACATTATGTCAAACTGTTGAAGTGCAGGCACTAATTGAGAGCTCCTCAGGACAGGATTCATGACATCTTTTCAGCTGGAAGACAGAAAATATCCTGAGGAACTCTCCTCGATAACAGACATATAGCAATGAGAAGCAGGACGTCCTTTATCTGTTCAAAATGTTTTTGTTTATTTTGGCTTTTTTTTGTTTTGAGCCTCAAAGAATCTTTCACTATGTGTAATATTCTGTTCTGGTAATGTCAATGACCAAAAGAGACATTTAGGTGTCTCTAGTGCAGTCTTTAATACAGTTAATCCTTCCTGGTAATGATGAGTTATATCAGGGAGCTCGCAGGAGCATGGCAGCATGTACCAAGGCAGCTTACTGCAAAACCTAATGACTACAACGTTTTTGTTTCCTGTTTTTAAACTTCCACAGTTGCACCATGAAAGAATTTTTGTACCTGTTGCCACTGGGGAACAGCTATGCTGAAGCCAATCACCGTCCCAGTTCTTGTGTTGACCCTATCATTCCCATGATTTGTGGCTAAAGCAGTGACATGTTAGCATGTTTAATTATAGTATTTAGTGTTGATGACTACAGTCTAACCGTCACAGATTTCCCATGCGTTTGGAATGGGCACCACTGCATCTGCACAATCTGCATTGGCTGCATTTAGGCAGCTATCTCAGCTGTGTTTGCAATGCTTGCTGTGTTGCAGTTTGTGGCATCTTGCAAGCGTATGAGGAGGGCAGAGATGAGCAGATTCCTTTACCAGACTGGCATGCTTGTATTTTTCAGATGGCAGTAAATCAACTGAAATCTGGTCCAGCTTCACCCTGAAAGGGCAATGGGGAATTAGTGTGCAAATCCTAGGTGAAAATAGAACAATATAAATTTATTCCCTCTACCTACTAATCATCCCATTCAGTGCTCATTTCAAGGGAGTATTTTGGAAAACAGGTTTTTTTGTCACTACTCTGACATTATATTATTCAGCTACAATAAATCAATAAAGGCACACACTTGTAGCTGAGAGTTCATCCACAGAATCAAAATACTCTAGCCTGATCCATGAGATACTTCTTGCCTGTCTCTCATCCATTGTCTCTTCAGACATTCTCTCATACTTAGTGGATCATGGCTTATGATCTTGGCTCATATTCTCAGAAAATTTTTGCAGCTGGTATCTCATGAGAAAAACTATGCATTAGAAAAAAAAAATTATCTTCTGTATGAATATGATTGGAAATACTTTTCATCATTTTTAGATCAAAAATTCAACAGCTTGAAGCTCAGCAAATGTTCAGTATAGGTTAATCAAAACATATTTCACACATTTTTATATTTTTTTTAATATGAAGTATTTTGCACTACAAAAGTCAGGTTGAGTAGCAAAAGAGAAATTTAAAAGTGCCAAGCATTCCATTTTGACAATTTTGAAACTTTTTTGTGGGTAACATTTTTTTGGACCAGGAAATTAAAGGAAAATCCCAGTTCCAGTAGTAGTCTTT
Source organism: Promerops cafer (assembly GCA_013398275.1). Taxonomy (NCBI): domain Eukaryota; kingdom Metazoa; phylum Chordata; class Aves; order Passeriformes; family Nectariniidae; genus Promerops; species Promerops cafer. The sequence continues at coordinate 188,032 of VZSE01002020.1, read as the reverse complement.
TAACATAGTAAAAATCATTAAAAAATTATTGACAAACTTCAGTGGCTAAAATTACTAATACTAGCTAGTACATTTACACTAACTCTCAACAAGTCTTTGTTAAGCATTTGATCAATTGCATGTGGTTTCAGAGGGAATGGAGGGAATTAAGTTCTACTGAATTTAGTGGAAAGTGAGATCTTTATGAATCCCAAATGCTAATTTTGAATGTTTGGGACATACATTGCATTCCATGATGGTGGAGATGGTGTGAGACAACAGCAAAAAACAACCTTGTTCAAAACATATATAGGCCATTAATCTGGATTAAACACTGTTTCATTAAGCTCACTGAATATACATATACTGGATGCTCTCATTACTTGCTTTACTTACAACAGGTCCACAGGGTTTGCCAAGTTGCTCTTCAAAGCAGACACTAATCTTCTATTAATAGATTCTGTCCCTAAATTTTCAGCGTACACCAGGTTTGGTGAGATACAAGTAACTCTTCCCTGTTCCATGTGCTTACCTAGGAGACAACCTCACTAGGACCCTACTTTTGCCGTGGTTTCCGCAGCAAGGATAAAGCCATTTTGATCCCCATTTTTTTTTTTTTTTTAAATCTTTCCTTGAGAAGTTGAACCTTGAGGTTGATTCCTTGAGGCTTTTGTTTCACTCTATGTGAGACAGCTTGTCAAGAAAGTGGGGTCAGAAGAAATATTTCTGCATTACAGACAGTGTAGCCCCCGCAAATACCAGGTAATTAGAACTCCTTATGGAAAAGTATTGTATAGAAAATGATTGTCTGATCTTATCTTTCCTATACACTATGCACTCAGTGGGTGTCTATATTTGAGGTAACAATTTTGCAGACACATTTATTTCTAAAGACCAGCCTGATACTTTCTTTGTGTAGACAGACCTGTCTTCCTTTGAGTAGGGATAGGCATGGCTTCCACCTCGCCTTTTTCTTCAGCAAGTTCCCTTTAGTGATCAGCTATCAAAAATAGGCTTCCTCAAGTCTGTGTTCCAGGAAAACAAGGTTTATGAATGTATGTGTCCTGGTACAATGGAAGAAATGACCATGTGTTCTCTTTCCTTAGGCCTTTAATATGTAGGAAGGGTTAAGCTCAATATTGCTCCCAATTAACTTGTTAGAAATTAGTTCTTCTGTTGGTCCTAGGAAGTGTCAGTGGTGCTTATGAGTTAAGCCTTTTGCCTACATAGTAATTTCTGTAGTTTTCTGGTTGAAGGAAGTTTAAATTCCCTGTGGATTTCAGATGATTGACCCAGAGAGAAAGCTGAGTCTGTGTGACAATATGTCTTCAGTTATCACTGCCAACACAAATAAATGGCTTCTTTCTAGCTCTATCATAAGTAATCTGAGTGGGATTCAGATTTTTGATAGTCTTCAAAAAAAACCCCACACATGAAACAATACACTGTTTTAAAAGAAAATCAGATTTAAGGCTATAAAGCATTCTTTATCTTAGAGAATGTTTTTCTTTCCTCATTTCAAAGTCAGGCAAGTGGGAATGTGAAATGGTCCAGCTGAAATAGGGAAAATTTCAACTTCATGGCTTGATTCTAAATTGTGCTCATCAAGATCTAGTGATATTTATAAGTTTTATACAAAACACTGGAAATTGTGGAGGACAGTATTACAGGTGAATGAGTATTTGTTCATTGACAAAATACTGTAAGATTATTACTATGTGTTCCAAGTCAACAGATGTCCAAAAAATACTATTTTTTTAAGCCTAAGGATGCTGAAACTGAGAATTGCTGGAAGTCTTTAGTGAGAACACAAAATTCATCCCTCCTGAAGATCCTTACACAACAAAGCCAACACCTTCACCACAGTTAGACAAGTTAGACATTAACTTTCCTATAAGCACTTTAAAGCTAGTAATCTTATTTTCTGTGCACTTGCTACTAACAAATGTGTGACAGTTCACAGAAAAATATCACTTAAATTCCTACAGATAGGTAAAATTGTCAACCCATAGATGCCTTACTTCTTAAAAAATAGTTATACTGTTGGATCCATGTACCTTCAGCACTGAAACACTAAACGGCCTATCTGGATTGCTTATGTACAACACAGAAGTAATTTTTATTCCCTAATGACCAAACTGCATTTTCTTATTGCAAATGATGTGCAATAAGCCCCTCATTGCTAAAAATTTGAGAGTATTTAAAAAATTACTGGCATGTCAACTGGGACATGACTTTTTTCTGTTGTTCTATGATGAAGATAGGTGAATTCAAAGGAAAAAGAAGTGTAACTTCCCTTCAAAGTTTGCTTATAATTTTGACCTGAAAAAAAGCCAACAAAAGGTTGCTATTCTAGTCAAAGACAAATATATATTTGTGTGCAGTACTTTGGTGCAGCTATTAAAAATCCTTTTTTTATTAGGAAACTTTAGTTCTACAATGTTGCCAATATTACTAGAAAGTAGTGTCATCTGCCACATAATGCAGATGACTTATGCGATACAAGAAGCACAAGCTACATGTTTTAACATTCTAAATAAAGTGGCATGCTTTCTTATCTTATTGCCTTCTTTTTCACTCTAAAGCTGTCCTTCAGTTGTCCTTCTTAAGTAAGCACCTTTATTTCTGTGAATACTTTAACTCCAGTGAGACTGATCTAGTGAGGCTTTCATAGCCAGTTTGCTTTGTTTGAGGATAACTGTTCTAAAAAAGTATGTACCACAAAGGCATTCTTAGTAGCTTTGAAATTAACTTCTCTGATGCTTAATAATAAATTATTCAACAATTGTGTTAATCAAATTCTATTATCTCGATTACAATTTAAATAATTAAGAATCATTTCATAAACTATTTTAAAGCAATTTTTTCCTTTTCTACTAAAATTATGACAGCAACATGGTAGACATTTGTATTATAGAACGCTTTTTGTAATATTTTCTGTAAGAATGTATATTTGAAGGAACAGACACATAAAAGGGGTACTTAGAGTTTTTTGAAGGAGCAGGTTCTTTTAAACTGAATTATTACAAACTTTTTTACTTGGTCCTTTAGACAAGCTTTCTGAGTCTGTGTGTTCAAAATTTGGTTTCTAAATCCATTCAGAGGCAATTGTGACCAAGTTTCAAGGCCATCTGAAAGTCCTCTGAGTATAGATGCTCATGTACCATCTTCATGAAACCTGCTGTGAGATCAAGTTAAAGATTTAATATGTATCAGTTTTTAAAATTGACTTATACAGAAACAGCCATCAACACATGAAAAATGAAGATAAAACCAGGACACTAATTTTTAAAATCTTTAGAAAAACAACCACAGTTGTGGTTTCTGTAGAGACACACCTCTATAATGATTCATATACAGTGACTCATTTTAGATATCTGCTTCAAACGGGATGAAATTGCACCTATTTCTCCTCATTGATTGTAAAAGAAATCTAGAGTGACTAAGAAATAGGTGTCTGTGTTCAGTCAGATTGATCCTATTCTGATGCTCTGAAATGGCCCTTAGAAAAATGATATTGGGTAAAGAAATGCAAAATGAAGCCTGTCAGTGTGTATGTAGTGGTGTGCAGTAAATATGGGTTTCCCAGGGCCATATGAACCCAGAGCACTGTAAAGTGACCTAAAGAAAATGATAGAAACTCTATGTTATTCATATCTGTTGACACCTGGGATAAAAACTAATAAAGACAATCACCCAAGGTATCTGAATTTGAATCCATAAGGGGAACCAATCTTTAGGTACATGGCATTTAATCTAGAACCTATTAAAATGCACAATATTGGTTAACTTTCAGCTTGCTACATTTAACAAAAATCTCTATTTCAGGTTACTTAGTTATAGAAAATCCATCAAGTAAGTTTTCTAAAGATTTTTATGTTGTGTTCATTGGTGAGTCTCAATGTGTGGTTCCCTCCTCAATGTTTGTTAGAAAAAACTCCAAGCTGCGTATAAATCATAAAAGCATGACTAATTGCATGGTAACTGGAGAAATGCTTTCTCTCTCTCTGGGGTGAAGCCTGCATGTCTGTGTTTTAGCTTGGGAAGTAATACAGGGTTATTTAAACTCCTCAGGATTTAAAAACCATGTCATTATGAGAATGAGGTCACTGCAATATTTTATACGTCTAAAACCTTGCAATGTGTAAAATGTTTTCTGTCTGACAAAGAAGTATTATGTACCTTAGAATGCAATAATAAGTTTACAAATTTACTTTAATGTCAAAATCTCGCCTTGAAATGCTGCTACCTATAAAAACAATCTAAGCCTACATTACTGTTAACATTAGCAACATTAAAAATTTCATGAGGGTGAACAACAAGTGGGTAAAATGTTTCTCTTTTAAGTGATTGAAAAGAAATCAAATAAGCATGATGTAAGCAATTTATAATTTTCTGCCTATAAGTATCAGTTTCCATTGAACTGGAAAATATTGTTTATTAATAAACTACAGTTAAATAACAAGAATGTCAGTGATATTCCCTATGGGCTTCTAATTCTTCTGCCCTTACTTTCAGGCCAATAAGCAAGAAATCCTTTCTACAACATGTTGAAGAGCTTTGCACAAACAACAACCTAAAGTTCCAGGAAGAATTTTCGGTATGTTGCTAGCAGTTGTCACAACATCGCAAGACCTTCAGTCGTTTCACGTGTCACATTTCATGTCCATTTTAAGCAGGCAAGGCCATGAAGGACTCTGGCCTTGATAATCAATACCCAATTACCAGGTTGATTGTTTAGAAAGTAACAGTACACTGATTTGGATTCTGCACCCTATACTACAACCTGGTCAGAATTATTCACCTTAGTGTCAGCCAAAGATGATCTTCTTTAGTCTCCAACATTTCAAGACCACCATATTTTTGTTTTTACATATGTAGTGTTGCATTTGTAGGTTACCTAGGAAAAAGTTATTTAGAGTTTTCTAACATATTCACAGGTATATTTAGCTACTATAAATAAGTTTGTTTTCCTGAGTGGTAATGACTCCAAAAGCAGAGTTAATGTTCATTCTATAAAATTTTCCGGCCCTAGTCATACTGCTCTGAAACTCAGAAATGTTTTTCTTTCATAGATTATGGTGCAGGAAGTCAAAGGCTTGTACATGGTACTTTGGTTTTTGTTCCTCTGCAAGTAATAGGGCATTTTTCTTATGCTCTTGAGAATAGCTTGCATATGAATAGTCTTCATTTCCTTACATGAGCAGATGAACACAGCAAGCCTGTCCTTCTTTCTGAAAGGGGCCTAATTCTCAAAATATACATTACAGATAATATAATACATGTATAGTTTCAAATTTAAATCTCAAAGTTTTCACTATTTTCATTAAGTAATATTTTATGGCTATCATATTTTTTCTCAACAATAACTTCTTGTTATTTCAGAATCTTTATCATCATTATCTTTCTTAACAGATACAGTCATTTGCCCAAAAATAATTTGTCAGTGTCCAGTGACCTTATTATTTTGGATTTATAAATTTACCATGAATAATTTACCAGTTGAATTAACAAAAATGAAGACTTAACAATTGGCTTTTCTTCTGCTAGATTATAATATTTCAGTTTCCAAGGAAACACTAACAAAAGTATATAAATATTAATGGTATTTCCTACAGGTTTCTTTGTTATGCTCATTAGGTAAAATTGGTCTGGATTTAATAATAAAAAGCATCATGAAATTCTCAGAGCAATAAAGTAAGAATATTTTTTTCCTAAAACCAGAAGTGTTATTTCACTTGAACAAGAATGATTATAGTTACATTATGCATGACTGAACAGATAAAAAGTTTTAATATCAATAAAACTTTGACATTCATTACTAGAAAGTCTCTAGTATTACTTTCTTTAGGTGCAACCCACATTGGCTAAGCCTTACACCATTGTAATGTCTTAAACAATAGTGTTTTATCAAACCAAAACCTTTGTAATCTGCTTAAAATTTAGAGAAATACAAGAAGTTGAGGTGTCCTTCAAATAATTTATATAGTCAACCTATAATAGACAGTTTTATATGTCATTTAGGTTTTCAGTCTTTTTTCTCTCTGAGCTTCAACTTCCATGTTTCAGAGTGTAGTGGTATCTTCCCAGATGACTTGTCCAAGGGCAGGCAGAATTTCAAGGTAGGTTCAGTCCCTCAATACGAGTGTATCTATATTATGTGTAGCATGCCTTAACAGATAAACAATAGGATTGGCAGCCCACTTGAAATTACATCAGTAGTGTCAGTGCTCCAGAACAGGCAATGCACCCAATAAAAAAGCAGACCTCATGATCTGCATTGTTTGTATCCACATGCATAATTCTACTTTTACATAAATGACTTGAGGGTCCTGCAATGTGTTTAGGAAAGATTAGCTCAAGATACAAACCCTTGAACATGATGTAAACCCATATGTGAAACACATAACTAAGTGCTGAAACACTGGAACAGGCTTATTGTAGAACCTGTGAATGCCCTATCCCTGGAAGTGTCCAAGGCCAGGTTGGATGGGGCTTTGAGCAACTAGGTCTGGTGGAAGGTGTCCATGCCCATGGCAGCGTGGGGTTGGACTAGATTATGCTAATGTCCCTTCCAACTCAAACTGTTCTATAGTTCTATGAGAAGCATAGTGCTGAGCTTGCTTGGGTTCTCCATCTGTCTCTGGATGAGTAAATTCAAGTTTACTGGGAACGGAATATGAGAATATTTACACTAATAAACTGCTAGTATATTCCCTGTGTTGGAATTGGACTGTTTCACCTAGCAGTCTTCCTGGACAATTCCAAGATATGCTTTGGTAGATAAAGTAGTCTAGGGATAATTTACAATAGGCAGTTTGTAGATAACAAATATGGTTTGGAGTTTTCCAGCATAAATGTGAGTCTTTCCATTTCACTTACTCTTGTAATCCATGGACAGTCCTGGTTTCATCTAATTTGCTTGACTCACCAAACTGCAGCAACAGGACATCTTTAGGGGTCAATCTCGGTTTACATGTGAACATGATCTGCGTGTAAATGTGATGAGAAGGAAATCTGGACCTCAGAATGGACCTGGATCCATTTCTTGTCAGAAAAGACAAGTTTAAAGAAACCATAGGAAGCCAAAGTAACTGATGATGGGCGTCGCCTCTCGGCCACTCAAACTTTCAGTTTTCCAGCTGGTTCCTGCGTCTCTCAATACATTTGGGAACTTACGCTTTTCTAGTAACTGGCAAATTACTGAAACAGAAATACTTGTATAATACTTGATTTATGATAAGTTCTGCTCATGAGTAAAAGAAAATGAAGTTCTTCAAAGAGTCACCAGTATCAGAAATGTACTACAGTAAACAAAATGCAGATTTTTTAATTTCAAAGTTTCATAAGTTTTCAAACAAACATGGTTTCTGTGACAAGTTGTTACTGAGTCTTGGAACCCAAGCAGTCTTTCCCCAAATCTTAAAGTAATAGATAAGACTGAAATCCCTACTAATGCAGAGAATTGGTATGGGGCTTTTGAATGCTTGTTTGGTTATGGAAGCACCATTATGAAAATAACAAGATCTGCTGCTCTATTTCCTTTCTACTACAAAGTGCTGTAAAATGGTGCTACTTCTACAGTAGTTAACTGGCAAGCTAAAGCTCAGAGGACTGAGGCAAATGAGAGAAGTTAAAGTTCACATGATATGGGATTCCATGGCCCAAAACACTTGCAAAATTCAAAATAGGCATTTCTTGTATGTCCTTCCTTCATGAATATATTCAATGACAGAAACTTTGTGGGAGAGTTGCAGCTTTCTGAATGAGAGGAATTTTAACATCTCCACCTTTAAATGTGTTTTACACTCAAGGCTGACAAAATATTTGAATTAACAATGAAAGAAAAAGTTTTCCATTTCTCATTACCTCTCTTATTTCTTTATTTGCTAGGATATTCCCATTAAATTTTATTCATAAAAGACAGACTGTCTCAAATATCTGGGCAAAAGGGCATAACTAATATTGAGCCTGATAGAAAGGCTATCTGCCCAACTTTTGGAAGTAGCCCATGCAGACAGCAACCGCTAATATTAAAAGACAAATTTGAAGGGATTTCAGCCAAATTTTGTATCGTGCTCATTCAAAGCTAAAAGTAGATCTCTTAATTTATATCTTAGATATATATATAAAACAGACTTGTGTATAACATTTGTCAAACAAAGCAAAATTCTATTGAAGTTAACATGTATTTAGAATTTTGGATTTTCAGTGTCTTCTATTCTCTTAACACCAAGGTCATCACTTTAACACATTTTCTTCATTAACAAGTTCTGAAGTTGTCTCCATTCTTTTAATCAACTTTGTAAATTATACCTGTTTATGCACAAAAACATCCCTATCAAATAAGTTCCTCAGTATGAATGATTTGTCCATCTCTGTCCTCCAGTAGAACTTATGGCCACTTATGAAGCTGCAGTACAACCCAAAATAACTTTTCCCACCCCTTTCACAAACAGTCCCATGAACAATAACTAATTGCCAGTTGTCTCAACTTAGTTAAATTCTCATCAGTTCTCACGCTGTACCACAAACTCTCCCAAGCTACAGAAGTCAGGAAAAGGCATTATTCAAGACTGAGTCAGTAGGGCATGGTAACCAAGCATGTGACTTCATGAAAAAAACAAGAAAACTGCAAAAGGTGATAAACTGTCTTTATCCAGGCTTTTAAAGGTGAAAGTTCATGTAAGCTTAATTGTTCAAGTTGACAGCATTGTCTGAAGTGCTGCATCTAGCATTGCTGGTGTAACTGGGGTTGACAGTGAGGTGGGAAGCTCTATAATTCTTCCAGCTGTTCTTAGAAATGCACTGTTGTGGAACTGTAGAGTTTTTCCTCTTACTGGATGATTGTGTCATATTTTAAATTTAAGAGGAAAAGTTTTCCAACAAACATTTATTCCTCTGCAGGAACTTCCCAAGTTTCTTGAAGACCTTGCTTCAACGGATGCTGATCTGCCTTGGAACAGATCTAAGAATCGTTTCCCAAACATAAAGCCATGTACGTGTGTTTGCTGACCAACTCCTCCATTTTGCTCTTTACATTCAATAGTGTAACAGATATTTGGAATGCAAGTGTATTTTTGTTTGATCTGTCTTTGAAATAGCAGTACAATCATGTCCACATTATGAAATAATTTTCTGTCAAGTAATCTGTCTTTACTTTGTGGGTTTTTTTAAAGACAGTTTTATTTGCAAGTAGCTTTCAACTTGCTCTCACAAGCTTTATTATGCAGGTGCAAGAAACTGTAGCCTCAATAGTTTCTTGGCTTTGTAATTCAAGCCATGTAGCAAACTCTTTAAAATTCTTCCTCATTTTTTTTCTCCCCCTTTAGTAAGAAGTAATTTTTTAAACATATAAAATCCACATGTTTGTGCATTCAGCTACCTCAGGAGTCTGGATATGCTTTCTTGTGGATATGTGTACATGTGCTACAAAGGTTCCACAGAAGATCAGAGTGACTGTATGATAACTTATAAGCCCAGGCTAGATATTATCACAGGAGGTGGGAGTCTGTCTCCCTATACTCAACACTGCTTCATTTTTCAGTTAATAAGACAAGAAATGTCATTATTATTTTAGGCATTAGCTGTGATGTGAGATGGAGTGCATGGCATTCCTTGGTTAATAATGCTACATTCTGTGCTATTAACTTTTCAGAGCAGCTGTTCCTGCTATCTACTGCCTTGTTCAAGACATAAGTTACAGTCACTAAAAATTTATCTTCATGACAGACAGTAAAACATAAACAGATACGTTTCATAAATATTTGACATTATTTTCTAATGTTCTTTACTAAGTTGAGGAACAAACACCAAAATTCTGGTTTTACACACATGATATGTTTCTTGGATTTTGTAATTTCTGCATACATACTGTGGGACCAAATCAGAAACCCTAACTTTTTTTTTTTTTTTTTAATAATGGCTTAACCTTATGTAAAAAATGTAAAACTATGGAAAACTGTCAGAATCTGGCTCAATGACCTGGGCAGCAAGTATACAGAAAAAACTATCAGCNCTGTCAGAATCTGGCTCAATGACCAGTGACCTCAGATCTCTGACCCTGCCCTCTGATTCACACAGAAGTTGTGTGAGCTAGAATAGCATGGCTTGAAGTACACAGGCTCCTTTTAGGCACAGAATACTCCCACACCTACATTAAATTGGAGATTTTGGGTCATTCACCATTTAAATTAAAAGTATTATTTACAACATGTCTGGAACACTGAAGAAAGGCCATACAGTAATGGAAAAAGTTTAAATTACCTTTGTAATTGGTGTTCTACTCTGTCAAATATTGTTACTGTTAATACCATTATTTTTGATTTCTTAGCACTCCAGGAACACTTTTTACATGTTTTATGGTTTTTGAACCAATCTTTTAGTTAACTAGACTTTACTTCTGTGATAGATAATAACAACAGAGTAAAGCTGATGCCTGATGCTGGTATTCCTGGATCTGACTACATTAATGCCAGCTATGTGTCTGTAAGTAGAAAGTCTCTCACATTTTTACTGTATTTGTTTTCTGGTAGAAGACTAAAAAGATAACTCACAACAAAAACAGGATTCTAATTTTTCTTTCATTCACTACAGCCACTGTTGCCATGACATTTTTCAAGTCACCCCTGTGGCACTTAACATGACAAGTTAAAAATATACATACCTCATTTTCATTGCCAAGCAATGATTTCCAGTAATAATCAAAACTGTGTCCAGCAAATTGCTTTTTATAAATTATCTTATACCATTATTATAAAAGGCAATAGTGGAACTCCCACTGAGGTCAATTGTTTAGATAGGTGTTATTTGGTCTCTTGAGTCAGGAGTTAAAGTTGTTGTATATGAATAGGACAATGCAAAGATAACTGAACTGAAAACTCTCATGGAAATGGCTAACAGTTATAGCATGCTCCTTATTATTTTAAGAAAGTAGTGATGAAGGAAGACAAAAGTAGGCTTCTTGAAGAAGAAAGTAATACTCTATTTTTTGTCCTCATCTTTCTTCCCAGACTTTCCCATTTTCTTATTGTGTGCTTAGTAAATTCTTCATCTATATTTTAATCTCATTTTTGTCCTGTTGAAGCTCAAAGTGTGAATTGTGGTTATGCATCTAATCTCTTCTAGAAGTGGCTGGTTATCTCATATGAGATCAAGATTTGATTGACATCAAATACTTTTCAAACACCTAGCAAGACATGCAGGGCATAGTCAAAACAGACGACACAAAGGAAAGTAGAAATAGTTATTTGCAGGTAACTTAGAGACATTACAGAGAACAAGCAGTAGAGCTGAGAGGATTTTCCTTCCTTGTGAGCAAATGGTATTTATTCCCACTATGCCTTTGTTCTGAGAGTTAGCAGATAGGAAGAACCATGCCACTTGATGCTGGGACTATACACAGAATGACTGAGAAGGAAAGCAGAGGCATCTTGGAGCATGGTCTAGTCTTTACCCTTCCTGTCACTGACAGGTCAAGTCTTAGGCAGGAAACACTAACAGCAACTTCCAAAGCTTCCAAAAAGCTGGCAAAAGCCAGCTACAGAGTGTTCCCTGCTGAGATTTTGCTTGTGCGCATATATTTTGGATGACCATTTATCAGTGAATAGACAATTCCAGTGTTATGGTTTCTCAAGGCTAAAATTTTTCCCTTTATATCCTCTCGCTTTCCATGTTTCTAGATGTATAAATATGTAAATGCATATAGCTGTAAACATGCAATATGTATGTGTATTTACATACATAATTACCCAGGCCTATTTACATATGCACACTTGTAAAGAGAGGAAAAGAGAAGTCTTGTAGTTTAACACAGTTTTAACAAATGGGAACTCTGCTGCTACTTTGACTTTCATTGGTTATACAAAGTCAGTAAATGAACTGTGAGCTTTGCACCCCTGAATTATAGTTTCTCATCTCACTCTTAAACTAAGGAGGATTAACATAGTTTCCCACTGACACCTGTTCTTTATATTATAGATGGAGTAAGTAACAGGCAGCTGTGAATTATAGGGCTATAAACCACTGTGTCAGTTGTTTTGAGCAATAAGCAGAATACCATGGTATTATAAACTGCTAGTTCTACAGCATAAATTTACTGCTATTATTGCTATTGTTGTTATTTTAGATTTTCTGTAGTACACAGTAGTTCCTGTAGGTGTACTTCTTTTCTGTGAGGAACCAGATCCATGTGAAACCATGCACTCAGAGCATCTGTAGATTTTTTCAATAAGCTTCCTTCTTTCCAAGTTTCACACCAATTTATAGATTAACCAAAGAGCAGAAGCCAACACTAAAATAAAAGTCAACACCTTCAGTGGGTTTCTCGAAGATCTTTCATCAGAGGTCATTTATTTCAGTAAGCTTCATTCCCAAGTTACAGCAGATCCCAGACAATCACAAAAGAACAAGATCATTAGTGTGTGTATTACTTGCACTGGCTCAAAGACTGCTCCTTAGTTGTTTCCCTTGCTCCACTGCTCCCTAGCACTATTTAATTCTACTTTGTTGACCACCTCTTGATTTGGTTCTTGGTGGCCTATGGCTTGATCTTCAGTAAGTATAACATAAAGGCTTAGATACTTTTAAATGGGAATTGATGACCTGATGCCCCTGTAATATCTCTGCTAAATGCATTTCTGCTACCATGGCATTTCCCATACTTTAGTAGAGTATTGGTTCATAACTAGACTACCAAAAAAGCCATTTCTTTCTTAGTTTTCCAAGGCAGCCTGCCATGCAGTGACTACCCAGGCATATGCCAATTCGCTTAGTATGTCTGACAAGGTTTTAGCCTTAGGCATGGCAGATACAGGCACAACTATGAGTCACATGCAAACTCTTTTGTTTCCTTGTCAACCATTATGTATTAAACATTTTCTCTTTCTTAGGGCTATTTATGTCCAAACGAGTTTATTGCAACTCAGGGACCATTACCAGGAACAGTGGGTGATTTCTGGAGAATGGTGTGGGAGACAAGAGCTAAAACACTTGTGATGCTCACACAATGTTTTGAAAAAGGACGTGTAAGTTACCAGTGAACTGATTAAAAGCATTTGATATGTATAATATTGTATGTAGTTTCTGTCAAGATTATAACGTGATAATTGTTAATTAATTAGTAATCATCTCCCTGCAGATAAGATGTCATCAGTACTGGCCAGAAGATAATAAACCAGTGACTGTGTTTGGGGATATAGTGATCACTAAATTGATGGAAGATATTCAAATAGACTGGACAATCAGAGACCTAAAAATTGAAAGGGTAAGCCAGCGCTGGAAGTTGATAAAAAAAAATTCATCCAACACCCCAAAGAACATCAGATATAGTGTATCCCACCCAACTGCTCCCTCAATATTCTTCTTTTAATCTTTTAGTGCATATGCATTGTACTGCCTGGTTGTCCTGCATTTTATTTTCATTCATGTTCTTTTTTCCTGCGAATTTCTGTCACAAACAGCTCAGATATTTGTCCAATATGCTATGAAGGGCCTATTACGGTTACTGAATTTCTGGTCTGGTGGGAGGTGAAGTTTCTACTTGGACACATTGGTGTCTGTTCTAGAAAGGAGTAATCCTAACCATTTGGGACCAGAATGTATCCCTCTCAGATTAAAGGGCAAGATTCTCTGGTGCAGCTGTTTTGCATTGTACCACCAGCCATTGGCCTCCACCCCCAGGAGATTCACCGAATATAAATGAGAATCATCAGTTTTACTCCTACTCTTTGTGCTGGGAAGGAGGAGTAGGGGTGCAGCAGAGATCTTCACCTTTTGTCATGACCCACAACTACAGTTTCCACGCTTTGGAAAAATTATGACCCAGCATTAACTCGGAACAGCAGGTGGGCTCAGAAAGCAATCTGGGAATAAAGATCCAAAATTAAGTCAGCTTTCTTTTGCACTCCCAGAACTGATCTGTGTTGTAAGTAGTGCAGGCAGATCCTGGGACCTGAACTTGGCTGCCCTAATGCAGGCATTACCATCCTGTGGCATGGGCATGTGACAAAGGGCACACAGCAGGTAGGGGCTGGTCTCAGCGGTCAGCCCACAGGGATATGCTGTGCACGTAGTACAGAGAAACTGAACATTTAAAAATTATTGAGAGAAGATAAACCTTTCTTTCAGCTAAAAATAGAACATAGAGAAACAAGACTGGAAAAATGACTATTTAGAATAAAAATGAATGCCAGTGAAATGCCAAATCACTTGTGTTAATGAGGGTGAGGCTGAAAAGAAGATAATATGAATTGACTGGGTGATCCATTTACTGTAGCTGAACTACCCTGCATAAGAAGCAATGCCCTTTATAAGCATGTCATTAAATGTGCTTTATTGCTGGTTTTAAGATTGTACATCCATTCACAAGTGGGTGAATGCTTGATGATCTTCCAGTGAAGATAAAAAGCATATGTGAAGCAAATAACTCAAAATCATTGCCATTGTGCATCCAAAGTAATTTCTCTTCCATTTTTATATTGATCAGTTTAAAAATAATAGTACAACTACAAAGTAGCTGCTACAAATAATTGTTCACCGTTGTTCAATATTTCTTGCAATATGAAAGAAGTAAGTGATTGGTTCAAAAGAAATTTGAAAAAATAGAAACTGGTTCATTACACAACAGTTGATTAAACTGTGGTACTCCTTGCTGCAGGATATTGTCACTGCTAAAAACTTACAAGGATTCAAAAATTCTGTAACAATTAGTAGAAAAAAATGCTGAAGAGTACGATTAAATTTCCATTTACTGTCTCACTGAGGCAGCTCAGGAGTCACAAACTATTAAGAATGAAAAGGATATTCTGGGGAACTACAGCTACATTGTTGTAATGTTTTATAATGTTCCCTGACATTTTTTATTGACCACTGTTGGAAAGAGCATATTGATGTAGACAGGCCTTTGGCATGATCCTGATTTTTCATATTTATATCCTTCAAAAGTAATCTAGGTATAAGATCATAACCTCTTTTTTGAGGTTACTGTTGCTGCTTCTCTGATTGAGAGAGTATGAAAGAAAATATATCTGTGTTTACCCAGTGTTTGTGTGTTTGCCTTTACCACATTGGATCAGTCTTAGAATGGTTGCTTTTTTCTGAACAAATTTGTCATCCCAGCTCACTAAACTTCTAAATGAGCCATAGAAACTTCAACCTGCAATCTACAAATCTACAGATATAATGACTGAAGTCAAATGAAGAGTCACTACTGAAGGCACTAATACTTCCTGAAAGATGGACTTGATGCCATCCCTCAAAAAACCTGCCAGAAGTTATGTGCACAACAAATTATTCCTTCATGACAGTAATCTTATAATTGTTATGCTATTGTAACTTTATTTTTTACATGAAATTACTGAGAAGTTTACATGTACCTTACTGAACCTTCTGTAGCATTTCTTCTGTAAGAACTGCGTTATTATGTATTTTTCAGCATGGAGACTGCATGATGGTGCGACAGTGTAACTTTACTTCTTGGCCAGAACATGGAGTCCCTGAAACTACTGCACCAATCATCCATTTTGTAAAACTTATCCGTGCAAGTCGAGCACATGATAACACACCAATGGTGGTTCACTGCAGGTCAGTATATTCACCAAATCATCATTTGGTAGCTTCAAATTTCAAGTCCATAATAATGCACAGGGAAGTTGCCAGAAGAACGACCATGAAGACTGAGTGCACAGGTTCTAGTATGGACAGCAGTGAAGGTTTCTCTAGCAGTCCTTCTTACTCCTTTCTAGAAGGTAAAACTCCAATGTCTGTTCTTCCATTTATGGAAATCCATTGAGGTGATGTCAGGGAAATAATTGCTCCAACAATTACTGTAAAGTACGGCTGGATTTTTCTTCATTTTCCTCTTTAATCATAAGAAGAGGAATAGCAAATGACATGTATTGGTTTAGATTACTTCTATTATAATTAGAGCCCTTCTTAAGAAGCAAGTATTAAAAATATATTTGAAAAGTACATGTCACATATCATAAGGAAGAAACTATTTGAAGCCACAGAGAATGACAAATAAAAATAAGGGTTTGCATAGGCCAGATTTCAAACCTGAATGCCTGTAAACAGCTAAAACCTATATTTAGGGTCTTAAATAAATGGCCTGGTGGTTAGAGGTGTTCAGCTGTCATAGTTTCCACTGATTTCATTAACACCCTTAAACTTCTGTTTCAAAGAGTGTGTGGGGAGGCCTAAGTCTTAAGGAAACCAATGAGTGTGACATGCATTTTGTGCAGGTCAGTGCTCCCACTGAAGGAGTGGGCATGTTCCATAAAAGGGATCTGAACTCATAGGTCGGCTACTGAGTCTTTGCCTCATTCTCACTTGGTGTGAGTCTGGAAATAAGTGGAAGGAAAAAATGTCTTTGATGCTACAAATCTTTTCCCAAACCACTTTGTCATGCATGGAAGTTTTTATTTGTCCTCAGCATTCTATGGGTGACACCCACAAAGGGTAGTAAAGCCTTATTTATTTAATATTGTTGTCTTTGATGAACATTTTCCTCTACTGCAAGGGCCAGAGAGACTATGACAGGAGAGAACAACACAGTCTTCATGTTTTCAGGACACTTATATTCTGTGGAATAGAAGGAACCCTATATCCTTTTCAGAAGAGAGATATGTAAAGGGGCAGCATGGGCCTGATACTCCACCTGTGCTCAAATTCCTGATGTTTATAAAGCATTACTGTGTATTCTCATATCCAGAAAACTCATCCATTACTTTTTGCTCATTAGATATTGCAAGCTCAAGAGTTCTGCTATATATGTCTTGATTATCTGCAGTGATATACCCTGAATTTATTACACCAATTGCAGAGAAGTCTGACAGTCATTTGGAAACGATCCTATCCATTATAAGACCTTGAAATAAAACACTACCTACCAGCACATCTTGCACACTCATCCTCCTTTTAAAAGTATTTTCTTTTAAATTTTTTTCTAGATCCCATGTTATTTTGTCTCAAATACCAAAAGTATTACAGAATCCCAGTGTGATTTCACAAAATCTTCTGATTTTTTTTTCCTCTCGATTAACAAGCTCTAGAAAAGTCACAGAAAACCTATAGGATCTTTTTTCCCACTCAAACAGGTTTGGATCATATGAACATATAAATGAGTAATATCTAATTTATCTGAAGAAAATGAGAAATCAAAAATCATGAAAATATGAAATCAAAATTAGAAAATGGCTCAAATCCAGATTTCACTTGGAAATTCAGAAAGGAATTCACAAGATGTAAATACTGAAGAAAAGATTTAGGTTTTGCTTCAAAAAGTTTTTCTTTTCACAATAAACAATTTATCCAGAATATTCTAAGAAAATGCTGAAAGCATTGACATAAAAGCTTTATTTTGTCTTGTTTGTCATGTTTGCAGTGCTGGTGTTGGAAGAACAGGTGTTTATATTGCACTTGACCATTTAACCCAACATGTAAATGACCATGATTTTGTGGATATCTATGGACTTGTAGCTGAGCTAAGAAGTGAAAGAATGTGTATGGTACAAAACCTGGTAAGATTTATCTATTCTATTTTCCTGTTGTTGAAAAATTAGTAATCTCTTCATGTGATCTACAAAACAAGACTAGGAAGCTCATAACAATCAGCTGTATAATACATTTTCTACCAAATCCTACTTTTATTTATTTCAAGCATTGTGGAAATATATTGTCTGTATCCACCTAAGTACACTTAGCCAGCAAAGTCTTGACAAAATGGATTCACTCATTCACTACTTAATTTGACTTTATTTACTACTTTAGTGCATTTTTTTTTTTTTTTGTGTATGCATATGTGGCATAGTCCATCAAACTTTAAAATATTCATTTACCTTTGAACTCATTGATTCCTTGATTCTTTTTTCAGTTGCTTCAAATAAAATAGTACATATGGATGGATTTAATCACAGATTTCAAACTGTTCAAAGTAAATGGGTGGGTTTTGAGTCTAAAAAAAGTACCTTTCTGGCAGACTTATTTTGTATGGATATAAGTCAGTGACAACCTGCTGGTGAGGAAGACTTCCTTCTGCTGTATCTGGAATTCTGAGTATATGTAAAGGAATAATAGAAGAATTTAAAGCTGATCCTAAATGCCCAGTGGAACAGAAATCAGCTTTATTTGGATAAGGCTTCTGGCATAAGTCTCCTGCAGGCCAGATCTAACCCAGGGCAACCTGAAGCTTTTGAGTCTACAGCATGACTTATCAGATTCTCAGTATGGATGAGTAGTTTCAGGATGAACTTCCACATGACTGATGGATTTAAATTGGTTTTAATGTGAGGAGACTTTCTCAATTTGGAATGAAATTCTGCTATTCCACATCACATCAGAATATGTAAAAAGTGTTTCAGAATACACAGAGCAGTTAATCCTTCTTCAGAAGATTTTATGGGACCTTCTGGTGATATTCTGACATGATATATCTTGTAAGGTGCAGGCTGGATACCATGTGCTCTAAATTTTTCCTTTTGAAGTCCTTATGCAGCTAAACAGTTGCCAGTACTTTCTTGTGAGGATGAATTCTGGGAATACTTTTTGGTTCTTGTTTTACTTTTTTTGACTAGAAATAGAATTATCTAGAAATAAATAAAAGGCTGGAAAGCAATTTAATAGGAGCACTCCCAAAATGAAATCTTAAAACAGTGAGACATTCGATAATATCATTGTATACTTTCAAAATACGTATCATTTTTGTGTATCTCTTCATTTGAATGTTTTGGCAGGGCTTAGGAAAAGATGTGCCAAAATGCAATACAAGATGATGGTGTCAGAGTTCAGATTTCCTAACAAATCAAGTATACATCTGTATGCTAGCTGCAAAATTCTGAGATAGCCTGTTCTCTGTCCAGGTCATTTCTAGCTCATATTTGCAAGACTACAAAAGTCGGATCAGCAACAAAACTTGCCCAAAGGGAATCAATCTTGTAAAGTTTTATGGTGGATTCAAAAGTCAAGCTGTTCTGAGAGTTCTGTTATAAAACACTGTCGAGTTGCCTATTAATCAGATTTTATGTGATCATCACTGAAGATATAAAAGAGAGAAACAATTCCTTCCCTTAACTCAGTATAGAAATCCCTCAGTCAAACTGTCTGTAAGATCTGTGAGTAAAATAAATAAAAGCTGATTGTTCTTGCACCCATATTTTGCTTGTTTATAGCTTCAAAATAATGTTCCTTTTGCTAACAGAGTCACTATCTGTTACTGCAACCAAGGGATGAGAATAGTTAAGATTGTCATTGTTTCTAACTGGGAAAAAAACTAGTTACACATAAATTGCCCAGGTAGCCTGCTTCACTCTCCCCTGGCAAACCCAGAAAGATTTTCATTGCTACATCATCAGAAGTAGCTGTATGAGTGCAAGAGATTACAGAGCTTTCGGAGTCTGCATTCTGAACTGGAATAACCAATCCTAACCCCACTGAAATTTAAGACCTACCTTCATTCTAGAAATCCATGTTTGTTCAGCAGACACGTCAAAGTTTACCTTCTTGCCAAGTACAAGGGCTAGTTTGGAGTAATGTCACACTGTTATTTCACTAGGAAAGTTATTGAAAAGTGTAATGGTGCCGCATGCTTCAAGGGGCATGTGAAAAGGTGTTTTAATTACCCACAGTTCTGGAGCTGTGACAGTAAAATTTATCCATGTGAGCAAATTTTTCTCATACACCTGAGACACTTGAATTGCAAATTGATGGCAGTTCTGAAACAAAATAGCAATTATTGAGCCAAAAAATTGCATAAATATTTTTACCTGTGCAAAAGTCAAGGGTAAGAGTATGATTTTAGTGCAGGTATTCCAAATCCATCTCGACAAGGTCCTGGGCAAAATGTTCTAGCTAGTCCAATTTGAGCAGTGGGTAATTGCACCAGGTGGTCTCAAGAGGTGTCTTCCAAACTGAATGTACCTGGCTTATTTTCTGCATTCTACAATACTTCTCCCATGTGAATATATGCCTAATCCTTTTATTTCATTTCTGTTTTCATTCCTTTATTTCATTTTTATTCTTACATTGCCTTATTTTGCTTTCCTCTTTTCAGACTTTATGACCTTGAAAGTGTCAAATTAACTTTAGTTGCCCACTCTTTGTGCTATCATATGCTAAAATGAGGCTACAGCTTGAGAAGTATCACTCAAAATACTGCGTTAATTTGCTCCTAGCACTGGTGCAAGCTCCTAGAACATATAGGTTTACTTGAACTTCTGCATTTGAGTGCACCCTGCTGGTTTTCTCTATGGTAGAAAGAGGAAAGTTTTCTTATCTAGCTATTACATTCATGTGGTTCATCTTCCTCAGTCTGCATCTCGTGGCAAAATGTCTTTTCATAGAGCAAACATTCACAGGAAATTGTGGAGTAGCCTATTAGTCTCAGTAATGGTTAGTCTAATTTCATAAATCTTACTGTTCAAAAGGATTAATATGTTTTGACAAATTTAAACCATTATGTTTCATAATAATTGAAATCAGATCAGACAAATATGATATGGTCACCAAAGTACTGAGATTGCTGAGTTAAACTGCAGTTACTTTGAGATTTTCTAGGTGTTATAGAAAAAGTAAGAAGGTTTTTTGGTATTACAAGTACATTTTTCTTCTAATCAAGCATCTTTAAATTCACACCTTACAGGCACAATATATATTTTTACATCAATGTGTATTGGATCTGTTGACAACCAAGGGAAGTAGTCAGCCCTTATGTTTTGTAAATTATTCAGCACTGCAAAAGATGGACTCTCTGGATGCCATGGAAGGTAAGGAGATACAGACTGTGTCAAAATTATTTTTTCACAGCAGGTGCAATGACTTGTCCTGACTAAGAAGCAGAAAAAAAGTCCTTTGACGTGCATTTTTTGCTTTAAAAGTATAAATATCTAGCCTTTTGCTGCTCTTCATTCCCCCTCACACTAATGGTCATTGCTCAAGCTTTCCCCACTTTTTTTCCATGCAAGATCTTTTAAATTCACTGAAAAACAGTTATCTGCCATCAGTTACTATTTGTTTACCAGGTAGATTAATTTAATGTATCTGTTTCTTCTGCAGGTGATGTGGAGCTTGAATGGGAAGAAACAACCATGTAAATACTAGGAGTCAATATTACAGAAAAGCAGATTTTGAAAATCAAAGTCATATTTTTCTAAGCACAGGGGCCAAAGCGAATTCCCCTATTTTGTTGATTAAAGGAAACACAGATGATTGAGACACCTTTTCTTCTATCAATGTGCCTTCATAAATAAGTTAAAGTATTTTATTCAGAACACCGAGCAATAATGGTTTGGAGTACTTTTGCACAGATTGCACTTCTGGTGTTATATAAATAGTGCATTCAGTATGTATTTAAAGTGTATTTGAACACATTCCTTTTTTTCCAAACTATCTTTGTAAAAGAAAAATGAGCCAAATAGGATGTAAAAAAACCATATTTCCATTGAACCTACTTTGGTGTGAATTTGCTGTGTTCTGTGTGTTTTGGTTTTAAGTAAAAGCTAAGGTTTCTTTACTCATCCTTGATAAATTGGCTTCAGTGTTGTCAGTTCTTGCAGATTAATTCCAAGACCATCACAATGATCTTTGCCTAACTGTATGTTCTTGTTTTTGAATATTTTTTTTACAAGTGGTAGTACATCAGCTCATGATCCTGAACAGCTGAAGAGTCACCTTCTGACATGGGGAGGATTATTCAGCTTTTACACAGCACACAGTAGCTCTTCAGGGACACTTGGGGCTATTTAAACTATTTTATAATCAGCAGGTTGGGGTTTTTTAAATACATAATGATGATTGCATATGTTCAGTGCAGAAGAAAAGTATTTTACATTTCTGCTACTTTTTCAAGCAGAAAAAGTAAAACTATAAATCTATTATCTGTTATAATGAATGCTAGATTGACTTATGTAATAGAATGTCATTCTCCTTTCTTTAATATAAGACTATTCAGCATTTTGAATGGTTGCTCAAAATTTAATATCAATTTATAACACAGTTGTCAAGTAAAATTTTTGCACCTTCCTCAGGTTTGTCAAATCACTGCAGTCACTGAAAATTATTGGAACTAATATCTAGAGATTTAATAAAAGAAAAGATCTTCCACTCCCAATGATGATGATGATGATGAAACAGAAATGAGAGAAGCAGGAAGCTTGTATCTGAGAAGAAAAGCAAAAAATAGTAGAGTAGGACGACTAGAGAGATAATGAAACTGTGTGCCCTAGTTTTACATTGAAGTGACAGTATTCAGTTGATATTATTGGATGGAAGGGTTGATTGCTAAGTTTTTCTCAGGTAAAGAAATTTATCATCATTCTGAATAACAATGAAGCTGTGACCTCGATCTGAGATGCAAAACATAATAGCAAAGAGACTTTGGAACTGCTATCTTATATTGTGTTTAGACAGAAGAAATCAAAGCTGTCTTGTTGAGGCATCAAGCTCAGGGAAGTCAGACAAAACTCTTTAGAACCTTGAAATATGTATGTGAGGGGCTGTTCTTGTGTGCACACACTCTGAACAGAATAGCCAATGAACAAAAATTTCCATTTCTTCACTCTAGCTTCCAGACAGAAAATGCTATGCAGAAGGTAACGTGGTACTTTTTCAGGACTAAATGACGGTGTTTTTAGAAACTGGCAAGGATGGTACAGTGAAGACCCTTTGTAATTTCACAGAAAGTGCCAAATATCTAAAATGAAAATCAAAAGACAGTATTTAAGGAGGTAGAAGTGGTCTACAGAGATATTTGGGCAATCTGTCTTTTAGGAAGATCAACGGTATTGTAAACATCACCTGTCAGGCTAAAAAGAAAACAATGCCTTTTAAAGTTTGATGGGGGAGAGAGAGGTGATGTCCACAGCTGTTCAAGTCTCTGGCAAAGCATTCGGTACAGCTCTAGTTTCATTTGGTTCCTATGAAACATGTGTTCTTCATTTATTATACATACACTTTAAAGTATTCTGACAAATTGCTTATAGGGACTTACAGATGTTTTTCGTGATTTGTGGTTGTACTTGGTAGCAGTACAGGGAGCACTGTGATAAATCGACATTATAGAGTCATAATCTTGTATAGTCTTAGATCCACAATGATGGAATATCTGGAGAAAAAAGCTAAGCCTTATGCGACTTAGAGGTGAACTCCAGAAGTTCTAAAAGTGCCTAAGTGTTCTCTGGCTTTTATAAAATACTTAACGGTGAAGATTCTATACACTCCTTTAGGGGACCTGCCTATGGTTACACTGCAGGTTACACTGCATTCAGTAACCTGCTTGACTGACAGCTTAGTAAGAGACTAGAAAATGTGACTCCCTTTTCTCTATGAACAGTAATTCAAGTACTTTACTATACTTTAATTTGACATGAGCAATCTGATACATGCCACCTTGGTGCATTTTGTATTATCTCCAGGGTAAAAGAAAATATTCAGCATAAACTGGCCACAACTCATAAGGTACATGGTCAGGGAATAAAGTATCTCCAAGCAATTGTCTCCAAGAACTGGTTTGTAGTACAAACACAGCAGTAGTTTGAACCTTCCTGTTTGTCTGCCAATGCTTTACAGGGATAGGGGAGAATCCATATATCAAGAAATTCCTCCAGATCTCAGTTCAGTTATGAAGGAAGAATTTCCACATAGTCTCTTGTCTTCCATCCCTCCTTCCGTTATGAAATGACACCTATGGTGGTGCTACTGACAGCACTGCCGAGCTGGAGTCAAGCAGAATTTGTCCTATTTCTATTTTAAGAATAAATTCATATATATGAAGTGGCCCATCCATTCATTTTTAATGTCACCACTCAATTTTCTTCAAATTCTTGGCACTACTACTATAGCAAGAGTGTACTCTGCCAAAACTAGAAATGGAACAAATAAAAATTGGAGGAAAAAATCAGAAATTCTACAGGATTACTGAAATTAGGTCTCACTATATTAAATTATCTGGGAAATTTCTAGAGACTGATATACCTCCACACAGAGAAGAAGCAGTATTTTACACACACACACACATATATATATATATATATATATATATATATATATATGTATTTATAGCCAGTTCTGCGGGACATCCTTACAAGAGACTACTGTCAGTGCCCTTAAAATACTGACTTGTTCTGTACACAAAGGTAACAGAAAGACAGCAGAACATTAAGTTCATGTTGAATTTAAAGCACTTCTTATACTGTTAAAAGAGTTGATAAAAGTAATTGTGAGTTCAATCATGATTTTATTGCATATATGGAGCTATTCAATCATTTAATTTCTTAACATTATGTGAAAGATTAATAATGTGAATTAATCTGAATTAGTACCATCTATATATTGCTGCAACACAGAGTATGATCATAAGCAGTTACTAAGAAAAAAGAACAATGAGTCAATCATATTTCATACTAAGGTAGCACGACAGGGAGCTTTCTTGGTTGCATGCAGAAATTGAAAAGCAACCTAGATGTGGATATGAATTTGCTGAGATTCAGGATACAAAACCCTGTGAAGTCTGTGAACAGAGGAGATTTTTTTCTGAAAATGTTTTGACAGCAGGTTAAAATAAAATTTGAGAAGTACCTGTTTAAGAGGGTTACATGTGTGTTAAGCATAACACAAGATCATTGTCTGTCCATGGAAATATACAGTAAAAATAGATCCAAAATAATTATTCTTTTAAGACATATGACAAGTACTTAATTAGCCCCTGGTTTAGAGGATATACACATGGTAATAATGAATTCAGCGTTGTTTTATAACTAAGCTATGTGCCCATTCAGTGCTGCAGAATCTAGAATGCATTGAATAGAGTAGACTGTAACTGGAAACAATTGACACATAGCACTGAACATGTCTTTGTTGGTTTTGATTTTAAGGAAATGAGTCAGAGAAAATGTGCTAAAAGATGGTGCTCTGTTTCAACCATTTCTTTGTGACTGTTGTGTCACCACTCTATGGTGTCGAAAAAAAACCAAGTCCTCCCAACATTGTTCTCCATGTTTTCTTCTCTTTTCTAATGTTGTGTTTCTTATCTGTGTGACTGTATTAGAAGGAATTGCAAACAGTAATATGGGTGATCTGAATTCCAGTGCTGCAGGCATTGTCTGCAGGTAGTGGTCTTACAGGTGTGCAGTGGTCTTACAGCAAACCTTCTCTCCATCTCTATCCCATGACTTGTTTCCAGATGACATCATGGAATATCAGCTGCATTTTTACTCTGACTCCTGTTCAATACATTTTCTGCCGTGTCCTCTCTGTGGCTATGATTACCAGGCAAGTGCAAAGCTAATTCTGTGGTTCCAGAGCTGAGCTATGTTACCAGTGTCAAATCTTTGCAGCGTCAGCCCTGTATACAATTTTAAGGGTAAGCTGACTTCCTATCCAGAAGTTCCCCTTACTGCTATTATAAATTCTGGTATAAATTTTAGTACTGGTCATTGTTCAGTGTAAGCTGAAGAAAGTAGGATGGATTCAGTGTTTGATATTTTGCATGGAGATTCTCTTTTCCCAATAACTTTTCTCAAACAATGCTGAACTAATTACTTATTTTAATTGTTTCTTCTCACAGCTCCCTTATCATGTAGGCCCTTTCTCAGCTTCTATGTAAACAAAACTGAAAATCAATGGCTTTTCACCACTCAGTAGCAGTGTATGACACATTTCATAGATCCCACATCATCAGGCAGCTTGCAGTGAAGTTAGGAGTCTGTATTTCAGTTGAAAGACAGCTTTTAGAAGGTTTCAGATATATTTGGATCATCTTACTCTGCTTGTTGATTGGTGTTACCAGGGTGATCTTTTTGTGGGATGACAGCTGCACCCAGCTATCCACTGTAATCATGAATAAACTGTTCCAGTACTCTTTACAGTCAATACTGTGAGAGCTGGGGGAAGTTTTACAAGGATGTTCCCAAAATATTTTGGAGGAGATGGAGTTCTGAATGATATAAAAAGAATACTTGGATACTGGAAACCTAATATGCAGCTAAAGCTGTACCATTCACAGTTGCATTCCGTGAAGCCTGCTGAGCAGGGGGTGTGTCCTGGAACACAGGGAGCATATTTGGAACAATATAACAACCTTTGAGCTGAGTAATACACAGCGCAGGGAACTCTTGCCATCCATGCAGGAATTAACTTAAATAAGCTTTACCATAAAATGTCCCTGGTTTACTTGGAAAACACAAATGCAGGTAACACCTATTATGACAGCTGGTAACATCCTTTGTGATTCAACTCAGTGCTAGGAACAAAGGACTCTATTTAGTCAATTCTTTCAGTAATCTTAAATATAGAAACAAATACTTTGACACCACAAGTGTAGAACATGGACAGACATATAGACAAGGAAGATTTTCTTCCACTCATGGAGGTACAAGCATAAAACTAATTAAACCTGTATGTCCCTCTCTTCCCCTCAGTCTGCTATCTGCATGTGCTCACCAGTTGGGAGTAATATTCATTCACAAAATAACATTCATTCACTTTTAATTTGATTCCTGTATGGGTCATCCCTTTCTCATAATCCAGCATAAAGCAGTTACAGAGCTGTGCCTTTTCATGTATCTGCTTTTTGTTTGGATTCACATTAGCTTGATCTAACTATTTTTCTTACAGAATTCTACTAATTATCTGTCAGCATTACAGAGAGAATACTCAGAGTGTGAATCTGGGCTTGCATATTGTGTACAGAATTCTTTACCGAGCTGCACTAACACAATACTGCACTCCAGGCCTGGGCAAGGAATTGACCTGAGGAGAGTGGCTGCCTAGTGTGTAATCCTACTCCCTTTGAGAGCAAGAGAGTTATCTGACAATGCACTGTCCCATTCAGGGAGTCCAGAAAATGTTCTCAAAGCTTTCTGACAGCTATATGTAGGAGTTTAATCTGAATCTTTCTCTGCTAAGGGTAAACGAGAAAATTCAGGTCATTGTCATCATTGTCAGCAACCCATCTTTGCTGCTTAGGACACCAAGAAGCAAACCTCATGTTTAGCTGGTATTAATAGTGCTTTTAACTTATAAAGACTTTCTGTCTTCTTCATGGTTTGCACTTAAAGTGCACTTAATTTTTGACACATTTCTGTCCTTTATATCTTTTTTTTTTCTCTTTCAAAGTGGGGATTTTGAGATATGACTTTAAAATAATTACAGGGTGTCTTAGGCAGATAGTGAGCTGTCCTGATAAAACAGCCACTAGGAGGATTCTTTGATAAAAAAATGTTCTATCATAATGTCTAGTTTATTGTAAAAAATACTCCTACACCCTGTGATGTGGCCATTATTGTAAGAAAACATATCTACTAAATATCCTGTACACCAGAAGTGTGACTGAATGCTCATGAAGGCAGATACATTAATTACCTACTGATTTTCCCATTCTTTTTGTCCTTCCAGTTCCTATTATCCTATCCTGGCACTCCAAAGCAGGTTTTGGGGACATATTAGGTTGCTAGTTAATGATGATTAATTCATCAGCTGTATTAATTCTGTCAAAATTTAATGAGACAAACATTCTCCTCCTGCATACTGGTATGCTCTCTCTGAATCCAGAAGGGATCCCTGGCATCACTACCAGTGCCAGCTGGCAGTCAGAAGATGATCCTCTGCTAATGTGGCAGAAAATCTGCTCTTAGTTCTAACTTTCCATGGACTTTGCATTTCTGAAACAGATCACTTAACTTATGTATAAAAAATACCTGTCAAATCTTTTTTCCTAACACTTATATGTCCTATGTATTTGAAAGCTCTGGGGGAAACCAATTTCTCCCAAAATGTCTTTGTGCACCTTCTGTCACAACTAAAAGTACCACCAAAGTAATAGATTCCTTCTCCATCCCAACCAAACAAATGGCCAGAAGACTGCCAATAGTCACTGTGGATGTCATCATTGCAGCACAGCACTCGTGCTTTGCTTAGCTTTCATCATCCCTTCAGTTCTCTTGTCTTGACAAGGGGGAGCCTGTGGTAGGCAGTGGCTCTCAAGATGAAGGGCATTAGCTAAAAGAGATTTTGCATACAACTAACTTCCTCTTTCTGGAAAGATTCCAAATCAGCACTTCAGGAGTACAGCAGGTGGTTGTCAACCAAGGCATCTTCTTTCTTTTTGAGTCTTTGGGAACAATTCTCCCAGCTCTGTGTCTGGAATACTAGAAAAAATACAAAAATTACAAGAATTAACTGAAGATAACTTTTTCTAGCTTGTGATCATTTTTTACAATATATCACATCCACACATCCTTTATTATGTATGCATGCACAAGCAGCTACTCAAGCTCTTCAAACTAAAAGCACATCTAAATCAGTCATGTCAGGTGAGACTAGCTTGTTTTGTGACCATTAA
The DNA here is from genome assembly GCA_013398275.1 of Promerops cafer. Classification (NCBI taxonomy): domain Eukaryota; kingdom Metazoa; phylum Chordata; class Aves; order Passeriformes; family Nectariniidae; genus Promerops; species Promerops cafer. The sequence continues at coordinate 159,723 of VZSE01002020.1, read as the reverse complement.
GTCTGAATCTACAGAAGTAATTGATTCTGATTTTAAACTTTGGGCTGTCATATTATCCGGTTTTCCAAAACCAGGAAGAATGTTCAGCAGTGTCATTAAGTAAACTTTGTGAAACAAAATTTCCCCAACAGCTGAAAGAAGGAGAAAGCTTCCATTGAGATCAAACTAACAAAAAGTGTCAAAATGGACAGCTGGTGTCAATTCCAGAAGGATTTAAAACTTAGGAGCTTGGAAAAAACAGGTTAATTGAGCCAATATCTGTATGAAAAGAACCTTGTACTTAGCAAAAGCACATGTGCTTGAAATACGTGTATTAAAATGCTTAGGAGAAAAGAATACTGTATTAATTAAATACAGAAATACTATATTCCATTGGTATCCAGCATCATATGATGTGTTTTGCTTTTTCCTGAGAGAGAAAATCAAAATAAAAATCAGAGTTCAGTGTTTTGATGAACTTGGCTAAAAAGTTCATCTTTCAAATATGTAAATCTATGAGCAAGACTTTATGGTGTCATTTCTAAGAGAATACAAAGCAAATTCAATGAGGTTTTTTATTACAATTTCTATTTTAAAACAAGCCTTTGTAATCTATATAGGATATTTTCAATCACATTTAGGAAATTGATACAGTATATACTGTAGAAGAACTATGTACAGTTCTTTCTGGAGAAGGACTGCAAGAATAATTTTAGGCTCTGTATTTCAGCAGAGGCTAGCCTTGTGCTGCACACAGGTCACACAAAATTCAAATAAAGTTCCACGCCAAAGACATAGCACATGACTGGCAGTGAGGGTCTGCTGGCATTGCTGGGTAATCCAAACCCTGCCTTTGGGAGGAAGTGAGTCAGGGGAAGCTGTTGAGGCCAACAGCATCAGAATAGCCCAGGCACTCAGCCCAGTCATGTTCCACAATGAAGCAGTGAGCTCACAGGACAACCAAAGCAATCTCCTGCATTCCAGTCTTTCCAAAGGAGTGCTCTTCTCCTGCTTCTCTGTGTACCACAAACACTGGTGGCTCTTGGGCACAGGAAGTTTTCAGTATGCAGACCAGATAGATTACAATCTGCTTAATATTCCATGGACTTCTTTTTTTTTTTCTTTTGTGTGTCTGAAGTTCAAAATGAAAAGTATTAAGAAAGGAGCAACGGCATAAAATAGGAGTTGGGTTGTGTTAGAGAATTTCAAGGACATTTAAATGCTACAGTGCTTAACTCTTGGACAGAATCCTTAGCTGAGAGGTAAGTGGTCAAACTCAAAGCACATAGAAAACTAGCAACTTAAGAAAAGCATTCTCAGAAATTATGAATGAGACATAGGAAAAAACAAGAACTGATGATGTAGTTAAAAATTGTTGTCTAATTCAATGGGAATTTCCAATTCTGATTTCCCTTTCCAAAAAAATCCAGAAGTAAACCTATAGGCTTTTATTTTAAGCACTCAAATAATACACTGATTTACTTTCATCCTCCTCTTGATTCAGATCAGGGAACTGTTTATCCTTGTTTATCACATCCCAGGGAATCATCACACCAGGGAATCACACATGCATTATCTGTCTTGTCCCAGTAGTGCCATTTTCAAGAATACTTAGATATTCCTTCAGAAGGGGATGTACCCTGAGGGGGGAAGGCTCTTAGATGAAATGTGGAAGGCAGCTGTTCAAAACCTGAAGTACAGTAATAAAAAATTACAGGAGCCTGGCTGGATCTTCTCTCTCCCCACAAGACCACTGATACCTTGACTGTTTTTTTTCTTCTACCTTTAATGTTCCTCAGTTATCCCCCAAAAAAGTAGAATTCTTCATAATAAGGAACAATCATAACATATTTCATAGCAAAATAGGGCAAATAAAGGAATCTCATTGTCCCATAGTCTGCGTATTTTGCTTGAAGGCAACATCACTTCTAGCAGAAGTTGATTTGCTGCTTATCTGCAGCCAAGCTATCTGGGTTTTTCTTTCTATCAGGACACTGACATAAATCTGCCTTGTTATAACTAACTGCATCTATTTGTTTCCATCCACATAAATACCAGCATCAGTTTACTCTGTTCCTCTTTGCAGCAGTGTTTACTGTTTGCTTGATCACTGCCAGCAGTTTCCCTTGACTTTTCCATACCCTTTATCACCACATTCATTCAACATTTACACAGTGTTTCCAAGCACCTCATCATTCTTGTTAGCATTTCGTCTTCCATTCTGTGCTTTCTATAGTTGTACCAGCTGTACCAGTTTTGAGATGCAGTGCAGTCCCTGAAAATGGACATGGAATTGCAGCTAAGTCTTCCCAGCCTGGAACAGGAGGCAAGGACTACCTCATGTGCCTCTGACCTGTTTGTATGTCCTAGTGGGATATGTGGGACTCTTTTCTGAACAGCATGATAATTGTTCATCTTACAACTCACTGTAACTCTCAGTTTCCTTCTTCTGTAGAATTACCACCTAGCTAGGCATTCAATGTGTATTTCTGCTGTGATCTTCCCTCCTGAAGTGCTCATTTGTGCTCTTGCCCTCATTGAATTGAGGTCACAACACAAGTCTTCCAAATGGTGATAATTCAAGACGTCTCTGTGATATCTGCAAAGGTGATGAGCATATTTTCAATTCAACCAGATGAGTTATTAATTAAAACCAAAGTTCCTAGAGCAGAACTCTGGGAAATCCCTCATTTAAGAGTTCTGCTTTGATGAGTTTACAAGGAGTTGAATACACATATGAGTTTCATTTTATAGTCTTCATTTTCATAGTGTTCATATGAGGATGGCATGTGAAAATGTAGAAAAAAAACTTCATTTAAATCAACTAAGTGTTTTCTGCTTATTCTCCTTATATTCTGCTATATTTCTGCTTATTGCATAACACCTATCATGGCAGGGCAAAAAAATTGATTTGGCACAGTTTAGTCTTGAGGATTTTTTAACAGGAACAAAACTACTCCATGTTGTCATTATTCACCCCTTTGTATTTTTACAGGTGTACACAAATATGGTATAATTTTCTAATATTTTCACAGAAACTTAGGTTGAACTCCTCATCTACAAGTCCCATTCCTTCTGTTTCTGCTTTATACTTGCCCATCTATACTCCTCCTCACTCATCCACCAGTTGTTCTCAAAGACATCAGAAAATGGGAAAGATAATTTCAGGCAATTCTCTAATTACACTGAGGCCAAACCAGTTTTAACATGTAAACTAATCTGATAATTTTACCTCTGGGTTTTTCTGTCCTGTCCTGACTCCTTCTACATTTTTTGTTATTGCTAGTAATTTTGTTAACCAGCTAATTGCACTTCATTTTTTAATTGCATTTTGAATTGACAGAGGCATTAAGCACAGCATCATCTGGTAATGGCTTTCTCTCTGTTTAGGTCCACTTTGTTCTCTTGATATTGCAAACCTTAATAGAAGCTTCTGCTTAATTTTTATGAGTTTTGATATTGATTTCTTGATTTGTCCCTTGCCTTTCTGATTCTGTCCTAACATGTCTGTGCTACCTATTCCTTCCCCAACTTTTTTTCCTGTGTTGTTTACGACTGCTCTTCCTCAGCTTTAGAACAGAGTATTAGAGTAATTTAGGCTGGAAAGGAGCTGTGGAGGTCATCTAACCCAGGTCCAGCCTCAGAGTTTGATCAGATTACTCAGGGCCTTGGTATGTCAAGATGGCCATTTATCTTGTGGCTTCACTAAGAGGCAGTTACAATCTCATCAAGAATGACAAGTCCTGAACTGCCATATAAAATGCCCTTGGCTAAGTTGTGTTTGAGGGTCAATCTAGAAAGTGTGTTCTGACTCCATCTGTTCTAGGTCCTGTCAATATGTCAGCACAGGAAAAAATATGCCCCCAGCTGCTCTGCCGAGCCAACAGCGAGTGATTCCAGATCCAGAAGATCATGTTTAGATACATCTGGAAATTTACTGATGAAAAATGCAGCACCTTGCCAGACATCTTGCCAGACATATACCTTGCCAGACATCTCTAAGGTCTTGCAGCAGCAAGGCCTGAAAGTACATGGAAATTTAGGCATTCAAACTGGGGCACAGGCACATAAATCCCATGTGGAATCAGGCCCTAGATGGCATTAGTGCTAATTGGCATGTGCTAACCTATGCACTCCCTGATACCTCTTGGCAGCTCTGAGACCTTCTCATGGTTAGTCCAAGAAGGATTATCTATCTAGATTTCCCTTCCCTGGCTTGTCCTCTGGGACTTGATCCTGCAAGCCCTATCAGATATAAGTAATTGCAAAAAATACTTTGGGAGGTGAGACACTTTTGGGATGTTCAGAAAAGGATTGGATAAATTGATGGGCAACCTGTCTGTAAACAGATACTAACAGAAGTAGGCAGGGATGTGCTCTGTAACACAGAAAGTTGGAAGAGTCACACTTATCCATTAATTATTTCTGTAAGCTCACTGTGTCCACAAGCAATTATGTGGATATGGACATAGACTATACGTGACTGGTGTGATGCCTGTGTCCCATTTGTTAAAGGAAGCCATTTGGTTCACATCAATAGCTGCTATCATGTATTAATTCTCATGGCAAAAAGGAATGTAAGGATGGCTGAGGTTAATCCAGTCTGTTCTTCCTAGTACTGCATTTCCTCAGGTACAACAGAGTTAAGATCGTGAAGATCTGACCTAGGATTGCCACCGTGCTGAACCAATGGCAGTAAACTGGTCAAGAAGTGATATGCAGGACAATGAGAACTTGACAAGTCTTATTATGCAATCTCTTTCAGAAATATCTGTTATGCATTTCCTGTCTTCACCATAGTTCAGCACTACTGTTGGCATCAGCCGTTTGCACTGACAGGTCAAGTGAAAAAGCTGTTGGTCTAACTTGAACTCTCAAATGAAAATAAATTCTGTTATCAGTTACTATAAAGTTGCAAATAAATCACAAAGAATTCACATTTCTGCCCCAGGTATTTTTTATTAAAATAATCTCAAAGCGATTAAAACCGAAAACTATCACAATCAGAAAGCTAATTCCTTCCAAGAACCTGGTGCAGTTGATAAGACCATTCTAGATCATGGCTTACTTAGAATTTCTGGGGCATTGGAAAAGTCACATCAAGAAGTTTGACTAACTTTACAACTCTCTATATATGTCAGTTTGAGTCACAGGCATGACTATTGTTCTGTGCATGCATGCAATTCTTGAATGTGCTATAACTAAGGTGACTCAGAGACTTTTTTCAGAAATAAAAATGCAGCTATAATTTCTTTTTTATTAGACAGCTCATGTTGGTCAGGAGAAAGAGAATTATTTGATCACATCAGACAGTTTTTCTACTGATTGCAAAATTCTTGCCTGATTTTCATTTCGGGGACATTGTGAACACATATTTATCTTCCGTCAGAGAATACCATACATCTCAAGGAAGTGACATTGTTTTTTCTAGTCTTGTATTTTCTCTTCTTAATTCAGATACATGACTTTACAAACAGCTTAGGAGTTCCAAAAAATGTTAAGCAAGTTCACTGTTAACTAAATCAGGACATAAATACAGTACTGAACAGCTGGAATTCTGGAAAATAGTTTCTGTGAAGTGTCACAAAATTCCTGGGACCATGGAAATGTCAAATTTGAGATGCTTGACTGAGAAAGCTCCACAATGAGAGGTGATAATCCAACCTCTGCAGATTCTTTATTGTTTATAAACTGTTGCTGCTGCCTGTATAAAATCAACTTCAGCAAAGACACATCCTCTGCCTGGAAAGACAGCTAAATATCAGAACCCATGAGGCGTTGATGCTGCTTGAGTGTGCTCACACACTACTTTTCAGCCAGTACAATGAATAATACAGTTTGTAAAGATGGTACCAATTGTGTGATCATTTAATAATTCCTTATTCCATTAAATACTCAGACCTAGCATCACCTGGATCAAGACTATATATATATATATATATGTATATATATAAAGTCTTTCTGTAAATTGACATGACTTTTGGATCCAAATAGAGTGCTCCTAGTGATCCAGAACCTTCAGAGGGCTCTCTTCTCCCAAAGAAATTTCAATTAATTAACTATTTATCAATTCATAGGCAGTCTTTCTTGGTAATTCTTCGTTACTGACATTGAAACCTTGGATGCTCATTTCTAATTCTTTTGTACTGACGAAAAGTGATTTCCTTGGGAAAAAACTGTAGGAAAAGTGTCTCTAAGGCTTCTCATAATGTCAATTTCTTTACCACAATGTCCTTGAGGGTTGTATACTGTGCAGGATAGATTTCACAGCTTAAAAGATGACAAAAGTTTGAATCTCATCTCATTTATACAGTGGGTTTTTTAGAAGTCCAAAGCACTCAGCCGTTCTCATTGAACAGAGTGTGACTAGGCCACTATGTATGTACCTATCAAAATAGAATTAATTTATTATTAGTCATGTGGAGTTTATTTAGGAACTGCTAGTGCACAATAACTTTAAGTACATTCTGTTTCTCAGTTATTATAGTAGTCAACAATACTTCAAAGTAATAACTGTAAAGCTTGCACTTCCAGGCAAACACTTCTATTAGGCTGCTCTAATACATAAATGTTGTTCACAAATAATGACACTGCAGGTTGACAAATTCTGTTATAAGTCAGTTGGTTTACACTTCACAAAAATTTTTTTCTCACTATTTTCTCTGAGTCTAAGCATAGCTAAAGTTGTCAGTTACCAGTTTCAAAACACAGATCTAAGATTACTTTTTCAGGGATTGTATATCTAATCAGAATAGATTATGTTTCTTTTTCTAAACTTTTTCTCAGTGTTTAATTTTCAAATAACTTCCCCCAAAAACACAATCAATACACTTTCTCTAAAAATCCACATGCTTACATCAATTCAGGTGAAGCCTTATTTTGGATGTTTTTTTGCAGGCCAAGAGGGCATCTGGCAATCTTTTAGTCTTTGCAGTTTCTCTGAAATGTTGTCAGAATAGTCTGGTGAAAAATTAAATACAAGCGGGTTTTTGGCATGGTTTTTTGAAATCTGGTTAGAATGAGAAGGGTAGGACCCATTTTGTCATATAGAATCTCTGAATACTATCCCACTTTCACTCCTGTCTTTGTATGTGCCAGATGAACTGCATGGGGAAGGAAGAGTATCAGCTCAGCCAAGGTTCTTTTCATACCTTGAGAAATGTCATGTTCTCTTTTAGGAGAGACCATTAGACTGCTTTGGATTTTGGAACATCACCAGGGTGTTTTAACATGGTATAGAAGTAGTCATCAGAGACATGTACTTACTTCAAAAATCTCAAAAATTAAATTTGCAGGTTTTCCTTCATGCCACATACCCATGGCACATTCAAGAAACTATGTTAAAATATCTAGATCCCAGTGTACTTTAAATAACATGTTTTAGAGCCCTCAGGAATACCAAAGCAAATGAAATCTTAGTATAGAAACATGCAGAAGTTATTAAGTGAAATTATGAGACGAACAGAATACAGAGGCAAAGGAATAGAGTACAGACCTCTGTATTTCTTGGAGTGACAGATCACAGGTAACCAACCTTGTATGTAAGCATGTACCTTAAATGTCACACAGATGAATAACTGAGTGACCTTCACAGCCTAAAACAGTTTTGCAGCTGTGCAACAAGCTTCCATAACAACAGGATACAATATTCAAGGTCATTACTGCTATTTAATACAGTGCAAATTTCTTTCCAGATGGCTTTATCTCAATAGCTTCTATTTTCCAAAAACAGCAGCTATTTTCGTTTTGAAAGTGAGTAATTTGGCATAATCATTTCATGGTTTTGTGATTTGCTCTTTTAAACAATCCCTATGTTATTGCTAAGGAGAGAGTTTTCTGCAATCATTTCCCTCAGTGCATCTCCACAACTTCCACTTCCAGGCCACTGTCATACCAGTTTTCCATGAAGGTCCATGGCTCTGCAAAAGTCCCTTGTGTGAGGCCCAGAACAATAAGCTGTCCACAGCTTTTCCACAGTCTGAGCACCAAACTCTTTTTTTGTACATAGACAGCAGAGATGTGATCAGCCTGTGCAGGATGCTGAAACTTGCTCTTCACATACCCTTTTCTTCCTTTCACTTGCAGAATTATGGTTTGACTGTTGCCCTGTGGACTGAGATTAGGTTTAGATGTCACAGTCATCAGGTTGGGAAACAACATGGTGTGCAAATGCATTTTACGCTTCCAGCAGTCTGTAGTGTAAACAGACAAATCAGCATATACTGTAAAAATAGCCTTTCACGTAACTACAGAAAGCGTGATAACAACAAGTGATTGCACAACCTGTGAAGTGTCTTTTACTTATGCCACATTGCATGTTCCCTGTGTTTTGCCTAATCACAAGTAGAAGACATCTGTCATTATTACTCCCTTTCTTCCTGCAAGAAATCCCTGCTTGTGGGTAGAACCATGGAAAATGCTTGTCCCAGCCAGCAACAGTGCAATGGGCCTCCAGTGTCTGATAGGCACTCCCTCCTCCCCAGGAAAACGTCTTGTAGTAAAATAAATGTGTTTGTGCAGTGGTGACTATTTGTCACTGTAGACCCTGACACAGGCATTAAAGCATCTGCCATTTAGAACTGTGTCTCATAACTGGCCAACATGAGAGCTGCAATGAAACCCTATCTTACCATATTGAACTGGAGAAGTCTGTTTAGTTAGCAAGGTTGCACCTCTCAGATACTAACAGGACTGTAACTGATATGAACACTAAAGTCCATATCCAATCAAAGGCAAACAGCAATAATTTGGAACAGCTATACAGTCAAGACCTCTGTGAATAAGAATTTTTAAATCTTCCCCCACAAAGATTGTACATTTATACAGAGTTGTCTTTTCCAGGTCTCTTTCTGGCTCCCCAGCTCCAGAGCACATATTACACTGTCACTACCCTATTTGTAAAACTTACATTTGAGGGAGGGCTGCTACCATGTGCTTTTAAATTCTTTAAAGTGACACATACTTATATACAAGCACTGGCATGTACCGTACACACACTTCCTCTAGTCAGTTCCTAAATCTCCAGTGAGAATGCATGTGACATTGTGGATATGCAAATAATATCAAATCTGTGGATGAGCAGACTTTTAATAGGGTCAAGTGAACAAAAAATTCTAGGTAAACAAAAGTCAGATAAGTCTAACATCATATATAAATTAAAATCCAGAATTAAAGCTTGTCTGTGTTATTCCTACAGACCCCTGTGAAATTCATTTTAAGGCAAGAAGAGATAATGAAATTCAGCTAAGTGCTGCTACATACCACAAGCCATGAAGCTCCATATGCTTTGTTCCAGTAGCAGGAATTATTACTATTATTATTACTTCCGTGAAGGTCAGAAAGGTTCTTTTTGCTTAAATTTCCCATAGGTCATTGTCAGCATAAAAAATGCTGGTCCCTCATAGAGCCTCCACTGCCCAGACTTTGAAGAAAACTCATGGAAAATCTCTAATCTCTATTTACCAAACATTTCTGTAATATTTTGTAGATTCAGGAATAGATACATGCTTTTTAACAGACTACCAATCTTTGTTGGGCCAGCTCTCCCTTTACACATCTGTCAGCCATTTCAAACATCCTACAGAGTAGATGCTTAAAATATCCTTCTGAAGGGAAAGGAGGGATGAAGTTTCTAATCTTCTATTTGCAATCCTTAGCATAATATTCTATTTCAGCAGCAAATCACACTTCTCTAGTTGTCCCCTAAGAACTGTGGCTACCAATGTCAGTGGATCATATAGGTCAGCCAGGTACAGATCTGTCAAACCTGGCACTGCTGAAGAGCCAGCATCCCCTTAACATTTCAGGGTGCCTTCCAGCTTAGTTCCTCAGGAACAGAGCCCAGATGACACACCCTTGAGAGCACCCTGTAAGGAGAATGGAAAGTGCAGTAAGTCAGGGCTAGTCAGAGATTTCCTTGACAAAGGCATTCCTGACTGAGGGAAATGAGAATGTGAACACATCCTGGGTGAGTATCTGAGTGTACCTACAGACACATCATGAGGAATGACAGACAATTAACCCTGTAACAGCTTAGGCTGGTGTCCTATGTCACTACACAAGCTACGAGTGACAACAAAACACGGGGAGTAACACGTATTTCTAGACACACCACCTATCCTTACCTGAACAACCTACCAGACTCAGGTGAGAAGGCCCGTGTGAACTGGAATTGACAGAACCCAAGAGCAAGAGCCTAGAGGTTTTCAGTAGCAAAGAGGTTTTCAGTATTTCCAGTATATTCCAGTGGTTGCCGGGAGACAGTAATGAGGAGAGCATTTTTTTTCCTGTTGAGAAATTAGATGAAAAATGCTACAGTTTTAAAAGGTGTTATTTTTTCCTGTGGGGAAAAGAAAAAGGATGCTGGAAATAGCAATCAGTAGAAGATATAAAGTCAAATGTTAGAGATATTTCAAAAACACATTTAGAAGAATAAAAACTGTTTGAAAAGGCAAAGGCAGAAGAAGAATATCTTGTATTAACAATAAAATACTGATAGTTTCTGCTAAGAAAGATGCTGTTGAACGTGAGCATAAAAGGAAGAAGAGGAGAGTGAGAGTGGGAATAGAAAGATTTCCATTTCTAAAGTGCAGAAAAATTCTGAGAGCCCTGGTATGCCCACAGCTGGACCTACACTGGTAACCAGCACTTCATAAACCTACAAGAAGCAATTTAAGAATCATTACCCTGGTAGCCAAAGTATCTAGCCATCTCTCGAATCAGGTATTGCATGAGTAGAATAGGGCTATAACTAGGCCTGAAAATTTCACCTTCACCCAGGTGCCCTTTCACAGTGACACACAGGAATGGATATGACGGATCCTCACTGATTGCCAATGCCACTGCAAAGAAGTGTCAAAGAGATCAAAGATTTAAAACACACTGTGCCTGTGGCTGGAAGAACCTTGAGAACAATGCAGGAGAAAAAGGAGATATTTGGAATGGTATAAAGTGTTAAGTGAGTCCTAGCTGACAAAATACTTCTTAATAGTTCTGGACTAAATTTCTGCTTAAACCTTAAGGTGTCAAGAGTGACCCAGGCAGTTCCAGAAAAAAACACAGTTATCTAGAAAAATTGTATATGGCAAAGTGAATTTGGAGGGACCTAACTCCTGGAGGCCAGCTGTGGCTTAAAATGCAGTGCATCTTTGTTGTATTTGGTCATCCTGACCACTCACTGAATTTACAACTCACTGACTTTCTGAAATACTTCTTTGGTAAGGATAATAGACCTTGTAGACCAAATACAACACATCAGAGTTTTACTTGTATAAATATGCTGAAAGTATATTTTCAGTAGAGCTACCACGCATGGAAGCATGAACAATTGAATAAAGAACTGGCCTCAGAGTAAGTTTTTCTGTGAGGTTCTACCAAGCCGACTGAAATTACAAGCAGACTTCAGTAGTGATCCTCCTTTCAATTCTCTGTCCAGTTGTTCGTATTCACATGCTTTTATTTCCTCTTATGTCTTTGTGCTTATATCTAACATGATAAGGAATACAAAGCATGAAGAGAAAAAAGGTTGATATCAACTTTTGAATCTTCCACTTGATTCAGTTTTGTAACGGAGAACATCTCTGAGGATATTTTATTCATATGTGCTATGTTTGCTAGCTGTGTTACATAAACCAAGGAGCTGGAGTGGGAGATGCAGCAAAATTCAAGTTTCTTATATGATGGGGAAACTGGTAATTTTCATTCAAATTAAAATTTATTTACAGTTTATTTACAGTTGTTAGGAGTTTTGCTCCTACCAGTTAGTCCTACAAAGGACTAATTATGTTGTGCCCACATCACTGTGAGGAACTGAATCTGTTTATTCTGTCACTAACTGCTTGAAAGAAAGAACATATTTTGTTTCCTGTTTAAAAAAAATCTGTTGAAAGCAGCAGGAGCATCTGGCTCCCAAACTTACAGTTTCCCAACTCACAGAGTCCACTTAAGGCTCTTGAAAGGACAACAACAATTTGGCAATTATCTCTCTCCCTTAAACTAAATTTTCATTTGTGCACCTTACCAGTAGATTTATCTCATCTGCCTTGTTCAAAACATTCCCAGGGTAATGTTGAAGAAACAGAAGATTAAAAGAAAAAATGAGCATAGTAAATGTGAAAAAATATTTAAGCAATCAGCACACTTTTGGTTTGTGGAGTTTGGGGTTTTTTTTTGTTATGGGGGGGGATTGTTTGTATTTGTTTGGTTGTTTTTTGTTGTTGCTGCTTTGAGTTTTTTATTACTACCATTACTAATGCTATGGGACAAAGCAAATAATATGTAACACCCAAAAGCATGTAAAGGAGTAGCTTTTCCATGGATAGTCAGCAAATTAAATCAGAGACACAACGGATGGGTAAAGGTCAACATTATATCCCTCTTTAAAGGTGGAAAATCAAATCACAGGAAAAGTAAGTGAGTGGTCAAAGGTCAAACAGAAAGCAAGTTGCAAAACATGGAAACTGAGAAACTGTTTCTTATGTTCAGTGCCTTAACTGCCAGACTCCCCTTTCTTTAATCTGAAGAGGGAAAAAATCTCAGTGGTGGAATAGTATCAAAATTAGTTTTGCTGAGAACAGTCTGAATTTCTCTGTTTCATCCAAAACTGGATATTGTTCTGCTCATTAAAGCAGAAATGAGATCCTCTCCAACAACACTGATGTAGTGAAAACAAAACCACAACTACTCTTAGTGTTAAAGATTTTTGTTCTCCAAAAAATTGGTTTGCATTTTTGGAGAAAGAGTCAAGTCAATAATTAATTTCATTGTAGCTTTAGAGAAATGAACAATGCTGCTACACTTGCCTTCAGAAAGCTGAAGTTTGGAGCTACATTTCAGAACTATGAGACCATTGCAGGTGCTTCATCTTCATGTATTATTGTTTCTATAAAAAGCCTCCACGTGTGTATATACACAAACACACAGGAATATACTTACTTATCCACATAAACATACATACATATGCATGCATGTGGGCATATATATATGGACACATATGCATATACACATATATGTATTTACATAAGCATGAAGACATTGCATGGTATTTAAAGAACACAAGGCAGTGCAGGAAAAGAGGCAAAGAGGTCACTTCCCCAATCCTCTTTCTTTATGTGAGACAGTTCCAGTGATGTGACATTACAGTATAAGCTAAGAGAGAGTGATCACGAGCTCCATTTCTGTCTCTGTGTCTAGGAAGCTCTCCATACCCTGCCAGGCCCAAGGGATTAACTTCAGTTACACCATATGCCTGGGCTTTGCTTGCCCTAAACAGCGTCAAGGACAAGGGCTGTCCCGTGTGTCCCATCACACTGTAACCCAGTCACCTGGAATCACTCCTGTCACCTCACGGGCAAGGTGGGAAAGTTCACACTGAAAGGCTAAGCCAAGGTGCAATATCTGTGGGTGCCTCATCATCGCAGCACAGCTCTGCCTTGGCAACCTTCCCCGTGTGTGTGGAGGAGCAGCGAGCTTGGCTCCTAACCTTGGGCTGGCCCGGGTGGCTTGGGTCACAGGAATGGCATGCTGCAAGGGGAAGGTGGCGGGGGGGTGGAAATAGCAGAGGCTTCTACTGAAAATATTAACCCGTCTATTTGGAAAGTGATGGCTGCCTTTGAAATCTCTCCTTATACATCTATACTTAGCCCCGGGCTGGGAGCGTGCGCCGGGGGTGTGAGGGGTGGGCTGGGGGAGGGCTCCCTGCGCAGCCCCGCGCCTTTGTCCTCCAGCCGTGCCCCCGAGGGCTCGGCAGCGGGGCCGGGGCCGCCCGCCGCGCCGGGACGCTGCGCCCGAGCCTCCACCTCGCTGCATCCCGAACTCACGGCACTTCGGGGGACGGTGCAAAGTTGGGTTGGATTTTTTTTTTCCGCTTGTTTTTGTTTTTCTTTTTTTTTTTTTTTTAATTTTTTCTAATTTGTCTCCCACCTTTCGTGTCCCCCCTCCCCCTTCTAAATAGGAGATGTTCTCAGGACAGCGCCCGGGAGACTGGCTGGAATCGGTTTTGGAGGGTGATACACCGCGACAGCTAAAAGTTGGATAGGGTTTCAGCAGCTCCTATATAAAGCAGGGGAGACTTATGTCACTGCACTAATTAAATTCCATCTGGGTTGTTCCTCAGGGTGTTTTTGAGATTGCCACCCAACTCAAGCAGGCAGAGAGGCCCAGGGACAGCATGATGGACCTTTTTGAAACTGGCTCCTATTTCTTCTACTTGGATGGGGAGAATGGAGCCCTGCAGCAGTTGGAGATGGCTGAGGGATCCCCGCTGTACCCAGGCAGCGATGGCACCTTGTCTCCATGTCAGGACCAAATGCAGCCGGAGGCCGGCAGTGACAGCAGCGGAGAGGAGCATGTGCTGGCACCCCCGGGACTACAACCCCCTCACTTCCCCGGCCAGTGTTTGATCTGGGCTTGTAAAACTTGCAAGAGAAAGTCGGCCCCCACGGACAGACGGAAAGCAGCCACCCTGCGGGAGAGGAGAAGGCTGAAGAAGATCAACGAAGCCTTCGAGGCTCTGAAAAGGCGGACTGTGGCGAACCCCAACCAGAGGCTGCCCAAGGTGGAGATACTGAGGAGCGCCATCAGCTACATCGAGAGGCTGCAGGACCTCTTGCACAGGCTGGATCAGCAGGAGAAAATGCAGGAGATCGGGGGGGACCCCTTCAGCTTCAGCCCCAAGCAGGGAAATGTAAGCACTGCCGCTTGGCTCCTCCGCCGCCACGGCAGCGCCGCCGCGCCCGTCCCCTCCCTCCTCCTCCTCTTCGGCAGGGCCGCTGCGGGGGCCGGGAGGGCTGGCGGGCGCGGAGGGCGCTCCTCGGGGAACCTGCCAGTCCTCGGGCCTCCAGAGGTCCGCCGGCCCGGCCCGGCCCGGGGAGCCGCGGCCGCCCCACTAACACCCGTCCTCTCCTCATGTCTCCCCGCTCCCGCCCCCGCCCGTGTGCCGCAGATCCCCAGTTCGGACTTCCTGAGCACCTGCGGCTCCGACTGGCAAAGCGTTTCTGACCATTCCCGAGCCCTAGGAGTCAGCCCCAAAGAAGGTAACTTGCCCCGCGGGCCCCGCTCGCCGCCCTGCCGGCCCCGCTCGCCCGACGCCCCCGGGCCCGAGCCCCCTTCCCTCGCCCCGGCGGCCGCGTTCCCAGCGGTCCGGCCCTCACGCTCCCTCCTTTGCCCGGGCTGTCCGGCAGCCGGGAGCCCCCAGGCACAGGCCCGGCGAGGAGGAGCAGTCTGCTCTCTAATGCCTTTTCTCTCGTTGAGCAGGAGTCTCCGTTGTCGAGTCGTCGGCCTCCAGCAGCCTTCGCTGCCTCTCTTCAATAGTGGACAGTATTTCTTCCGACGATCCCAAACTGCCCAGCGCGGAGGAAGCGGTGGAGAAATAAACCCGGTTTTGTGGTAGTATATTTAACGGAGATGGAACGTCCACCCTCTCTCCCCTAAACTAAGTAACGAAGTAAATTCTCACAGCGGAAAACCCAAGCAGGGGCCTTTTTAAGACCGAATCAAGGTACACCTACTCCAAAGAAAATGGCTCCCACTGACTCGAGCTAGAAAAACTTCCCCTTGCCTTCTTTCCCCCCCCCCCCCGCCCCCCAAGTTTTGTTTTCTTTAAATTGTGTTGCATAAACCACCCTTCCTTTTTTTTTTTTTTTTTTTATTTTTTTTTTTTTTATTTTAAAATACTTACCTGTGTACCGGTGATCCGCTTTGTCTGAGACTCACCGGAAAGTTCATTCCTGTCTGAGTGAAGCTCTTGGTTGCATTGCGTGTGAGTCATATTTAAAGAGTCTCCCTCCTCATTTCGTTCCTGTAAATAATTTCAGTACTGTCTTTTCTTTTGTAAACATAACATATATATTTAAATGGTGGAATGTGATATTGTATATAAGAACAGATGGATTTCTTGGATTGTAAAATAAAGCTCTTTGTGTTACAGTGTTTTCCTCCCGTCCTCTTAATTTCGTAAAATAACCCGATCCCGGAGTTCAAACCTGCCACTGACTCCAGCGAACGAAGGCCTGAAGAGTCAGACCCATGTAACAGCAGCGCGACCCGTGTGACCGGGGGCAGGACACAGGACAGATTTTTCCTTCGTTTACTCCTCTAAGGCTCCCCCTTTAGGGCCGCACCCGCGGTGTGAATCACCCGTGTCCCCGTGGGCTGCCGGGGAAGCCGGGAGGGCACGGGTGGGTGTACGGACAGGACCCGCCGCCTCTCCGGCCTCCCGCAGCGCTCCGCGGCCCGGCTCCTTGCCGTGCTTGCGGAACGCACGTCCCCCTGGAAAGCGATATTTCTCCCCTAAAATGTCCAACAGGTACTCCAACGAGTACCTTGCCAGGCAAAGATGCTTCGCCGGCCTTGCCCTGCACGTGGAAGGTGAGGTTAGAAACGGGGCATGAAAGAAGATACCGCTGCCCGTCGTCCCCCCCCAGCCCCGACCTCCTGCCCCGGTCTTTGAGCTGGGAGAGGCTCAGTGCGTCTCACCTTCTCCTCTCGGCACAGAGGACTTGAACGCAGGGCTTGTCTGCCGCAAAAATGACGGGCCTGCTGCACTAATGGGGCAGCATCCGGCTGTGACAGGAGCCCGCTCCCTCTGGGGCTGGAGGAGCTGTAGTTTCTGCCCAGGAAAGGTAACTCCCCTTGACTTCCTTGAGCCTGCGGGAGAAGGGAATGGGGTCCTCCAGGGAGGAAAGAGTTAAGCGACCGAAAGGGTTTGGGGGTGGGGGGGTAACAGCATATGAAGCCTTTCACTCAGTGATGTAAAAAAACACAGGCTCTCTGAGGATGGAGTAACGGAGCTGCTCACAGTCAGGGCGTTACGGTTTGTAACAGATTGTACCCCCGGGAAGGGGCGACCACCAGGGAACCGCGCATTCTGCCCCTGGCACACACACAGGGCTCGCCGGACAGCCGGCACAAGTAAACAGAGGACACTTCAACTCTACCCGCGTGCGGTCTCCTCACCAACTTCAGCCCTTGATTTATTCTTTATTTCTGTTTTTTGAAAAGTCACAGCCGCGTTTCGGGAAGGTCTCCCCCTTCCTGGCCATCTGGGGCACGGGTACACCGGTCCGAAGTGGAAGTTCTGAGTAGAGCCTGCTCTGAGAGCTGGCTCTCCCATCGGCCGTGCCTTCCTACCACCCTTTCTGTGCCGCCGTGGCCAGCCGGGTTTTTAAACCAGTCATGCGCTAGCTCTAATTGCTCTCTAGTGAGATACTCCCTTGAAAGGAGTAATTGCGGCGGGACAGTGTGGTGGGCACAGTGATGCAACAGTTTCCCCATTTTTTTCTCCTTTCAAATTAAACTCCATTGCCTCGGGACTCTCCAGAAAGCGGCGCGTCGGGGAGCGCGGGGCCCTGCGTGCCACCTCTGCGACCTGGCACGAGAGAGAAGACGGTGCAGCTCGCTTCTATAGAGAAAGCACTTGCCCAGCAAGAGAATATTTCAGATCGGGCTAGCAGCTCGTCGCCTTCCTTCCTAATTTGTTTCAAACCCGGCCGAGTCCGCGGGAAGGGCTACACACAGTTCCCACGGCGGTCCGAGCCCCGCGGGACCCGCTGCCCGCATCAGGGCCGGGGCCGTGCTGAGCCACCCCTCAAGGCCACAGAGTCGCGCCCACACCGGGGCAGCCGACTGTAAGATTTACCCGCAGCCGGGCATTCACCTCCGCAAGCCGCCCGGCCGCCCGGCAGGACCCCCGCGGCAGTGTCTCCTCCAGCAGCAGAGTAACTTGAGCGATTGTTTGGAGTAGGTTTGCCTAAAGGAGAGTTTTTTCATTAAATAAAGAAAATACCTCCCGAAGAGACTCTCCGTGACCCCCGCGGCTGCAGCTGACATGCCGGGCTTCCCAGTGAAGGTCGTCAGTGTGTTTGCAATTAAAATGTTTGTGTTAGATATTAATAACGATAATCTTTACTTAAGTCCCCAGCCAAAGCAAACAGGGCCCTGGAATCACAAAATCAAAGGGCAATAACTGGGTAAAGACAAGAGGTTTGTGATTTAATGAAGTCTTTTTCCGGAGGGACCACGCACAAAGTCATCGAAGTTTTTACGCAAATGCAAGTGCCCCTGCCGCTCCCTCCTCCCCTCTGCGGGCTGGAATCCCGCGCTCAACACAACCTTCCTCTCCTCTACCTGCTCCGCTCCCCTGGGAACCAACCACCTGCTCGCTCCCTCAGGAGCGGAGGGATGCGGGTTCCGCCGGCCAGCGGTGTGGGGTGCCCGGCCCGGCGTGGCACAGCCCCGCCCGCCCGAGGTGCCTGCGGGGCCGGGAACGATGGGGGGAAGGCGGGTAAAGGGGGGAATGGGGTTCCTGTCTGCAGTGCTGCCGCATTGACACCGCTTTCCTCTGAAGAGATGCGACCGAGCGTTTAAAGCCTTGTTTTTTAGTTTGGGGTTTTCGTTTTTGTATTTTTGTTGTTGTTGTTTTTTTCCTTTTGTTTTGTTGGGGTTTTTTGGTCGGTCGGTTGGTTTTCGCTTTTATATTGTGCATCTTTATTCTCCTCCGTGAAACCACCCGCAATCCAGGGAGGGAAGCAGACAGCCAGCAGCAGGCTTAGCTCATTTTCTGACCTCGAAGTCAAGGCGGTCAAGAGGCGACACAGCAACTATTTCCACGGGAAAATTCCTGCGTGGACCACTGCTGCTTTGGGGACCCCGTACGATTTTTCCCCGTACGAAGTGTCCGTCTTTCTGTGGAAAATGAGCTAGGGATGGGTGTAGGGGGCAGGGAGGGAGGAGGTTGAATAATTGAACCATGTGCTCGCTGGGACGCCCCTCCGATAGCAGGAACTAGCAACTTTTCCCAGTCTCAAGGCTGCTAAAAACCCCCTCGTATTCCTTTGATCTCTCCTGGGAGTCCCGAGGAGCCAGCAGAGGCCAATGCCTTCTTCAGCTGTCCTCTATACAATTCCCTCTGGCAGGTACTAATGTGTTTACTTAGGTGCGCACGGTTCCCAGCGCTGGGGGGAACCAAACGTTTCTCACACGGCTGGAAGCGCCCGGCCCCACCAGCCCGACTGGGAAACAGTTTTGTTGTCGGGACATCACGGAGGAGCACTCGCTGCCGCTGCCGGCACCCACGGACGGCGGGAGCCGAGCGGAGCGGGGCGGAGCGGAGCGGAGCGGCTCGGCAGCATGAAGTTGCCCGCTCCCGCCGCCCTGCGCGGGGCCCGGTGTGCGCTCCGTGGAGGCCGGCCGGGCACAGCGCGAAGGCGCTCCGGAAGGCCGGGGCTGGGGGTGCGCTCGGGGAGACCGCAAACACCTCTCACCCCCTCAGTCCGGTGGCTTATGGTTTCGGTAGGATTTTCTTCTCTTAAATAGAAAGGCGTGGGACTTGGGAAAAGATGGCACGCTCTGCAAACGGTGCCCGCATGGCATGGAATCCCTCCAGGAATAGGTGCAGCACGGCGATTCCTGAGGAGTGGGGAGGGCTGGGGTGAGGAACACCATTTAAAGGGATCCTGACACGTTCACCACTTTCTCTCTACCAGTCCACAGCAGCAGACGGTGTCTGATGCTAAAGCTGTTCCCGCTTTCCAGACTTGAGCCTCCTGAAATGCAGCATTATCCTCCCCCTCCCCCCACCCTGCCCTTCGCCAGCAGCCTCATTAGCCAGCCTTGTAGTTCGTGTTTTCTCCCCCCTTTCTTTAGTTCCACTCGCCTACTGCATTTTTGCAAATTTGTTTTGAGATCACTTTACCAGAGAAGCCGGGGGCTCCTTAAGGGATACTAATTACTGATTTTTTTTCTTTCTGAGTGACAGGCCCTTCCATGTTTTCTTCCATTTCCCCAAAAATATTCAAGGAAAAAGGAAAGAATTTTTTCCAGTTCTTTAAAGACTTCTGGGGAAAAGCACGTTTCTTAACAGCTCCAGCTCCTCTGAGTTAAGAGTCAAATCTGTGAGCTGAAGCTCTGCATGCCAGGAGGGTGGGACTGAGGGGCTTGGCGTTGTGCACCGGGAGATCTACAGTGCATGCTTGGAGAGAACCCAAGCATGCACCAACCCAGAAAGGTGATCGGAACTGCAACCGGCGCTTTAAAGATCAAGTTTATTTGTGCACGAAGCATAAATATGTAAACAGGTCTATTTTAGCCAGAGCAAACGTGGTAAATGAAATTGTGTGTGTGTGTCTGTGTGTGTGCACACCACAGCCCAGTGAAGAGTTCAAGTTACTGCCGAGCAGAACCCCCCTGACTGATGCTGTCTTACGAAAACAGTAGGGAACTGTCCTGTTTCAGATGTGGCCCAACAGAACAGCAACCTGCACCTCAGAGCGGCAGAAGCCTGAAATTCTGAGCTTTCCCATTCTGTAACTTTACTCCTTTATCAACTCCCTGCTTTTCATACAGTATTCATTTCAAAGGGGGTTCTCCGTATTTATGGCCCCAGATAAACCAAAGCAGTGCAGATGTAGCCTTCCCCAGCTTTTATAAAATTTTGCTTCCTTTCGTAGGAAGAAGGGTGTGTGCATGGTTGCTTTTTAGGAAAAAATTTAGCCTAAGAGTGGAAATCCGCCTCTGGGGGCTCGGGGGTGGTGGTAGTGGGGAAACAAGGACGGGTTCCCTCCAGCCCCAGCCCAGGCCGAGCTGCTTGCCTTGCTCCGCCTTGCCCGTGCGGATCGGAGGGCTTCCCGGCGGTGTGCGCTGCCACACGGTATCTCTCTCAATGGTATCTTCTCAGGAGATACTTCCCTACCCGCCTTGCTCGCTTGATCGGCAGCTCCTGGAGAGAAGCGGCTGGCCGTGCCACCTCTCCTCCTGAAGAGAGGCTAACTGAGGGCGCCTTTTTCCTGGGCACACAAACCGGCTCCGTAGCGTTTGAACCGCTGCTGGGTCATCTGCTCGCCGTTTGACTTAGCCTAGGTCACATAATTTTATTCCCAGGTAGGGAAGGTTTCCTTTGCCTTCTCATAATATTTTCCTCAGCTACAAAAGCCACCTGGATGAAACCAAAGGATTCCTGCGCGTTAGCAAATGCCTGTTAAATGGCTTCATTACCACTCTAATGACCCTTGCACCGCTCCGCTCGGCTACTGCTGCGGCTGGGGCTCTGCAAGGCTTTTGTCCCCTTGTGTAAAGTTACTTAGGGATTGTGGGGTTAGAAATTTTACACTTCCAGGAGGGGTTTGTTGCACTGGCAGCTGGGACGCATCTGTAACGGTACAAGTTTGCCTGAAAGCAGAAAATTAGCAAGCCCAAGGCAGTGCTTGACTGTTGTGTTCCTAGCAGCTCCAGGTCACAAGAGTAGGAGAAAGAATGGGAAGGGGATTTGTCTCGCAGCAAACACATACACTTTTCTTTTGTGAGTACCTTTCCTTGTGATCCGATAGCTCTAAAATCTGGTTTCCCTCCTCCTCGTGTCTCCTGGCCGCAAGCAGCTGTGCATAGTTGCCCCCCAATTTGAAAATTTGTAAATTTAATTACTGGACAAAGTGCTCCTAGAGATAAATAAACACATCTTAGGTCTAACAAGAAGGTTATAATTTTTCAGGTTAGACCTGGATCACGGGCTGTGGGAAATAAAGGTATGCAAGTAGACACTGTAGATGTCCCTCCCGAGGAAACGTGTGATGGGAAACGAGAGATGGGAACACCGGGACGAGGAAGGGCTCTGTAGGAGCCACTGACAAGCGGTCGTGCGCATCCAGTGCCCCTCTTTCTCTTTCCATACCAAACTGCAAATGCACAGCCCTGGTTGGAAATTCGGGGATGTCGCAACCAGTTCTTGGGAGGTCGTTCATTAGAAAAGTGCCCATCTCTCGGCGCTCCAAAGGAGCGGTGCGAAGCAAATTGTCTCCTGGGGACTGGAGGGGGCTTGCCCAGACAGCTCCCGGCAGGGGCTGTGGTGGGATATGCTAATAAAGACTGGCCGCTACGGACCAGCCTCCCTTTCCATGTATATATAAGGGCCCCCCGCATCAGCCGAAGGACACTTGGTCTCGGGTCGCTAATTACGGAGGAAATTGCCCCGGTGCGCTGCGGAGCGCCTTGCCGAGAGCCGGTGGCCGCCGTCCCGCACTGACGCTTCCGCAGCAGGGATGGAGGTGATGGACAGCTGCAAGTTCTCCCCGTCCGAGCTCTTCTATGACAGCTCCTGCCTCTCCTCCCCGGAGGGCGAGTTCCCCGAGGATTTTGAGCCCAGGGATCTGCCTCCTTTCAGCGCCCACGAGCCACCCGAGCCCGCCTGCTCCGAGGAAGAGGAGCATGTCCGTGCTCCCACTGGCCACCACCAAGCTGGACACTGCCTCATGTGGGCTTGCAAAGCCTGCAAAAGAAAATCCACCACAATGGACCGGCGGAAGGCAGCCACCATGAGGGAGAGGAGGAGGCTGAAGAAAGTGAACCAGGCTTTTGAGACCCTGAAGAGATGCACCACTGCCAACCCCAACCAAAGACTCCCCAAAGTAGAGATCCTGAGAAACGCCATCAGATACATCGAGAGCCTCCAGGAGCTCTTGAGGGAACAGGTAGAAAACTACTATCACCTGCCGGGACAGAGTTGCTCCGAACCGACCAGCCCCACTTCCAGCTGCTCCGATGGGATGGTAAGACAGAGGCAGGAGCCATAGGGCTGTGGGGACCCCAGGACGGCCCGCGGGAAGGTGCCCCTCGGCCCAACGCCGTGGGACCAGTCCCATGGGTGTGGGACGGGCCGAACGCATCCGGACATCAGGAGCAGGCGGGCGGTTTGCCTAACAACAGGCCCCTTCCCAGATTTTCCGCTGAGCAGGCACGTGGGCTTTCTGGGGATGCATGGGGGGGCGGGAGCGCTGCCCGAGGGCAGCCGGCAGGCGCCCCAGCCCCCGGGGTCCCGGCGTCCCCTCTGCTGCCCTACTGAGCGCGGCCTTAGACGGGTAAGGCTGGGGCCTGGGGGAGATGGGGAAGGCGCTGCCCAGGGCCAGCAGCCTGGCTGGGGGGCGGCTGCTTCGCTCCCTCCCCGCCGGCCTTTATGGCTTTTTCCCTTCTCGTGGAGCGTCCCGCTGGCCCCTGGGAGGGGGCGGCAGGGCCGGCACTCGCCCCTCGCTGTCTTGCAGGCCGACTGTGGCAGCCCCGTTTGGTCGGCGAGAGGCAGCAGCTTCGACGCCGTCTACTGCGCCGAGATGGCCCACGGTAAGCCCGACTCGACCCGGCGCGGCCTGGGGGGGTAGAGGCGGGGCCCGGGGACCCCCCCGCTCCCCGAGGCATTCGGGGAGGGCAGCGCGGCACCCCGCAGTAACGCGCTGCCGTGTCCCCGTCCCTCCCCTCGGCGCAGGGTACGCCGCCGAGCAGAGCAGCGCCCTGTCCAGCCTGGACTGCCTCTCCAGCATCGTGGACCGTCTCTCCCCGGCGGAGGAACCAGGGCTTTCCCTCCGCGACGCCGACTCCCTCTCGCCCAGCGCCAGCATCGACTCGGGGCCGGAGACGCCCGGGACGCCGCTGCCCCGACGGACCTACCAGGCGCTATGAGGGGCCGGAGGGCCCGCACGCCGCGC
Organism: Promerops cafer; assembly: GCA_013398275.1. Lineage (NCBI taxonomy): Eukaryota > Metazoa > Chordata > Aves > Passeriformes > Nectariniidae > Promerops > Promerops cafer. Next base: position 136,282 of record VZSE01002020.1, on the reverse strand, counting down.
CTGCCGCTGGGGCCGCCTCCCGCGCCCGGCCAGCTCCTGCAAACGCTTCTCGGGCGAGAGGGGCAGCCCCGGAGCCCCTCGGGCCACCGCTTCCCACTGGGGCTGCAGGCAAAGCGCCCCGGCGGGCCCCGGCCCGGGATCTCCCGCACCCCGGGGCTCGGGACACACTGCCCTGGCATCCCCGCTGCAAATAAAACGTGCTGTGAGAGAGCTGTCTGGCCGGCTGGTTCTTTAAGTGCGTGCCCTGGCTTGGGGGAGGGCAGCGAGACTCGGCTGCGGGGCGCCCTCCAGCATCCCTATTGAGCCCCCACCCAACGTGGGCTCCTGCCTGCGGGGCACCCCCCCATCACAGCAGTCCCGAGCCGGGACATGGAGTGTCATGCCGGGCTGGGGCCTGGGAGCTTGTTTCTAATTCCACCAGTGGGTGTTATTCTGAGACCATTCATGGAGCAACAAAAGTGTGGAAGTTTAATTTCTCACATTGTATGTTCTGTTATGGGCAGAGTTTCCTTTATTTTCTGCAAAAGCAAAAGTATTATTTCACAGCCATATTTTTCTTTCCTCTCCTCCCCACCTTCCCTTCCCGTCCACCCCTGCAAAGCTCATGTTTCTTTCACTGGGTATGAAGATAGACTGTGTGTTCCAGAATTTGACCCTAAAATTGCATGGTGGCTCTGCTCTTAAAACAACTGTATGATCTAGCTCTGATGCTGTGCTGGGGAATTTTACTTGTTGCTCTGGTAGAGACAAATTTAGTAAAGTTAGTAAGAACAAACCACATGTATCTCATTCACAAGCCACGAGGTATATTTCACAACATTTGGAAAGCAATATAGATTTATTTGCTCCTAATGACTTTGGGCTTAGCAACCAGGATGCAAATTCATTACTCTACATAACCAGGAAATAACCAGGTCAAATCTTCATGTGTTTTCAGATTTAACAAGTATTTCCTTCCAGGCACTAAATTAGGTCTATCTACTATGAAAAATTTCTGGGTTTTTGCACTCCTCTAGCTATAATTCAAAACTTTCCTAGCCAAGCCTCCAGACTCCCCCCCCCACCCAAAAAAAAAAAAAAAGAGATGAGATGGAGAGATGGGCTCTTTCATTTCATCCAGAAATGTTTCATATGATAAATACTCTGAGTGGGAAGGGATATATACACCTTACTATTGTGGGATAAGGATGTATTTGCTGTTTGTGTTTGTGTTGCTAGCACTTGGCGGCCAAGGGGCCTGGCAGTCGTATTTCACCTCTGATAAATCTTTCACTTGAACTCAGCCCAGCTGAGTCATGTCTCCAAAAGTTATCACCTGACTGGCCTTTGGCAGCATCTCTGAACCAAAGATAAAAGAAGCCTTTGCTTAGGGATGGCTCTGTCCCTGTAGCACACTGAGGGTGTCTGTCCCTTCACAAGGGGCCACAGTGAAAGTGAGGTGGCACCTGCCTTCCCAAGCCTGCAGCAGGACAGTAGCAGTTGTGTGTCTGACACAGGGCAAGGCCCGCCCACCCTTTGTGCACAGCTTCCCTCAAAATTACTTTCTGCCCTTGTCCATAGCCTTGAGGTAAGTGTTCTTTTCTTGCAGAATATTTCAGGAGGGGCCTTGACCAGAACGGGTTTTCTGTGTATACAGATATGTCTGAATTAATCATGGAGCAGAAGAAGTGGTTTTAAACCCCTGAGTTGTAGTTGTGTAGAGGTACAAACAAGGTATTCTCACACTCCTGTCATTGCAGATGCTCCAGGAGTATGCAAGTGCCTTAACACAGACATAGTCTTGGTTCTGGGGGGTCACTTCCCAAGCCTTCTGTTCACAGGAATCCTTATGCAAGACCGTGAACATCACTGGTTTTATTTCCTGGCTTCTCAAACACTGCTGCAGTGTTGCAGTGTTCTCTCCTCTCAATCAAAATACCATCCCAAGGATACTTCTTATGACCGGGATTTAATAGAGTGCAGATGATTTTAAATGGTGTTTCAAAGTGAGCTAAGCTAGAGAACTTTCAGCATTTCATTCTGCACTGCGCTGACCTTGGCAAGTGATCTCGGACAAAGTATGCAGAGTAACACTAGCAAATCACATGTTGGTAATGTACACCTCTCTTTGGCTGGCAGACATTTTAAGAGTCGCAAAAAGGTCAATACTTCTGAGAAGTAGCTTTTCAGAGTGTGAGGAGAAGCATTCCGTCTGTGGGATGTTTGCCCGTAGCCTCCTAAGTCCTACTGTGGTAGTTTACAGCCTGAAGGTTTTGCTACACACATCTGGGAAACAAAACTTGATTATAGGACACCTATGAAAAAGCTCCCATGAGCCAAAAAGTGCAATAATCCTTGTAAGAAACGGAAGTAAGCGCCATGAAACTGCCTTTAGTCTGTGGATTGGGAAGAACAAAAAGGCTGTTGGGAGATACACCGTTCTGGTCAGATTTTACGTATTTAATAATTATATTAATAAGTGGAACTGAAGAGAATGATTTGTATTCTGTATGAAATATGTTCATTTAAGGAACGCTGTGCCTAGAAATAAATAAGAAGGTGGTGGTCTAGAAAATCTGAGCTCCACCGATCCCAACTCCTGCTACGTGTCTGATTGCTTAAGGGTCTGGGGCAGCATGTAGTGGCCTCACAGGTGGGCAGGTGCAGGGATGCCTCATGGTGTCAGAATAATGAATATAACACAGACGGTGTGTTACAGCAAGATTTCTGACTACCACTCACTGCAAGGAAGGGCATAATTCTGTACAGTTTTTAGAATACAATTAATGTTATATTTTACCTCTGAAAACCGTGCTTATTTGGCTTAAATTATGACTGAGGGAGGCAGCTGAACTTTTTTTTGTGTGTGTGAAGTCTCTTGTATCTTTTGTTAATAAACCAAACAGAGATCTTTAGTGAAATACATATTTTAAATTCAGATCAAAAGGGACATTTGCACATTGAAAAACTAACATAGAAACCTGGAAAAGTTCTCTTAAATATAAAATCAAGACAAAAATCCTGCTTTCTTAATGTTCAAATTTCTTGCGTTGCTTGTGTGGAAAACCACTCATTTTGTCTGTAGGAAAAGATCAAGCTCTTTCTTTTCCTGTGGTAAGGCTTAAAAGTGATACATTTTTAGTAATTAGTTCTTGGAGAATGAAGGGATCTTTATTCATAATGCTTGTCTAAATATGCCTAGGAACACCTCAAATTCATAGCTACATTTCAGTGGAAATTCAGCTTCTCTTCTTCCCTGTTCACCCTGCTTGTCAGGAGCAGCCAGACTTCACCACAGCAGGCAGCTCACCTCTCCCTACCCCAAACCTCCTCCCTCACTCCCTTCTTCCCTCCTTTCCACCTCCTTCTCCACCTTCTCCTCTGCAGAACTCTTGACTCGTTCATCACTTCTCCTTGCTCCTCTCAGCTGGACCCTGGCGTGCTGGAGGACTCGCAGCTGGCCAGCTGACTTCTGACCTTTGGCAGGTTATGCATGGGGTATCAGCCTTACAGCTGGCCACAACTGCCTTCCTGGCAACTAAAGGCCTAATGAGCTTGGCCAGCTGGAGAGTAGGCTGGAATCCTGCTGGCTGATTTGACCCTGCATGAGGGATTGAGGGGCTCACCCCCAGATGTGGAGGGAGTGAGCAGTGCATCTGTCTATGTGCTGCTGCCCCAAGGCATTAGAGCCAGGCTTCTCCTACAGCCAATTGGATTAGTGGGATGACTGAAAAAAAGAGACAGCAGAGCTGGCTTTTTCATGCCTTTTTTGAGTTTTCTGTTGAGTGTTAGGCTTCATTAGTGGCCATCACCCTCACTGCATCTCATGGTGTTCACGCCACAGAGTCCAGGAGATACACCTTTCCATCACAGCAGGGCTGGACTTAAGGAAGTTATTCCCTTTCCCAAACACAGTGGGGTATATTTTCCCTTTATCCAGCAGGTGCCTCACTTTCCTATCTCCAGGAGATTATGCATCTTGGACACTCATCACGCAAACTTACTGCTACTTTCTCAAAAGTCTCCTGCTTTCCACTCCCCTGAGCAGCTGAAAGGCGTCATTGATCCATGGAATCTGTTTACTTCTTGAGCATTAGTAACATTATGAGCTGCCTGGCAATCTGCTGAAAAATGTTGCTGGCTATGATGCCAAAGGCATTTCGCATCTGTGCTTGAAAAAGGTAATACCATGACATATGAGGGTCAGCAAGCCCAGAGAGAGATCAGAAAGGTGTTTCAGTATCTGCATTAAATCAGGTGAATTTGGGTGTGACACCCTCTGAGAGGCCCTCAGACCTGGAGTAGCAGCAGAGGAAAAAATGTGCATTTTTTTCCTCATTATTTCTCTGATCTTCTGTGAATAAATGCTTTTGAACTGATACTGTTTTCTGTTTTAAAAATCCACATAACATGACTTGAAAAAGTCACTTTAAATGTATTAAAACCCTTTCCAGTTGGCTGGAGTAGAGTCAGTCATCTGGAGGTGGCTGCCTTTGCTCTGGTCCTCACTGTCGTGGTTCTGTCTCCTCTGGATAGTACCAAGCTGATATTGGGAGCAGACACCACACTCCCTTCTCCTCTGGGTCTATGCCTACCAAGAGCTGTCATTCTGATCCTAGGACTCCTACATTTCATTAACACTGTGTCTTGAACAGCTGGGAGTCCTTCTGGCCCTTTTTTCTCAGGTTGTATATAATGCTGTGAATTCCCAAATGGGAATAGTTTGGCTATAAAACTTCTTCAAATGGATGAGCACCATCCTCTTGGATGCCTGCAGTAGTGAAGACTCACGGAGCACCTAAATAGTAAGACTTGAGCTCATAACCCCTGCATGATTAAATGGGGATTTTTCTGGGCCTCTTCCTGAGTTTAAGCATTCACCCTCCTCTTCCTTGCAAACTCTGTGCAACTGTTTACCTGGTCACAGCATAGTGAGTGACCTCCAGTGAGGAGTTTGTTCCTGTTGTGCAACTGGCCAAGAAAACATATCCCATGAAGTTGCTTCATGCGGTGGGAAAGCAGACACCCCACTAATCTGAAGCTGTTTGATTGCTGGAAGTATGGGTGAACTAACACCCAGTCTGGGAAAAAGTGCCTGTCTCATATTGGGAATTCCCTTTGGAAGGCACACCTGGTGACAGAAAAAGGAGGGTTCCTGCTGAAGCCAGGAAGGTAAGCACAGAAGGCAGGGAGGGCAGTGGTCACATGGCTGTATATGCAGCTACTTAATATAGAGTAAAGACATGGTGACTCTGGGCAACTGGGAAAAAGTTTAATAACTCTAAAATCTCTTATGCTGAGCCTGAAGTAGAGGAGAAACCAAGTAAACAAGGGCTGAGGCAGCTGTATCCTACCAGTGCCTGAAACACACATTTCTCACAGGGTTTCATAAATTTCTCACATTTATTTCCTGGGTGAAACACAAAAATGACTGAACTTAAAAACGTGAAACTTGTTATTTCTAAACTTCATATTAAATAGGACAGTGAATAGGACTCTTTTTAGAAAAGTGCTCATGAAATTGGACTTCTCAAGCAGAAGTGGTTTGCTCTGAGAGGTGTCCTGACCATGTCTGCCTCCCACAACCCACATCCCCATCGCTCTCTTTTCTATGGAAGATAAGGACCACGAGAAAAAAAGAAGTATGTATTTTGGTGTATAGTCTTGCTTTAATGCATTCTTTCAATAATACCATGATTACTTATATTCCTTTTGATGAAGTGAATAGTCCTATTTTTTACTGCTTTTTATTGTCCATTTTTTTCCATCCAGATAAGAGTTTTATTGTTGATAAGCAATGTGCTTGTTTACATGAATAAGTTTGAGTGCCATTTGGGTTGAATATGTACAGAAACAACTCTTTCTCTTCATGTAAACTCTTCTTTAATTAGAAATAACGTATTATAAAGTACAGCTAGACAGCTAGGTTTATTATTGCTGCAACTCCGCTGAAGCCCCTGGAGTTTCAACAGGAACAGATTTGGGCCAGAAGGCCCAGAATATAGTTACAATATATTCATTTTCTCATGCTTCAAAAATGGACTGTTTATGTGACAAGCTGTAAAGTGATATTCATGATGACTGAAGCCTGAACAACATTAAAATATCCAGATCCTCTGCTCCAAATCCTCTGGTATCCGAAACTGTTCCTTTGCTTTCAGAAGGAGGGGTTTACTGCTGCTGAGGGTAAACAAGGGTAGGGGCACAAGCTGAAATAAGGACTAGCCTAGCTGATCCTGAAGCTTAACTGTAGCGAGCGTATGTCTCGGAAGCTGCCCCAGCCCCAAAGTCTGCCCCGTGCCCTCTGCACCAGCCCAGCCTTCCTGCTCCTGTGGCAGGTTTCCATTGATCCTTTCAGCTCAGAAACCCATGTGAGACTTGCTGCCCCATTCCCAGAACCCCCTTTCAGAGGAATTTTTCTTTAAATGAGAAGTACTGTGGAAAATTGCTTTTTTATTGCGATTATAATGGATGCAGTGGTTCACATAACTTGCAGTGTGCTTGAGAGCCAGAGCCCACACTCTGTTCACACACTGGTATGTCAAGTACAATCATGTTTTCTGTTTAACTTAGCTATGATATCTAGAAGTAGAAGCTTGAAATTGGGCTCACAATAACTGCAGTATTGTTCTGATGGTCTTGAATACCAATCAGCTCTTACTGAATAGGTAAGATAAGGTAGGTACCTCCCTACCAGCACAGCTGTTACTTATAGGTAGTAAGTGCAAAGAGCTCTTGAAGAACTCTTCCTATGGAGCCTAATTATTTAAAAAAAAACCTTTGCCCATCTGTTTAGTTAGAAATAAAGCCAGAGAGAAAATGTTGCTGAACACATGATAAAACCCTCCACTTTTTAAAAACAAATTTCAGATCTGTTAAAAAGAAATCTGTATGTATAAAATATTAGAGTAAGATGCAACAAAGTTTATTTTCACATCCTTTTGAACTAGTAGAAATACTTGTGCACAAGCATACTTTATATATGCAGGTTTTAGCAAGTTCAAAGCCTAAAAAGGGAATCCATTTGGGGGAAGGGTGAAAACCAATATAGCAGTATTACCAGATTCTTTACTTAAAATGATGTAGGAGTATTTTTTGGGGAATTGATCATGTGATGCTTGACTGAGTCTTCAGCCCCCATGTAATTTTTATCATATGTAATCCTGGTATGTCAGATGTAGATGTCTGTAGTGTCTCAGGCACCATCAGCTTTATCATCATGCTACAGGCGATTTTTCCAGAAAGTTCAGGGCCTTTAGAGATGTTAGAGGCTCCTGGCAAGCAGCAGTTCTGCAAGGGGGAGATTTTGCATCTTTTAGCCACCTGAACAGCTCTGTTTGATTCTAATCTTGAAGGTCACTTGCTTAAAAGCTGTGAGCAGCACCTACAACTGTTCTTCCTCTAATTACAGGAAGAAATGCGCCTGGCAAATATTTTGTGGTTTATGAATGCTTTTATGTTCCTGTTTCCTGTTTCCTTTTGAAAAGGAGAAAAGCAGTGTATGATCCAGTTGAAAATGTGGGTTATCTGAGAACTGCCTGTGGCGTAAGAATTAGAGCATTGCCCCAACATTAAGCAGTCCTCAAAATTTTCTGATGACATGCATGCTCAGGCAGGATTTGCCAGATCAGAGCTGACATCGGTGCTGTTTGGCACGGCAGACACGCAGACCTGGGCTCTAACTTAGAGCTGGAAGTAGGGAGAAGAGCTTCTGGATTAATTTTGATGCTGTAATTCTCCCTCTGCAATTAAATGAAATGAAGCACTTGGTAAGAGAAGGGAAAAAAACCTGAATCCATATTGAAAGCATATGCTGTGCATCCGAGCCAAATGTGACTTAAATAGCCGTAGCCTGAAAATTGGAATTTATGAGCATAACACCAATCCAGCAGAAAGTATAACACACAAAGACTTATAAAAGTAAAAAAAATCAGCAGCACTCAAAGATAAGAACACTATAATATATATTCTTTTGTCTTAATAGAAGTGCCTACCTTCAAGTGACACCCTGCGCTTCTGTGAGCTTTTACTCCCTCTGGCTTCTCCAGAGAAGGCTGCTGCAGCTGAGGCCCTTTTGGGTGCAGGAATTCAAAGCTGAAGAATCCTTTTTCCAGTGGGATTATTCTTTTTATAAAGCTCCGTGTGTGTGCTGGAAAAGCAATTTATTTTGCCACTAATGTGGGATAAAGCATCATTATGCTACTCAGCTGTCACTGGGGAGTATTTCAAAGTGGTAAATCTATTTTGGGCCCAGTAGTAGTTCTAATCATTCCAGTCTGAATAAAAAAAGTAGGAAGTACAGGACAAGGTCTGAACTCTGCTTCTCCACCATCCCCCACCCCCCCAAAAAAAAAAAATAAAATTCTGAAACTTAACTTTCTACAGAATGTAAGATTATTTTAAAATGCTATTTCTCTAAAATGTTGAAGTACAGAATTTTAAATATAAGACTAAAAAAATCAACTGTAATATTTAAAATATTGAAATATACAGGAGTTAGGCACTTTACAAAATCCTATGGCAGATGAAGGCTCAAATTCTCCAGGGGGATTAGGTGTTTAAATATAGCTGAGAATCAGAGACTCCAGGTCCACAAGCTGGGTTAGGGATCCCCAGTGCCACGGGCCTTGTCCTTGTAAAGCTATACAGAAAACTGGGAATACAGAAAATTCTCAACATACCAGGAGAGGCACCTGGGCCCCAGTGTAATCTCTGGGAATACATAGTGTGAAGCAGGGCTCTGCCTAAATAGCAAGAAAAAAAATAAGAACATGTCTTACTTAAGTGTCTTAATCTGGATTGGAATTTAGTATCTTTCTCCAGTCAAGATCAATCTGTCCATCTTTCTTTCTGTCTGCCTTTTCACCCTGTGCCCAAGCCCTGTGTTTCATGGTCTAAGCAGGGATAAATACATTTACAAAGTAAAAGAGGATGTGCAATTGTTCCCCTTTTATTAACTGGGTTGTTACCCACAGTACTCACTCATGATGTGGGAAGATGGGTTCGTGCCCTTTTCTGCCCATGTCGAAGGCACTGCTTTGATTAGGAGAGAAGAGGGTGTTTCAGGGCATGGTGTCTTCAGTGCATATTTGAGTTGCATTACTGCATGGACTAAACTAGATGGTCCTTCCTTCAGCTTGCATGATGACTTTGGCTTCTCAGACATTTAGTTTGCCCCTAAATCAGATTTCTGCTTCCTTCTCCTCCAGGTTTTGGCATATTATCCTCTCTTTATGAAGGGCTCTGTGATCTTTTTGGTCATGTGTCTGAAAGCACAGTTTCAGAACATGGCTAAATTGTTGGTGTTTTCCATCCTGCAAGGACAGCACATTCAGTCCTGTGACAAGACCTCTTGTGTGTGCTCAGACATGATGGGATCAGTCTGCTCATCCTCATTTTCATGCGTGTCCCTTGCAACAAGTATTTTGGTCACAAAGGAGGCATACTTCTCACTCAGGACAAATAGGCAGGGTCAGGACCTACAGCCCATGCCTCTTCTTCAGACTGAGTGGATATCCTGGAGCAAGAGTCTTGTGACCACTGGGCAGCTGCAGAAGGTGGATCTCTGCGGGCTGTGAACTGGAGACCCTGTGACAGGAAATTCCATCAACTCTGCTGTGGTCTGGGTGGAGTGTGAGCAGTAGGAACAGTGAGGTCCTAAACCACCACAACTGTCTGCTGAGTGACTTGGGTATTTCTTTGGGTATTTCTAGACCTTTTTGCCTCCTTTGGCAAGGAGGTCTCCTTGCCAAACCTCATCCTCTTAGGACAAGCTGGAGCTCTAGGAAAATTACAACAAGGTTTCTGATAAACATCAAGTATACATACTGGAATAGCCATGTATAATGACTTATTCTCTGCCTTCATCAAATATTGGAGGAGGTTTCTATCCAGTGGTCACTGTGCACTTTGAATAGTTATGTCCAAGAATGATGAACAGGTTTGCATATTACTTGTAGCAACTGAGAACATTGAATGAAAAACAAAGAGAAATCTGTGCTACCTGCAGGTATTTGTAACCTCTGCTGTTGAATTGAATTATGACTCTGTGGGGAAGAAGGTTAATGAATTGAGGATGAAATGGCAGTAACCTCAGGCACACATCTGGAGCATGTTGTTTTGTATGTCTCTTATATTTCTGAGAAAATTCAGCTTCAAAGTGCAGAGTTGCACTACCTTAAGGACTGGTGAGTGTCCTGGGATCTTGCAGCAGATCATAGAACATGGGCATCTTTTTCCAATGCTCAGGTTGTTCCTGGCTTGAATACCCTCAAAATGAATGTGTGTGTGGACAGTGACTCGTGAATAATGCTGAAGGATACAGCAATGTCCAGGCAGAAATTTTTTGTCCTTTTGCTGCACCACAGCAAAACTTGGTTATTTGATTCCTTACGTGCTTGTGGCCTTTTTTTTTTTTAACCTCTATTCCCTAAAATCCTGTGACTTAGAGCGACTTAAAGAGGTGGCAGTCACCCACGTCAGATTCCTGTGATTTTGAACATTTAAGTGCTAAAGCAGCAAGGTCCATCTCACAGTACATAGGATGCATCTAGCTACTTATCCTGCTTGAACTTGCTTATCTCTTCCCTGAAAGGAAAAACTGATCAAAAAGTGTACTGTGCTTGAATAAACCCATCTGCTATTACTAGTGCATGACAAAGATCCAGGCTGCTGTTTATACCTCTCAGAAGTTGTGGAGTGGCATCAAAATGCACAAAACCATTTTCCATCTGGGCCTCTGAAGTGTGGATGCTGTCCTTATGCATTTAAATGGAGCCTTTTTTCTGCTGCTTCCCAAGCTTCTCAGTTATAAATAATGCTGATCCTGCTCCTCTACTGGGCCCTAGTGAGGCCACATCTGGAGTGCTGTGTCCAGTTCTGGGCTCCTCAGCACAAGAGAGTCATGGAGCTCCTGGAGCAGGTCAAGCAGAGGGCAACAAAGATGATTAAGGGACTGGAGCATCTCTCTTGTGATGATGGACTGAGGAAGCTGGGCCTGTTCAGTTAAGCTGTTGATTCACCATCTGTCTGCTGCAGACATGCACAGACATGGCTCTCTGTCTCAGTTACTGCCTGCCCCTTCATACAGTCAGAGTTTGCTTGGCTTCTGTGCACTGATCTCTGGCAGTTACTGTCCTGTGGTAAAACTTTTTGTTTTCGCCAGCAACAATGTTGCAATCTGCAGCATCTAAAATTTAGGCTTCTTATCTAATATATTCTTGTAAGTTCCCTCTGTAGTGAATGAAGGAAAAGAGGCATTTCCCATTATTAATATGAGATGGAAGAGATACAACTACCCAATATAGTTTCTTCAGTGACAAGTTGGGAATAGGATGCTCCTACAGACAAACCAAGAGACCACAGTACTTTCAACAGGGAAGGTGAAACAGTGGTTTTATGGCTGAAGGAGAAACACGTTAAAGTTGAAGTGAGAATTAGGACTGGCAAGGGAGAGGGATGGAGGAGGATGATTAGAAAATTCTTCATCTGTCTTCACTGGAAAAAAAATTCTATTCTATTCTATTCTATTCTATTCTATTCTATTCTATTCTATTCTATTCTATTCTAATTATATTGTGTCAGTAACCATTACACAGGTGAGGTGAATCACCTCTTGGAGAATTGTTCCCTCAGCTGCAGAGAGATGGTAGCTGCAATTAATTGCACCTTCACTGTCACTGGCCTCTGAAAATAATGTCTGGTGTTTTTTCTGACTTCTGAGTCACTTCAGCTGCTCCAACAGTGAGTTTTATAGTCAAAGAAACATGCCAAATATTCATCTGATTTGACACCAGGAACTATTCCTTTTTTCCATCCTATTTTTTTTTCCAGCTTTGAAGATTGTCATTCTTTGACTCTTGGCTTACAGAGCAAATTTGCTTTAAGATTGCATTCATCTCTTCAGTAAGCCAGATCACCTGCATAGCTGAGCTGAATAATTTAATAAAGGCAAGATGACTGCTTCTGAAACATGCTTTGGAGGTGTACTAATTGTAATGCAGACAGCTGCTGAGGGTTCATTAGTTCAGCAAAGACTCTGGTTGGAAACTCTTTTGTATTGCATGACAATCACTTGCACTTTCCTTGCTCCATGCAGATTTAAATAATCATCCTAGAATTAGCCAGGGATACAGGGAAGAAACAAGCCTTAGCCACACAAGCATCAGTGGAAGACTTATTTACAGATGTCAGGAGATTATTATTTGAAGCAACTGTCACGCATTTTGACAAAATACCTTTTTGGCCTTACCTTGCCTTAAAGTCTAAATTTGGCAGTTAGGTAGTCACACCAGACAATTTCAGCATGATCATAGGCTTCCTGTTACCCTTTCTTGCCTAGGGCTGAAACCTTTGTAAGAGTCAGGGGGTTTCTAGTGGAACTGGAGAATTTGGGCTGCTGTTAAGCACCACAGTCAGAGCACGAGAACTGAACGGGACATCTGGTCCTTAACAAACAGTGAAGGCTGTCAGAGCCTGGGCTTTACCTCTGGAGCTTGCTGAAGGTAGGGCTGTTTTATCATTTTGACTTCTTTCCTCTGTCCTTTCTACAAAAATGTGGCGCCAGTTTTCTGAGGGCTCCTGCATTTGCCAAGCTGGTGCTTCTTGGGGGTGTTGCCTTCTCCCAGGCCTTTCAGAGAGGAACTTGCCTGAGAATATAAGATGTGGGATACAAAATGTAGCTCCCAGCTTGTTTTCCCTGCTGAAAAAAAGGAGAACTTTTAAATGCCTGCATACTTCAGCTAAATATCTAAGCCTTGATTAAAGTTGTGCTGGAAGAAGAGGAAGAAATTATAGGAATGTCTAGAAGGAGAGAAATAAAAATGCCTCTAGAGCTAATCCATAGATACATCTGGATCTAATGAACCAGGATTCTGTTTGTGTGTCTGAGGAGGGTAGTGCCAGGCAGTGGTACAGACTTAGCATCTTTGAGAAAATCACAGCTGCAATGGAAACCCAATTTGATGGCCATCTTTGGCAAGTCCCCTGCTAAAAGCAGAGCAGCTGCTGCAGTGGGAGACTCACAGCTTGAGTCGATTTGTTACTGCACCTGGTTTACTGCACCTGGCTCCCTTCAGCAAGGCGTGGAGACATGCTTCATCTATCATTTTCTTCAGTGTAGATGACTCACTTGCCCAGCATTCGGGCCATCTTTTTCATCAGCACATGTATAATCTTCAGCAGCAGCAACAGCAGGTGAAGTGTGATCAGACCCCGTGTGCGGTCCAATACCATGTTAAGCAATATTTACATTAACCCTAGAATTATTACCCAGGTAAGATTATGGCCTTATTGACATAATCCTATTGCTATTTGCCATTCTTAGCACAGGGAGTATTCACTCTTGTGGCGTTATTCTACCTGTAAATCCAGTTCAGTTCCGAACTGTCCACACACTGTAAAATGTGTGGCAACATGCGGAACGAATGCTGCGTACATCGCTGTGCGCCGCTTTGAAACGCTCGGAGGAAAGAAGCACTCGGCAGTGACAGCGGAATGAGCAGCTCTCGGTGCCATAAGCATCGTCTTACACTAGGCGTCTCCCTTGGCACATTCATTCAGCTGCGAGCACCTCCTGCCCTGCCCCCTGAACGGAGTCGGCCGGAGGTAGGGACACACAAGGGGGCTGTAAACCTGCTACTGCGCCATACACATGGTGGAGACAAATGCTGCTCAAAAGACCCAGTCAGCACTTATACTTTAGTCTGAGTTAGTTGATGCTTAAAGCCCCTTCACATGACCAAAATTTTGTTTTCCTTTAGGGGTAGTAAGACCCAACGGTGAATAGTTTAATTTCTTTCTGTCAACCCTACAGACAAGATAAGGACAACATGCACAAAAACGAGGCTTGAAAGGAGGTGCTGGTGTAAGGTTTGCACTTGAAGCATGGAGTTAGTAATGAAATTAATAGTTTGTTACATGTTTGATCCCTAGGAGTTTAAGAAAGGCTCTTGCTTTCTCATTGCTTACTGGTGGAAACTTACTTTGAAATAGAATTTCAAAACCAGCAAAACATTGGTTCCTGGATGTCTTTTTGTAATACACTTTCAGACTGGATGGCTGAAGGCACTGACTCAGGATGCTGCCAAGAGTTGGTTCCACCTGTGAAATTCCAGACAGACATGGGACTACATGCCAGATGTGGTGGATTTTTTTTCACCTCTAAACCTCATTTGCGTGTGCACAGTGACTCTGATCTACTGCATGTGTGTGAATTTAAATTCATGGTGTAATGTCTCTAGCAGATCTAGATGTCCATTGGTTCCAGACAAGGATTTGTTTTTTAAGCCAGAGGAGGATGTGTGGTTGTTCCACAGTCACCATTACAGCATAGAATGCTTTGTCAGCAGGGAACTAAATGAAAGTGAAAATCATCGTCTGATGGAAAAGGGGTGACTCAGGAAAAAGGTGACATTCTCAGCATATCTATATTTTTTTTCAACGTTTGTCTACCATTTTTCTACCCTCTCAAAGTATTTTTCCCCATGTATCCTTGAGAGGTAGTGCAATTATTTCATGTAAGGCAAGTAAGACAGCTGGCTATGGTGGCCATGAGAGGGCAGCTAATGGATGTGGAGTGCAAGTGAAGAGCAGGGAACTCCAGAAGGTAGATGTGGGAAAGTCTAAATGCCATACTTGGCTGAAGAGATTGTATGTCATCAAAAAGTGTCACTGCTCAGCCAACAGAAAACTCATATGGAAAGAAGTGTAGGAAAATACTGCAGTGGGAGAGTTGGAATAGCTTTGTGGTGACCTTTGGGCTCTTGTCAAAGGGAATTTGTGAAGCCAAAAGGTGGAGTGATAGGAGAGAGATCGGTTCAGAAGTACCTCTGAGTTGCTCTCATCTGAGTTGGGGCCACTCTTGCCCACCAAACTGTTCATGGCTGCCTTAACATACCCAGAATTCTTCCCATGCTGTTTTAGTTAAGCATTTTGTCTTGTTCTTTCCAAAACCTGCTGTTAAGAGACATGGTTTATCCTCCCAACATAAAAAAGTAACTTGTTCAGATAAAAATAATATTCTATATTTCTGGAGAAGTTTTCATGGATATGGGAAAAATTTTAAGTATCTTCCCTTTTCTGTAGTGTTGCACTGGCTACTCTGTACTTCAGAGGTTGTACTTTATGTTTCTTTAATTTCAACAGAAAAGTTATGGAAGTGTCTCCTGAGGTCCAGTTGTTAATTGGGCCAGTTTACAAGCTAATCTCAGGCTTCCAACTGGTCATAAGTGGAATTTACATTGGTCTGTTTTGGGATGTCAAAATTTAAAGGTTGGGCAAGATTTACAACTTCAGGCTTAATATAGTTTTCCCTGAAATGAACATGAATTTGTGTGTCTATGTGTCTAATGTACCCACTTTGAGAAAACACACTTAGAGTTCTCTCAGCTTGAGAATTGCTGGTGGAGAGAATCTGTAATAGGACTAATGAAGAACATCTCTGTAGGACTGGGATATGTCTGGCTATCACCTTATTGCAGCACAATCCAGCTTCACACGCCTCAGAGAGAGGAAGGAAGAGAAAAGGTACTCCTCCACCCTATCAGCTCTTTATGATTTTGACAAAAGGAACTGCAATTGCTGAATCATATGCTTCTCTTGGGGTCAATGAGTTGACAAAAATATGTGAAAATAACTATAAGAAAGTAAATTGAAAGCTAATGAGAGATTAAACTCCTATGTGACTTTTTTCCCTCTTGGATCTTGGCTGTTCCTTTTAGACATCTGCTTTTGTAATCTTTTCACTTAATCCTAGATAGCTGCAAGTTTTAGATTTCAGAACTGGGCAAGTTTTGCTATGACTTTTGTTATCCCAAATCCCTATGGTGGAAGTTTAATGGCTGTCATTTTTGTGGATCTCTGTTTTTAACCAGAAATCAAAAGCTTTCATCTTTTTGGTTGCAGGTGCTGTAAAATGCACACACACTAGCCCAGTGTTGGGGTGGCTGTACAGACTTCAGCTATTAGCATTCACAGGCTGAAGCTTGTTGCAATCTGCTCCTGCATGCACCACAACCAAAGAATTTTGCTAACAATACCTGTGCTGAGCTCTTAAATTTCTTAGAATGGTTCAGAACAGACATCTGTAGTGACAGGAACCTCCTTACAAATCAGAATACGTGCAAGGCCTCTTGGTCGTCTGAGCTATGCATGTAGAGGTTTAAGATTAGGGAATTCAAACACTGGGGACTTTTTATTTATTATTTCAAAGCTGTGCATGAGTGTTGCAGCAACACCCCCTCAAAAGCCACTATTTATTCCAATCTAGTAGTTTAAGTTGTTTAGTAGTGGCTCTGCTTATGATCTTTTTAACAGAATGCCTTACTCTATTTTAAGATGTATGTCAGAGACAGGTGGAATGAATCACATTTACTGGATACCTCTAACTCTTGACTTTGGAAACAGTAAATGTAAGCTCCACAGCTTGATTTTGGACAGCTGAAGGTAGAGACAATGAATTTATCAAACATGCATCTAAATCTTTCTGCTCTTCAGACTGCATTCACTTCAAGGACAAGCAGGGTTAACATGGGTCTGCTTGCAAGACTGTTTGAGTACATCCCTAATTCATCCTGACCTTCTCATGGCTAAGCACAATGAGCTGTATGTCTCATCAGATGTGTATTGCAGCAGGCAGCACATTCTTGCAAACTGGCCCAGAATACTCTCAGGTTTAGAAATCTGTTTTGTTTTATTGAATGATGGATACGGAAACAATCTCACTAATACTTATGGAGGGACAGTACTGCTTCTAGCCAATAATCCACTGCTTACACATGGAATGGTCCTTAGTACTTCCAGACACTTTTCTGCCTAATTCTGAAATTCAAGCTGGTGAACTTTTTGCTTCATCAAAGACTATGGAATTCTTCAATACCTTATAAAGTGCCAGTCAGATCAATTGTCACAAACAGAAAAACTATGGCTAGCACAGCAGACCCATCAACTTCACAAAGTAAATACCACCAGCCCTGAATCTCTGTTATTATTAGATCCTGCAGCTGGATCTTTGGTGTGTAAGTAAACATGATGCAAGAGTGTGTAAACACTCCTTTGTTTACTGTAATAAAGAGACAAAAAAGGCATCTTGGATCTCCTACCTCAGTTTGCTGCCAGTGCAGAGAAACATGAGGGAGCCCCAAAGGTAAATATAAGTAATAAAACTCACTAAGCTGACTGAAAGAATATAAATTTAGTGTAGTGTAATAGCAAATGCCAGGAGACCAATCAGTTCAAACACAACGCACAAGTACCTGCAGACCTGCATGTGGAAAGGGCTGTCTTCCCTGCACTTCTTCTGGATTCTAATTCAGCTGTGCCCATGTGGGAGTACCATGTTGAAGCAGGACTAAATACATTTAAATCACCAATGAAAATACCGGCTACAAGCAAAACCATATCATAGGCTTAGGGACAGTGGTTATTCTGTGATTAAGTAGCTGTATGTTTTATTGATCAGTAAGGGGCATGAAAAGCAACAGAAAGTTATTTCTTCCTGTTTCCACTTCAAAGTCATTGACAGTTCTTACTGTTAAATGTTGGCAAAGACTAGAATGTTAATTTTAATGTGTATAAATAATTTATTGAATAATAATATATGAAAATGAATTAAAATGAATTTTATATGCTTCTCTATATGAATGACAGTCTATTATTGAAATTTATTAATCAGCACATTCCACTCAAATTTTTTGAGGAAGAGGAGGGAAGGAGGTTGAGAGGCGGTTTGGAAAAATGCAGTACAGTGGGCTGACTAAATCTGAATACTTGGTCTCTGAAAATGCAGCTATCAGTGTAATTCAAATCATACTGATGAGATACAGAACAGTTATACGCAGTCATAATAACAATTTATATACTGTCAATATTAATAGCAATGCCTGTTTGAGAACAGTTTCAAAATAGGTACGTACAATTTTATTAAGTATAAAAAGACACCGTGCAGAGCACAATACAATATATTTCATCTTCAGTTCTGGTAGTTTTCAAACTCCACTGCCTTAATTGATATTGTCACCAAAGACTGCTGAATATAATTAACTCTCTGTATAAAATGAGGCTTCTCTAGATGAATTCATGCTGTTTGGTTTTAAACATACAGTCATTTTCTTTCAATGGCTACTTACACTGATCAAACACTGTCAAGACTGTTTGCTAGCCTGCATTTGGTTTCCAACATATGCTATGATACTGCCAATTTCCCGTTTTGCTTTGTCTCTCTCTGTTTGAGAACAGATCCTCCAATATATTAATTGTTTCTGACTTTGTTCCAAGTTCACAACCAGAACACTGTTTCTGACCATTTGTACATTCCATTCCTCACATTACTGAACTTTCACTGACATCAGCAGGAGTTTTTGACATGCAATGACTGTATGGTTTTCCCCAATCTCCTTTTCTCCCCCAAGTCTTTTCTAATGAAGCATAGAAGGCATGTAAAAATGATCCTTTTTTGGGGATTTGGGGGTCCATTTCTTATTTTCTTGAAAGCAGATGACATTTATAGCCTTCCAGCTTTGACTATCTTCTTTGGAAAAGCAGACATGTAAACTTAAGAACTTACAGATTTTGCTTGCACATTCCAATTTGGTTTAATTAAAAAAAAAGTCAGAACTGTAATTTCAAATTGATTTAAATTATAATATGTGAGTCTTAAAAGAAACAACTTACACTTCCTCCTCTCTAAAATATATTAACATTAGACTGGAAAATAAATTAAACAATTCAGAAATGCAGAGATTATGCTATCACAGTAATATCTGCCAAACAAAGCTTGGTCTTTTGCTAACATTAGCTTACTACATTTGCAATACATGCTAAGCAAAGACCCTACTTCTCTAACAGGTACATTCAGACAATATATATTTTATGGAATAAATATATAATATATCCAGTTATAGATTTCTGAATAGTAACTATAATAGATACAAGCAATACCTACATTTAAAAATACAGTTCTAGGCTTCCCTAACTTTACTACTAATAAAATTAAAGTTGACCTAAAACTTTCTCACTCTGTTGATGCATAATAAAATATATGGAAACACCAAGAGTAAAAAGCCAATTGCTTCTACAAATGGAATACTTTATAAATATAGTAAATTGCTATTTCCAGAGGGAAATCTGAAAATTATAAACAGGAAGTTAGGTTAAAACAGCTCTACAATATATAGTACAAAGTGGTTATGAAGCGTGATGTATGAGTTTGATGTCTGTGGCAAAATTTTGAACTGATGTTTTTCTTTTTTGGAGATAACGGTAGAGAAAGATCCTGCTCTCAAAAGCAGCCAATCTTAACCTCCTTAAACAAAACTTTCAGTGACTAAAGAAAGCCAACTAGAAATTTGTCAGAGTAAGGAGTGCAAGATGAGATCAAACAGAATTATTTGGAAGCCCTGGACTTCACTGTTTCATAGGGTTTACCAATCATGCTGTTCTCATTAGGAACAGAGTCACAGAACTAAAAGGTATCAGTGACTGCTGTGTGCTGAAAAGCCTTATCATGATGGTACCCTCCCTACGGCTCACTTTAGTCTGGTACTGTACATTCTCCAGATGAATTCTGTTCATGTTCCTGTAGTTGTTTGCTTTTGCTGGAATACTAGAGTACAGCTCTGGTTGCTTGATTACTGAACTCTTGATTGAGGCTTCTTCTTTCTTGAGAACAACCTAGAATTAAAGAAACACATTGCTCAGCACAAGCAGAAAGAATTGAGGAATTAAGCTGCTGGCTGTCTCTGCCTGCCTTTCTTCCCTTTCAATTTAAAACCAGCAAAAATTCCTTACTTGCTAATTAAATGATTTAGGCAACTGAAAAAGATTAAAAACTTCATGCGTACGTCTGTCTCCTGCAATGGCCTTGGTTTACATAGAAACCCCAAACTTACCTCATGAAATACTACTGTTTATACCTCTTGTCTGAGTTGAGGCCCTGAGGTGGGATTCAAAACCTTCTCAGGGCCCTTGCTTGCCTCAACAAATCTGGAATATTGGTGGTCACAGGACAGGGTGATTACAAGGTGGGTGTTTTCCCCTGAATACCAACAAAGGTCAGTGTCAACATTAATAAGGATGAAACCATCACTGGGAGCTCCAGATTTTGACCATTCGGGGACTTTCTGAGTCACTTATTGACTCTTTTAGTACACGTGTACTGTTTTGGGAACAAACAGCTATGAGATGAGGGCTGGGATTTAAGTCATTGGGACATGCTTCCTACTTGCTTTTATTTAGGCAAATGGAGCATATCTATAAATGTATTCATAGCATAAACTCTCACTGATTTCAGATAAACTGCATACACAGAGAGCCTCTGAATCTCACATGCCACTGGGAGACTTGCAAGCCTCTTGGAAGTTACTGTGATATTGAATGTCAGTCAAGAGTGAATTAAATACTTCCTACCAAACTGTATCCACAAGCAAGCACTTAGAGGTGCCCTGCAGGGTAAGCAGAATGAAGTCTGGTCCCCTGTTGCAAGGAAGAGGCTTGGAAGACTTTTCTTCACCTACCACCAGCAAATCTTGATGTTTCATTGCAGAGTGGTAACAGATTAGTCAAAAATGCTTTAAACTATCTAAATCTGGTAGCATATTCTTATTTGTCATAAATGCTCTCATTGTTAATATAAAAAAACATTTCCAGGACCTCTTTCACTAGCAGATAAGCCAGAAGTGCACAGTGGCTTTGGGATCCCAAAGTTATTAGCTAGAAATTGGCTCCAGAATTTGCTAGTGCCTTTAACCTGTCTTCAAAATGCATCTTTACTGGGAAAAACCATGTGGAAATGTACCAAAGAATGAGCTCTGCTCATCCTGACTGTAGTAAGTACTGGCTGGGCTCCCAAGGGTACCTCCAGGCCCCAGACTGTTTCCCTCGGGGCTCCCTCTGTCCTGTCCACAGCCCAGGACCTCATGTCAGCCCCTAGGGCCATCATCTCCTGCCCCAGCAATGCCCCAGCAGGGCCAGCCTCCAGCTCCCCACAGCCCCGCCCTGCCCAGCCATGGGGCCCCCCTAAACTGGGCTCTCTGTGGGCTCATGTCCCAGCCTGTCTCTATCCCCAGGCAGGTGCCCAGGCCTGGGGCTGGGATGGGTTCTGGCACCAGATGCTGCCCTGACAGACCCGTGGAAGTGGCTGGCCCAGGTGAGGTGCTGTCAGCGGCCTTTAGGGAAGAACAATGAATCCTCTCACCTACGACATGTGATTTTGCTGTGTAGTTTGCTGCTGTTGCTGTTGCTGAATGAGCAATTGCTGCTGCTGCCGGCGCCGGGCTGTTCTCAGTTTTTCGAAGCGAGCCTCCATCTCCTCCAGCACCTTGGGAGTGTAGCGCACCACCAGCTTCACGCTGTCCTTGGCTGCCTTCAGCAGCTCGACCGCCTTCTCGTGGTGCTCTCCTTCCACACTCTGGGAGCAGGGAGAACAGATTTAATAGTGAAAATGTGCTTTGATCTAGAGCTGTGTCTTTTTCATATGGAAAGCTTGTCAGAGTTTTATGTTGTTTCCACACGTTACATTTTTTATGGGACCACTAAAAAGAAAGCGTTAAGTAAGACTTACGCACTGCTGGGCATGTATTAATTCTCAAGCCCTGATTTCTATGCTAACATTGCTTGGAACAACTTGAAATTTCCAAAACAGGGAGGTGACTCGGCTGTAAAATAGAGTATTCAATTTCTACCATTAAGTGGAGTCATATGCTTTTTAGGCATGTGCATTGTTACACACCCTAAGAAAAAGGGAAAAATTTTCTAATGGTGCATGACTGTCCACATGTTGTAGGACGTATTCCAAAAACCAAAAGTATCTCTGCACAGAAAAAACCACAACAGCCTGAAAATCTGTGACCTTCACATGGATTTTAGATCAACTAAAAATAAGTCTTTTTCTTCCCACTTAAAATAAATCCAAGTTTTACTACCTGCTTTTTAAAACTCTTATGTATACCATGCTTTTGGAAATATAAGTCTCACCTTTAGAGAAACTGAACAAAAATTGGCATTTTTTATATTTCCTTTTTTGCTTGTAAATCAAGGTCAGAATGGCATGGCATGGACATTCAGAGGAAATGAGAGGATATTCAGTGGTGTCAGTTTGGTTTTGCTGTGCAACAGCATGAACTTAGAACAGGCTATGAATAAACATTGTAACCTCCCAAGCTACATGAAGTAGAAACATTTGTTTTCTTCCAAAATGTTGGATGGTTTTTATTGACACCAATAAGAAATTGTGATTGTTTTGTAGGGGAATAGTAAGATGGTGTGTTTTAATACTTCATTCAACAACCTAGCAAACTGCATTTAATACATGATTGTTTTCTCTCCTGGTTGTCCCCAGCCTTGTTCTTCCACTTTGGACAGTATTTTCTAATTAGAAATGAAGGGTTTGACTTTGTTGCTATCCAGGTCAATGGAAAACTCCCATTGATCTGAATAGTAATGATACAGAATTAAGCCTAATGCTCTGAGCCATAAGCAGAGGGGAAAAAAACAAAGGCAAACACAGCACTGCTAAATACAAATCCTGCTCTTTGAACACACCTCACTCAGATCTTGACAACCACAGTTTTCAGTTGTTATTAATATGATGGTTATACTTGATCTTAATGTATTGCTGCTTCCACTCCAATTTTCAAGGTATTACAAAAACTTTACCTGCTTAACAACAGCTGCACAAGTGAAATAGCAGAGGCACTTGGAGTGGGGAAAATGAAAGGGCAAAGGGAGTTGTTTTCCTGTTGGAATTCTTCTGCCTCTGCAAACTTCTAAGGCTGTGCTGGCAAAGGACTCCTGCTGGTATCAGTCATTCCTATACAAGGTACTTTGCTGACTGGATTATGCTGGTGGGGGACATTGCAAAGATCTGACACACTCGTGTTACTTTAGAACTGCCCACCAAATGGGTAAAATTGTTCTTGAAAGTATATATTTACTTAACATATAATTTTTTATTATATATACTTATATACACTTATTTCTTTTTTTCCATTATTGCATTGGCAGATTGCATCAAAGAGAAGGATGCAAAACACTATAGAGACAATAACAGCTGAAAGAACTGCAGATACTGTGTGGGCAAATACCAGCTATTACTCTATCCTGGTTCACAGACTTACCATAAATCTAAAAGAAAAAATATCACTTTCCTGAAGGCAAAAAAGAAAATGTTAGCCCACAAGCTGGCAGACTGAGAAGAGTATTTCTATTAAGTATCCCTAAACAAATACTTGGTCGACAAATTAGTCATTATAAAACTATTTTGCATCCTTTCTGTATCTGACTCACACAAGGTATCTGACAAATGCAGAATCATTGCCAGATATCAACAGGCACCAGCAAGTGTTTTTGTCAAGCCATCTGTAAGGCTTACTGCTTTCAATTTCCTTTATTTTTAGAGGGTGTGGGACAAAAGTATGTAACAAAATCCCCAGCATAATGAGAAAACACTGTTTTTTAACATGCAGCAAAACAGCTCAAGGAATATTCTTCCCAGTCGTGCTGGGATAACAAATCTGGATTCTGAACACACAGCTCTAATTTTATGTTGCTAATTATGAAGTTGGATAACCATCAGTGATTGAGCACAAACAAGTTACGGATATTTCATTTCATGTCTCACCACTGAACCGTCTGTTCTATTGTATATACTGTATATTATTTGCTTTTCTCCGGCTAAATTAAGAGAATCACAGAGTGAATTAGTCCCAGTGAACAATGCTAAATTTAGAATTGTTTTGTCCCTTCTCAAGCTGTCTGTAAACAAATAATCACTTCTATAATTTTTGCCCTTTTACAAATTATATTGTGTGGGATTGTTCAGCCCAAGACTCGTTTATGAACAGTTGCTCATTACTGTGAGGGTGGTGAGGCCCTGTGCAGAGAATTTGTAGATATCCCATCCCTGGAAGTTCAAAGTCAGGTTGGGGGGGTTCTGAGCAACCTGCTTTAGTGGAAGGTGCTCCTACCCATGGTAAGGGGATTGGAACTAGATCATCTTTAAGGACCCTTTCAACCCAAACCGTGCTATGATTCTGTGATTATTTCAAGTATGCCACTTGAATTCAAACTTTGAATTCTGTTGTTTAGACTCTGAATACAAAAATATTTCTCTTGCATCTCTAAATCAACTTTCTCGTGTGTCCACATGCAATTGGGAATTTTGTACTATGTTTTTTGCTGCATTACCTAAATATATATTCTAGAGCACATGCATCAAATTTTTGACTGGAGAATCATAAAACAGAGGTGACAAGAGGGTCAAATTCAATATATCTTGACATCTGAATGTTCACCACTTTGCTCTCAGGTCTTTGTCTAGACACTGTTGACAGTAAAGGATTTTTCAAGAACCATCCATCAATTACTAAATTGAAACTATTTTCATCTGCCTTTTTAATCACTTGTTAAAAGAAACAGCAACAAAATTCTTTGGTCAACTTTAAACCAGTGTGAAGTTCAGGCAACTAACTTCCTTAAATATTCCATTTATTTCTTTTTCTTTGTGACTAAAGAATCTTTTCATTGAGTTTTTCTTTCCTTTCTCATTGCTATTTGGTACAAGCAAGTTTTCAGAACTAGTATGTCTCTTTTGAGACCATGATAGTTGATTGAAGAAGTGGTAAAAAGTCTGTCTGAAGTGTTACACAAATATTTTGTTACAAGAGAAAGGGAATAGCTAGTGTTGAGAGAAATAGATGAAAACATAGAAACATTTTTATTGTTTATGGCCTTGCAACAAAGAGGAAATTTAAGTTTTAAAGTCTTAGATTTCTGACTGGACTCAGAAACTGCTACTCTGGGCCTTTGATGCACTTAAATACAAGGTCAGGTGGAGGTTTGCATGGAAAAGGACTACGTGTTCATAAAGGGAAGGATAAGGTTATATGAATGAGTATCCTTATCTTTTCAATACTTTACATTCCTTTGTAAAAGAGAACAGAAAGCAAAATGAAAGGCAGAATTTGGCCCGTATCATGGAGTCAGAGCCTTATGTGTCCTCTATTCCAGCAGCCCTTTTTTCCCTAACCATCGTATTGACATTCACAGTGAAATTACTACAAAATACTCCACCTTGATTTACATGAAAAATGACCAGGTTAAAAAATTACCTTTTTACCAAGCATACATGCTCCCTGTATGGGAGCATTTGTACTGCTGATTTCTCTGACAAAGATATCACAGCTGGATAAATATCACTAAAAGAAATCTAGAATGTACCCTCCATTGCAAATCAGCACCAAATGTGCTTACCAAATTTCTTTAAATTTCATGTGTTCAAAGGCTTTGAATGTCACAAGACTACACAAGTGCCACTGTGTCATCACTGTGCTTGGAAAGGGCTGTGTGCCTCGAAGGCTACAAAATGAAAGAACAACAGTCTGTTATTAAGCTTTTACTGCAAGAGGAATTGACAGAATTATCTATTATCATTAAGGACATAGGTTTCTTGTAGATTAGGCAGGTGGTGTGGATTTGAAATGAAGCTCTCCAAGCACTCTCCATTACAACAGAAATTGTAATGGCACAAAATTGTTGGTGGAGCTCTGCCTCACTGCACCACAAACGCACACTGAAGGTCTCTCACAGAACTAATTATTTTTGTTTCGTGTGGCTACATTTTAAATCATGATGTTAGGATAGATGTGAAAAACGAAAATCCAGATGAAAATGAAAGCTCTATCAGATTTCCACATACCACTCCATTAACTGAAAGCAGCTGGTCCCCACGTTTGAGCCCACCATGCCTTTCTGCCACTCCTCCAGGAATGATGCGAGAAATATAAATAGGTGAATTTTGTTCCTTTCCTCCCATGACATTAAAGCCCAGGCCTTCCTCAGTCTTTGGCAGCTCTACCACTCGCGGGTGTGAGTGGCCTTCGCTTGCAGCAAATGCAGCAACTGTTGCCTGGAAGAAAAAAATGATTGATTTGGCTATTTAAGGGTAACAGTGATAGACACTTCATTGTTCATTGGCAGGAAGAATTCCTTCCTGTGAAAACATTTCAGTATCTTACTCTGACATTTTCTGATTATCTGAAAATATTTTTAAATCATCAAGTTCTATGCCAGTGTTTTTGAAATAAAGGAATAAACAGAGGAACAAAGAGTTTAGGTGACTTGTCAAAGATAATGCAGAAAGTTACCAGCAGAGCCAGAAGTAGGCATCAGGAAGCCTTACTCTGTGGTGGTGCACCCTTATGATCATTAGTGCATTTCTTCTTTGCCTTTTCACAGGGAGAAAATTTATTCCTGTGGGATAAGATAATGGGATCTCTAATGTGTTCCTCATTGAAATGAAGTGGATGAACTGAATTTTTAACTCTCTTCTTTGCCTTCAGAGTTATGGAATTATTTATTTTAAATCCTCAAATTATATTCTTACATGAAAAGTTTAATTTATAATCTTTGTGAAATCTTGAAAACTAAGTAACTTCTGGAACAGGAATAGGAGGTTTTATTATATAATTCTGTCAAAACTTTTATTGAAAAATTAAATCTTCAGACAATAGCAGATATATAAATCAACTAGAAAAATCTAGATTGCTTAACTTATTCCAGGGAAAAAAAAAAAAAAAAGAAGAAAAATACTGTAAAGCTTGCATCTAGGAGAACATTACATTTATACTTGATTTTTCACTACAAGCATTGTCTTACTTATTGGTCTTAATAAATCATTCAATAAACATTAAGAAAATATTTTATATATTTTAAAACGTGTTTGTAGCTCAAACTGAACAATTTTGCATTACACTAATATTTTTGAGGAGCCTACAATGCTTATGCTTAATCAAAGCTAGTGGATGATGTGACATAATGGATCATTCCCAATTACATGTTTTTGCACATGCAGAACTTGTCATCATGCATACATATTATGTCAGACAATGAATGCACTAGGAGAATGAAATGCAGACAGCCCAGAAATAACCAGGAAATATTGCGATATTGAAACATTGCTCTGTAACCTGCTGTTCTATATGAGTAAGAAATGAGAATGGGAAACACTAATCGGACTTCTCCCCATTTACTAAATAACATAGCAATAATTTCTATGTTTATCTGCAGTGTAAACAAATCAGGATTTCATATACACATTTCTCTACACAGAACCAAAGATCTTACAAATTTACATTGACCATTAGCTTTCAATTAGAAGGTTAAAATCAGAAAAATGGCCTACAGAAGATGAAGTCCTATTTAATATGAAAAATACACTGCAATTTAGAGTATATTAGATTATTTGCTGCTATTATAGAGCTTGCTTCCCTAAAATATTTTTAAATCATTATGTAACACACTCCCAACCTTCCTCTTCTGATACAGCTTTAAATTAAAATCCCCGAACATAAATACTTAATGGTAAGAGATCTTAGTTCCACTAGGACGTCAGGGACTTTATATTCACAGGAATGGGATCATAAAGAAGTATCTCTAAAAAAGATTTATGGTTTTGCAAATTATTTTGCATAGAATCTGCTATACCACATAAAAGACAGTGTTTTGTGCAAAATGATAATGGGAAAAAGAAAGCCATGGTGGATCCCCTCGTTTGGAAGCATCTATTTTTGTGCATGTTATGAAAATACAGAGCATATTTCATACTGGCACACAGAATGGGTTCTTTCATGGTTGTGTGAATTCCCTTATCATTTCAGCACAGTAGCTGTCACTGTCTTAGGATATAAGAAAGGCAGGTCCACATGGACAAAGAAACAATATATTTTATTAAAACAGGCAATGTATCAGAAAAAAACCCAGGCTTACATTTAGCTGTGGAGTCAATAAAATGTTGATCAGGCCATTTCTGTCACTGTTCATCCTTACCACTTGCTCAGTACCTACAGTTCCCATTAATTAAAAGGGGAATTTTGATTGTTTAGTTTCTACCTCCCAAATAACTCTGTCCTCTCTGGATGAGACATATGGGAAAACAGTCCATTAAAATATTGGTTGTTGCAGGCAGACTGCTACAGAAGAACCAGTAGATTTGCTTTTGCAAAGCAACTTTTCAAAAAGCATCATATTCCATAAAATCATTCTCTTTTCTTAAGCTACAGAAGCAGCATAAAGGTTGAAATTTTCCATTATGATTGTTACCTGGGAAGTAGCACTGGTTCTAGACTCTGGGCTGCCACTGATGTCTAAATTTTCTTACAGTGTACACACGAATACCTGAAACACACACGCGCACAGTCAATTACTAGATCACTTTGGTAACACATATTTCAACAGCTGCACGTATCCTACCTTTGCAGTGGCCCTGGCTCGGAATTCGGGGCACCCATTAACAGTTATGGTTTCATGCATGTACTGATACACCTAAAATGTTCATGAAAATAAAAATGAAATTAATTATAGGAGCAAAACAAGGACTTTATATTAAGCCAGACAGGAGAGTCCCTTTCCCTCATAGAACTAACTTTCATCAGTGCTGTTCACACAATCACATAGTCAAGTGTCTGCTAAACTTGAACATGCTTAGGTTAACAGAGAACATCAATCTGTGTTTCTCACAGTACTTTCCAAACTTAACTTTACATCTTCCAACACAACTCACTTCCATTCTCTAGCAAGCAGTTTCCTAAAACCAGAACAGTTAACAGTTATCAAAAATTCATGTTTCCAGGCAACTGACTTGAATGCAAACGATCTGAACTGACCTGAGTGGTGTCTCAGCCCCCAACAACAGCTTCTTTGGTCTCTGAACTTTCTTATGAACTAAAAGACTTAGGATACTGATGTTAAAAAATATGTAAGCTGCTCAGCATACAGAAGAAGAAGAATGCTGCTTAGTTGAAGAATGGAAGTAAAAATAGTTCTGGAGAAAGGTCAGAGTACTACCTTCTATCAACCACAACTAGGAATAGTGAAAAGGGGTTGACAGTCTGGTAGGTCAGGTCAGACATGGTCAGTGAGTAAGATTAACCTTTAAAAATAAACTGTACATACACATAAATTACATAAAATCAACACTGCCAATATATAGAACTTTCTGTCATTTTTTTCTGGTATACACTTTTGGTCCACTTTCCCTGGTCCTCAACTCTCCCTTTTAACATCTCCAGCAAAGCGAAAGGAAAAGCCTTTGTCTCACATTGCCTTTGCTCTCTAGATTTGTCACACTCTCAGAGGAAAAATAACAAACAAAGACTTGATACTAGCCAGTTATTTTGAAAGCAAACTTAAAAAATAAAAATATTTTTATATAACATACAGAAATTTTTTTGGAAGACAAAGGTGAATGCAAACAAATCTTTCCTTTAACTTTCTTATAAAACCACCAAACTTAAAAAAAGTCGCTATATGCCACTGGTTTACTGTGGGCATTTTCTTGACCTAATTAATCAGAAATTTTGTTGTTTCGTGTGCTTTACATCTCAGACTGCACTCCTCATCAGAGAGAACCCTTGCTGGTAAAGTATGTTAGTTTTTACAGCAATCTCCTTAGGTTCCTTGAGGAGTGCAGATTCAAATGTGCTTTCAAAAATATGTTTACCTTTCACTCATTCGCTGATGCTTTAGCAGAAGTGCCAAAACCTCAGTAATGTAAATGTTACTTTGGCAGAGAAGTACTTAACTGACCTACAAACAGTGGCTTGTCCCATTGATAGACAAAGGTCCCCATCCTGTCCTCACGACTTGTTATGCAGAACCACAATGATGCATCTCTCCCCACTGAGCCTGTTAATATGAAACTTAACACACTGACAGACATATGCTGCAAACATCTGAACAGAACTAAGATTTGTGCCTCATTTCTGACATCAGTGGACAGACATACTATTAATCAAGCACTCTTAAGTATCAAAATGTTTGGGGATGACTGATGCCCAAACCTTTTTTCTTAGGGTATCATACATAAGGAAAAGGTGAAAAAGGAAAGGAGATAAATGAGATACATTTCAGAGATCTAAAATATGACAAACACTTCCACAATGCAGCAAAAGATTCTTTGTCTTGACTACTGTCAGCACATACGTCATTCTAGAACTGAATTCAAAACAACCTGGGCCAATGAAGAAAACTGAAACAAGGGGAGCATGCTGAAAATCTTCCTGCTTTCTCCATTTGAAATGAAATCTTGCTTCCACTGGGAACATGGAAACTGACCACAGCAGAAACCAGGATTTTGCCCTTATTTGTAAACATTTGGGAAAAGAAACCTCTTTTATAGTCTCTAAAGGATTTCTGGTTTCTTATGTTTTAGTACTGGATGATACTATCATGAAAATGGGTTGAGCCTACATACTCAGCATTATACTGCACAGAGCAGTTCAGTGTTTATTGTATTATGTTGTAGGACATAGTATTACATAAGAAGAATTACTACATTATATAAGAAGAATACTGTATGTGTAATTGCAGTAATGAATAATTACATACTTGTTCAAAACCCATAGTGTACTGAACCACTAATAATGCTGTATTTTCTTCAGGTTCCCCTTCATCTTAAAACATGACAGCAGATTCTACATATTGCTTTTGCTTGCACAGCTTTAAATGCTCTGGCTTGCTAAAATGTCTAAAGGCATATATTTGAATTGAACTATTGAACTATTATGGCATTAAATTGCTTCGAAAAGAGGTCAAAGTATTTAATATAGAGGAACAGTTCCTAAAAAGTTCTTTAAAATATTCATGACTAAGGTCGATTATCACAAAGGTGAGCTGATAATGATACATTCATGTCATTGTTTGTTAGGTTTGAAGTCATATAACTTTCTGTTGACTGCATCCTACCAGTATCTAGCTGGTAGACTTTTTAATATCCAGTATCCTGGTAACTAACTGGTATACTAGTGAAAGAACAGACTCACAAGTGTGTGATTAAATTAGTAAAATAAAAACAATCCAGCAGTTCAAAAACTTCTGGAAAAATATGATCATTAGTGTCATATAATCCTTGGGTAGTCTGTAAATTCTCAATGCTAACAGATTTAAAATGTTCTGCAAAGAGTTACTAGTGATTGTGGTATCAATAGCACAGTTCTTAAAAAAAAAAGAGTCCTACATGTCAGATCTCCCTGTCTATAAGCAACAGATGCAACCAGTCTTGAATATTTGCTTGAGTCATTTGTAAATCTAATCATCCTATTTGACTGTTAAATAATGCTTAATGTAATTTAAGAATGATAAAACATATACACCCACATAACTTTCTTATTACTAAGTCAGTTTGACAACCAAACACAAATTAATCGTACCTATTCCACCAAGCCCCTTAAACTCTTTGTAGGGTTCAGATCTAATCAGGGCTTATTTTTGCAATGCACGGAAGTCCATAAACAAACGTTGCTTGTTTTCCTGTAGCCACACTAAGCCCTTTATCTATGCTGTTCTCAGCACCACCTTATCCATGATTTTAGCACAACAAAGCCATTCTGCTCTCTCCTCTATGTACACAGAACACATACATTGAAAATCTCTTTGTTCTCAAACTGAGTAAGGTGGCATTTAAATCCTTCTAGTATGGAATACAGCTTCTTGTTCAATACACTGTATATGACAAGTAATTGAAATGGATTTAAAATATCTTTTCTTTCAATTCCTACTATTATCTGTACATCTGATTATATTTTTAACATATAGCAATTCTCCTGAATCTAATGATGTCATCCTTAAGATGCCTGTATAAGATCTACTGAAGCTTTCTTTACTTAAACAAAATATCAGTCAGTATAGAAAAAGACAAAGGCACAGATTTTAATTTAAAACATTTGAAAATCAACCCGGGAGGATATTTACTAAAGAAGTATTTTAAAACAATGAACTATGTTGACTCTGATAGATGAATAATTTTGAAAGACATCATTGAATAGGATGATTGAGCTGAAGAAGGAAAATTAACATATCACAGAATCACAGACTGGTTAAGAGTAGAAGTGACTCTAGAGTTCATCTCATCCAACTGCCTTGCTCAAGCAGGGCCACCTAGAGCCAGTTGCCCAGTGCAGTAACTGCATGGTTACTGTATGTTACCAACTTGAAAAAGAGCATATCTATTTTTGTATATACAGCTATATATTTTTTGAGTGTCTGTAAGTTACCATCTGCACAGATGTTTAGTAATATTATTTACTGACGGACTCCATGCACAGTCTGATGGTCTAGTACCTAGGGAAAAGAGCTTCCACAATTAATTAGTAACAGAGATTAAATTACAGGTGAAATGTCAATGTTTCAAGACGCAAACCTGCAGCTGGAAGGTAAATGGTAATGTTTCAGATAATTTCTCCCCCCCAGAGATTTCTACCAAAACTGTGAGTGTCTGTGTGCTGAATGTTCATTGGGTAAAGGCGAGCAGCAGACAGGTTTCTTCACACAGTTCTCATTTGTGCTGTGGAGCAAGACGCACTCGGCTTTGTTTTCTCTTTCCTGTGGAGCATAGAACACAACACTCCCACCAAGCAATACTCCTGAAAGCACGAATACAGACCTCAGACTTTTTTCAGCTTCTGCAGGTAGTCTCCTCAGACATAACCTAAAGTTATTCTCCCATACTACTCAAAGATTACAAAAAGAGTGAGGGAGGTAAATTACAGCTAGAAAATTTGAACTTGGAAGTGAATCCTCCTTGTACTGTGTCAGCTCTCGCAGGCACAGAGAAATGCACATTTTATTACCTCTCCCAGCAGGAGCTGTAGTGAGTCAGATGCAGCAGGTATTATTGTTATGATGATGGGCCCCATCCCCACGCATTCAGCTGGGAGGCAAAGCAGCTGGTTTAAGATTACTGGAGTGCAGGAAGGGGAACAGCCTTACAGGTACTTTAGTAGCTAGCTTCCTACCAAAAATTACTCTATAAAGACTCATTACAAAGCAGCACGTTATTTAGAGCTTGGACATTTCAATCAACACAAAGCCATAGAAGGTCCTGGAAAAACAGTGCACTTAGGCAGCCTGTTTTGTAAAGGTGTCTGGAAGTAGTATTCTGTTTACAACCTGAATGATGCAGCACCTTTTCTGATGAATTCTCTAAGACAGAATTTAATCAAACAATTTTATTCAGTTAACTTCCATATGCGGTATTTAGTGATTCATCCCCTGATGAAATATGTAATTCTAAGTACAACTGTACCTACAATAATGATGCTCACTTTAGGACAAGCTGATCTGAACACCAGAAAGGCAGAGGTATGAGGCAGAAGTCATTTAACAGCAATGAATAGGTCCTCAGAAACCCCGATAAACACAACCCAAGACAGAGTACATTGCAATTCAGACCTGTGATGTAGCAAGCCCAGATACAGTTTTCTGAAATTTGTTAGTGGGGAAGTAACCTTTTTCGAAAATGTTGGGGGTTTCTTACCATGAGGTCATACATGTAAGTAGTAATAATCAGCTGTGTTTCCACAGTACCTGCAGTATGATAATAATAAAAAGACATAAAATGCTTCCTTCAAGAAGTCACAACCCAAGTGAGTGACTTAGGTAAATCACAGGTAAGCAGATAAAGGGGTGAAATGAAGAAAAAACCTGCAAAAATAAAGGTTTTAAATGACGTTTAAAATACCCATTGGCATGATCTGGGTTTAGCTCCTTTGCCATATCTTTTGTTGCTTCAAGTGTAGAAAAGAATTGTGCATCTATTTTAAGAAGAAGACCTTCAAGGAAGGGAAGACAAGAGCCTGACAGTACAGAGGGGAGAGTTAGCATGAGAATAACCAGAGCAAGGAGGACATAATTGGTTTCACTGCGCTTCTGTAGTCATGTCATTGGAACAGTGTACATGTGTGCATCCTTGCAGAACTGATGCTAAGCTATAAAAGAGAGATTGTTATTTACTTACACCTCAGTACTATGCATCTGCTGTCAACCAGCTGAATCCCTGTCTTCCTAATTGCCTTTGTATGTTGGAGAGGATGATAAATACTTTTTCCTTCTAAGATGTCAAGCAAAAAGAAGTATCTTTATCAGTCTTTTACCATGCTGAGAAGAGCAGAAGATGCTTTATTCAGCACAGTTGCTGGCCTCTCCTCTCCTCTCCTCTCCTCTCCTCTCCACTCCTCTCCTCTGGAGCTGACTCCCAGGACTTCAGTCTCCTGCTCTCAGATGCACATTTCATTTCACTTGGTGCGGATGAACCAGTCCTTGGGGCAGGCCAGGAGAATGCCCAATTTTCTGACTGGAAGAAGTTACAGAGTAAAAGTGCACTGGAGACCTGCAGACCTCTCCACTGTGGTGCCTGTGAATCCCTTGTTTCTGAGAGCAAATGCCACCTGCAGCACAAATTGGTTGTGTCTCTCCCATTCTACTTTGTTTTCATAATTTTTGACTCTTTCACATTCTGTTTGGCATTTTTCCTTACCCATAACCTCTTGCCTATATTTACCATTCTTAATCCAACATATTTATGCCTGTGGAAAGGAATGAATTGGTTTGTATGCCTGGAAAGACTCTCCTTGAGCTGTGCTCAGCAATGCTACAAAGATCAGGGACTCTGGTAACCTCTTGCACAACATAAACCATGGAATCTTACCTGGTAATATTTTACACCAATTGCCATTTTTGCTTGAACTACAGACTTTTCAGAACTCAAGAGTTTTCAAAATCTCTGCCCCTTATGGTAGGCTTTCTGAAATTTCAAACAGTATTTGCTTTTGTACAAAATTACTTACAAACCAATCTAATTATCCATCTAAGATGACACCTGAACAGATGATGACATTAAAAAAAAAGAAAACATGTCAAACACAACCAAAAGCATGTATATTAGCAGCATGGAGGTATTCAGCTGACCCAACCACATTTCTACTTTCATTACTCCTCTTTCTTAATTTCTCTTTTGTGATGACTTTTTACATCTGAAATCTTACTCAAGCTCAAAACCGAAGCAGTGGAGCACGTCCATTCAGCCATAAACCTGTGGTAGCTCAATCAAAGTGGAAAATATCCAGTGACGGTGTGTTAAGTTTTGTATCTCTTGAATATGAGATGGAATTTCTGGTTTTGTGCCTGTGTTCTGCTTTTTAAAAATAATCTCATGTGATCAGCATGCTTGGGAAAGCCCATCTACATCTTTAAGTGCATGTTTTCTTGACAACTATATATATACAGAGCTAAAGCCTCTTGCTAAGATACTGTGCTAAACACTGTCATAAACCATAGTCCAGAAGACAGTAGTTCCATTGGGTAGTTGAAAGCAGGCTGATTTTCTTTCCTATCAATCTAGTTGACTCAAAAAATATTAACATTGTCTTAATACCTACTTTTATCTTTGGTAGTTAATTTAAAAAATTGGGGAAGAGACTATTCTGAATGACTGAAAAGCAAGAGAATTTGAGAAGTGTCTAAATAGCAGTGCTTGTGAGGGACAGACCCCCACAAAACCACTGGTTGTGGGAGAACGCCATGGATGCGATATATACACACCACAACTTCAAGTTTACAATAAACTCAGATTCTTCTTAAACAAGATTGTTTGAGCAAACGAATCACAAAAGCCCATTTTGTTATAGGACTATGACAGGTGTTTGAGTAATCCCAACAGAAGCAGAATTAGGCAATCTTACACCCCAAGCTCTTGGTGTACTGTACATAATCTTCAGTCTGCCCTGAGTGCAAGCTGACGAAAGTTCTTCTTTCATCAATGCCAACAGGACAAGTCCATAGACACCTGTGAGTACAGGGAGGTTGAAATGGCTGAAAAATACCTTTGACAGGAAGGCACGTGATACATTATTGCTCTTACTGGAAGCACCAACATGTCTGTATTATGTAAGTTGTTGCCTGCAGCTACTGAATTTCGACAACTGAATTTAAAAAAGCTGCTTTGTGACAACTACTCTGTATTAATGAGCTATTTATATCAGACAGAATGTG
This sequence comes from Promerops cafer, assembly GCA_013398275.1. NCBI lineage: Eukaryota > Metazoa > Chordata > Aves > Passeriformes > Nectariniidae > Promerops > Promerops cafer. Next base: position 100,486 of record VZSE01002020.1, on the reverse strand, counting down.
GTCATTCAAGGTTGCTGGCATTCTGAATATTTTTACATGATAAGCTCTCATTAGCTTTTGAGCAGTTACATGTTTGCACTGGAAAAACCACTGGTGTCTATTTTCAAAACCAAACTTTGCATCATTTTCACAATTTTTGCAGCAATCCACTTCCATGAAGTAACACTGAATGGATGTTGCCACATGATGCCATAGAGATGCTAACCCATTAAAAAGCACAAACCTGTAAATGAAATTCAGCCTGGTTTAACAGCTTGAGGAGATGAGGCAGTTTTAATTTCAGACTATGTGGAAGAAATATTATGAATGTTGGCTTTAGCATTTTCATTGAGGATATTTTATTTAAATGTTTCCTTCTTTAGGGGATGGGGGCTATGGAGGAAACTAGGTCAGTTCTACCAAAGTGAAAAAACTGATCTGAATACTGATGCATTATTAAGCTATCCTTAGGCAGCAGGAAAAAACCAGCACAGTCCTGAGACATTGTTAAAAATAAATTAAGTATAATCACTGCAAAGGTAGAATATTTTAATTTAGGGTGAAATACTTTATGAAGGCTCAAGTTAAAGTGGAATTTTTTCTTTTTTTTTTTGTGTGTGGAAAACGGTGGTGTGTGCTCTGCTCTGACAGTATCTGTGGTGGTGTCAGAAAGGTGACCCAAGTTTTGGTCCCTGAGCTCTTGCCATATGATGCTGCATCTGTCCAAGAAACAACCCAACAGGGGTTACAGGCTGGGGCCAGAATCTCCTTCCTCCCTTATGTGTGAGCAGAAGTATGTAGCAGATGTACCCAAAACTGCATGCTGTCACATCCTCTGCACATATTGGGTGAGTCAATAGAAACATGCCTGGTGTTGCTGTTAGGACACACAAGACCTCTGTGTGCCCCCTCCTCCCTCCAGTGTCAATTCTGTCTGGAGTCATTGCTGACACTCTGATGTCAGTAGGAATGCTGACACTCTGATGTCAGTATTGCTTAATACCCTTTTAAGAATAAGGAAAAATAGAATTCTATTTGCAAGTAAAAACTTGCAAACACGAGGAGCAAGAAAAATATAATTGAATCATTTAGTTTATTTCCTATCTCTTGCACACTGTTCTATATTCTGCTCAAAGTCAACGGGAACTATGATGTGGCATTTTTAAAGCAGTGTTACAGGTGTTGCAGAAACTGTATCCTTTGCAATCACTAAATCTTGGCAAAATACAGTCCTAAAAGTCTCTTTTGCTGTTTCCACTGCAATATATTGGGATAAAAAGAAATACCAACATGTGTGATTAGTTAATTCCCATAAAACCACTTGGAACTCACAGCTTATAATTTACAACTCTCTTAGACCTCACTGCCAGTTACTTTTGAATTCAAAAATACACCAAGCATTAATAAACACTAATTTCCTCCACTTTATCAGTAAGTCTGTATATGCTGTTGAGACTGACATATGCAACAGCCATATTCCCAACTTTAACAGATTTGTCAAAACCTTGCCAAAACGAGCACCTGGGTGAAACATGACATCATCATGCAAGCTCATCTCAAATGTTCCTATCAAGCTGAGAAGGCAGGGGGAAGGAAGGAAGGAAACCACTGATGCTCCTTGTTTTAAATGACAACAAAAATATAGATAAAATAGAGTTTTAAAACAGTTTTACATTTTCTTAAAAAAATGGAGATTGAACAGCATTTCTCAGGAGTCTCATCAACGGCATCAGTTAAGTGGTAGCAGAGGGATACTGAGGCTCCATCAAGGCATAAAAAATGGTGCAGTGGATTCCAACAATCTGTCACTTATTAATATTACTTGGTAGTTAACCTTGCTGCTGATTCCTCTCAAGAGGAAGAAGCAGGCTTGAGATGAACTGCAGCAGAGGCTATTCTGTTTATTCTGAAGAGTTTTATGTAATCAAATAGGATACTGCAACACTAAACTAAAATGATAATGCAAGCAAACAAAAAAGATGCTGAGATGCACCACACATGTTCCACTAGAGACACCTTCCGCAGCACACGCAGCTGTAGCTGTGTGCCAAAACGAGAACAATACCTGAGCACCACTCCATTTTGGTAAATATGATACAGCCACCCTGATAAACTGTACAAGATGTGATTGTTTTGACTGTGTGCATTGCAGGACTCTTGAAGCATTAAAGTATTTATTTATCTGTTGTGAAAGGCACAGTTACACAAGCAGAGCATAAGTATGATTAGATATATAGCCACCAGCCAACTCTAAAAATTGATCTTTGATCAAAACCAGTGGGAGAAAGCACCCATTAAAGACCAATGATACAGTCTGGTCCCAGATTCTAGAGTACTCTATCTGTGAAATTTATGTATTTTGCTCTAGGCAGCTAAAAAACAGGTGACAACAGCAGCTGTTTTAAATCTCCTGCAGTGAAGTCAAGAAAGTGGTAGGAACTTAGTAATTGCACAGAGACTAAGTAATGCCGTCTCTCAGATAATGCCTGGGCAGCTTGGTAAATTCATATAATTGCCATTAATGAAGGCCATCTGCTCAGTTACAAGGTAAGCATTTCCAAAAGTTCTCATTCATGCCATTCAGGGCTTGCGAGCAACAGAGTTATGCTTCAATCAGTTATGGTAAAGTGGCAAATGAAACTTCATCGTTTTTCAAAATTGGAGTAATTTCTGATTACATTCACCCTAAAAAACAGCATATATTTTAACACAGTAGGGTGTTGCCTCCACAGTAGGGTAATTTAAAAAAGAAAAATGTTCTGTGTTTACTGCTAACCTAAGCTTTTCTGCTGAACTTCCTCAATCCAGCATGGTGGCAAGACAAAGAGCAGACAGCTCATCTTTAGAAACATGATTTTTTTAATTATCTAATAAACATACATTACGAATCCTTCTCTCAACTCATCATTATGAGTACAGTACCTGCAACCAGGAGGCAGAAGGCAAAATTCTGTAAAACATGAATACATTACTACTGTGCCATACCATCATATTTGAGTCAAGTTAACTAATGCCCTTTCCTCTCAGTGATGGAAGTACTCATTTAGTGGAAACTTATATCATTATTTTATGTGGCTTTTCATTGCTGGAACAGTGGAAATGAAAAAGGGATGGAAATGTACAGTAGAAGATTCTTGCAAATTCTACACAGACCCAGATTGCAGGTAAACTGAACTGGTTTGGCTGACATTATAATCTACTCCAATAGCTAAAAAAAAAAGATAAAATAACAAAACTTTACAATTAACATCCAGGAATACAATTTTATTGAAAAGTTACAAATAAATCAATGCATAAACATACAAAAATCTGAATTAAATTGGTCAATTTGCACAATTCCATATTTGCTACTGCATGAGTCCTACTACTAAACTAATGGTGCAGTGATTCTGAAATAAGCTATCAGCAAGACTAGAACAAGTTATAACAAGGTATCAGATTAGCCTAAGGAGAACTCTGCTTCCCGGCCAGTCTAATGAGGCATCATGCTAATACAACCATATTGTTTCTGTGACCTGAGGTAGAAGTCTGAGCTGATAAATCTCTGTCACTTTACTCCTATGTGTTGTGCTATTGCCCTTATGTTTACTAATTGCCTTATTAGTAAGTCCGGAATATCACTCCTGCTCAATCTGACCAGCAGTTCCGTTTGCACGGGCAAATGTGACAGCAGGGGATCTTTAGACGTCAGGCTTCCTACTGAGCTTTAATCACAGTTCTGTGCTGTGAGTTAGAGCAGAAAGTCTTCTCAATACATTTTTTTTCCAAGCTTGCATCTTATAATTTAAAAACTTCAAAAGCTGGGCTTGCCCTGTGGAGATGACGGACTGACCAGAATTGTATTTCTCCTCCTGTAACAAATATGCAGCTTCCAGCAAAAATAAAGCATTAAGACAGGGCAGTATTTGGACTCTGGGGCTTGCCTTGGTGCCAACTTAGAGAATTTGGCCTGCTGCACCTCCATTTTTATAAGGACTCACGAGGCAGAAAACAATGAAATTCTGCTTTCTGAGACTGGGTCTGGGATGTGGAGGAACAGCATTATATCGCAAACTGAACAAACAAATTTTAAGATTCTTGAAACACAATGAAAACAGGTATTTAAATGACTCCTACATAAAATCTTAAATTAATAATTGAATAAAAATATTAATGAGGATTTTTGCCTGAATCCAGCTAATACCCAGATTGTTATATTCAGTACAGCCCTGTAAAAATAGAGTACACCACCACACCGGGACATCTGAAGTGAATGAACATCTAAGGGTTCCAGCCAACCTTCTGCTGTCACACATGGCATCACAGTATAGAGATAAGCAGAGTACCACCAGATTCAGTTTTCACCACCCAGCAGCCTTCTTCTGGTCCCTTAATATTTGCAAAGACATATATCAAGGTTAATAATGGAAAGTGTGGGTTGGCAGTTTGAGGAAATGACCAGATAAAAACACATTGCACATCAGCAGCACTGGGATTCTGGGCATTCAAATCACTAAGGCATGGAAATGAAAATCAGTAATTAAAGGAAATCATTCTAAAATACTGACTAGGCTTATTAAACTATCCTACCTAATATATAATGAAACTATGCTTTTAATACTACACAACATAAGCAAATATATCTCTAAAGTAACTAGGGAGCATCAGGGCCTCATAAAAAATATGGGTCAGAGTTCTGCCATTGCCATTTTTATGCCTGTAAGTCAACCGGGGTCTTTAAATGTCCAGGATGCTCTGTTTAAATTTTATAGCAAGCTTAAAAAAGTTTTAAACTACTGAGGTAGGAACTGAACTATTTTCAAAGACAACATGCTTTTCCAATAACTAATTTCATACAGGATGGACAAGATTAGAGTACTTTGTGTTGATTGCTCTTCCTTTGTGAGTGACTGAATCCTTCAGAATTGCTTTTCTGTGATGATGTGATATTTTGGTGGAGTCATAACAATATAAAATAATGGTTACCTTTGTGTGTCTGGTTGCCACACCACATTTTTAGCTGATTAATTTTGGCATTGATTCACCATAGGTATTTCCTAGTCAGATCTTATTTCAAATAATATCTACACAGTGGATATTGGAAATGGAAAATTGAGTAGCAAAGGCAGCTGGGAGAAAAACGAAATACACTTGAATATTACATATTTAACACACAGAAATGGAAATCAGGAAATCAACCTGAAAGAAAACTTTGCTCACCAGGAGATGCAAGTGTTTATTCTCCTGGTGCTTGACTACCAATTATCAGATGTTAGCAGTAAATGAAATTCCCATAAACTGCTAAGGCATGTCACATTTTTTTGTTGACGATCCAGTGTGTTTTGCTCAGCTTTTTATTCTATCAACTGTGCTGACAGGTCTTTACGGTTTCTTGCACGACCAGAAATTATCCTTATCTTACAGTTCTTACAACTTCCTTTTGCTGACTTATAGCAATTAAAGTAACTTTATCAATTAGGTTGTCTAGTTTTATGTTGTATATGAATATAACTTCTCAGTAGCTCAATTATGCATTCACTTTCACAGTCCTTCATTTATTCCAGTAACCCCCTGGAAATCAGATGACTATAACATAGCAACAGCTTTAAATAAACAGCAAAAACGTTTACAAGGGTAAAGGACTTAATGGTATAATGGACAAGATTTGTGCAAGTTTTATCAGATGACAAAGCTATAGAAGGCTAATTAATCTTCATCTAGCTAGGGAGCTTTTAAAATAAGTAATTTTAAAACACAATTGAATTTTTTTCCAAACTGACTTTTAGTGTGATCAGACTTTGGTTAACTTGTTTTCTGGTCTAGGGGTATTCAGGTGAAAAGGAAATACTGACGCCATTATACACTTCAATTATTTCCATTATTTTCAGAGCTAATCCATATTCCTGCCTAGTGCCAGACAGAATATTTCAGTTGGTGGCACTTATATTTAGCTAAGTGAGAACCATTAATCACCATTTCCTAACATAGCATCCTTGAAAAATGCTAAAGTACTTCTATTTAAATTTCATTCACTCAGTCACTTTTAAAAAAATTATTTCTATGGAGTATCAGCATACGGATTTAAAATTTGATTTACTAAATATATTCCCATAAATACAATTAATTACAGCCATTAGATAGATTCCTACACATTAGATTGGAATGTATGTCATCTAATAACATCTCATACTTCTAAAGGCTAATGGGTCATAAAAGTAACCTCCTGCTTCTGTAGTTAAAGAATTCCTACTTTAATTAGCACAGTGCATACTTCATTTCATCTTTGATCCTTTCAGCTACACTCAGCCCAATGCTGAGTTTCTCTGGGATTTATTTTAACAACCAAAGTCACTGGAGAGTTAAGTTTCTATAATTTCTTAGACTGAAAAATGAAAATTTTTATTTTCCGAAGTTCCTCCATTATGGTGTTTATAGGACTACAAAAGTCAGGCTTAATCTCTTTTACTGGATTTTCTGATGAAAGAAAATAAGGCTCAGATCTTGCATTACAGAATGAACACAGCACACTCCAGATCTGAATATCTGCATATATATAAAAAGCAGCCTCTTTCAGAATTTGCATACTAACACAAAGCCTACCTCCTCATCCCATTTTGATTACTCCTACCTACAGCTCACCCGGTCTGCTGCACTCCCACTTTTCTCATTATTTCCAACTGGCTGCCGTGCATTCTCTTGTAATGTCAACAACTTTTCTCCTCTAGTCTGTGTAGGTGCTAATAAAGAAAATTAAAATCTAGTCACCACACTCTCACATGCACTAAGGTAAGAAAAGATAAACAATGGGAGAGAGCATTTGTGAAGAAATTTCTGTCTAGCCTTAGCTACCTCAAACTCAAACAGACTCAAAAAAATCTGTGTCGTTCAATAAACCCCAGTGTACATGAAGAACATACAAGAAGGGCATCCCTGATTAATGACATGGCACAGCTCAGACACCCTCCCAGCCCCTGCTGCAGTGCTTGGAGATGGCTAACAATGTAATGTTACCAAAATACTCCATGCTTTTATAATCTTTTTTTTATATAGAAGCAATTATTTTCTAAGTTTTCCAACAGCTCTTCAACTGATAGGAAAAAAACAGAGTTACAGTCTAAATATTTGCCCAGGACTTAATGTAACTGGAAAGAGCAGCCACATGTTGAACAACCTTAAGTACTCACAATGTACATATGTCAATCCTCTCACTCTCCCTAAATGAAAGGATTTATTTTTGGGCCTTTTATATTTGAAGATTTTTTTCTAAAAGAGATTTATACACATATCAGTGAATAGTACAAATTTTTGGGTGTAGAAATTTTGTTCTCTGCTAGTGATTATAAGAAAGTTTATATATATACTTAATAAGAAATATATTTTTTTGTTTATGAAGTTGGTAGAACTGTTTATTCATCATCACTCAATTCTAGTAACAACTAGCTCCAGTCACATGCAGGTTGTCTTTACACAATACTCTGTGCCACTGAGATGATTTTGTCAAGATCTACTTTCAGTTCATTGAACTGAGAAAGCATTTTTCTAAGCCAGCTTCCTAATTCTTAAATTTTGTGTTTGCTTCTGCTAAAACTGGTTTCCAGAGACTAATATAAATTTGTTAAGATTTCACTGACGATGCTGCAAAGACTCAAAGCTGCCTTTAACAATTGGAGTACCAGGCTCTGCTATCTGAAGACAACCCCAAACAATCCCAGAACTTTTCTATGCTCTGTGGTTACTTAAAGAAGCATTTCATTTGGTTAAATGAAAGGACTAGTCAGAATATCAGCTTTTGAGGGAACACAGTGCCATTATTTATTGTCAGGGAACACTATTTATTATTTATTGTCAGGGAACACTATTCCCTTTAAAAAGTCTTGAAAACTACAATTTAATTAGGTGGAAGCCTCTCTCTGATTCTCACATTGAAGAATATATTCCATAAAACAAAGAGAGTATTCCATTTTGCTTATTAAACTAATCTCTGTTCATCTCTTTTTTCCTTTCAGCCACTCAGCAGTCCACTCAATCAATCTGCTCCTGTTGCCTAGTTATCAGCAACTCAATTTTGTTACCATTGAGGGAACATTAGATTCCCCATTGATTTCAGCAATGAAGGATTAGTTCCAGGCAGTAGACAGATAAACTGAAACAGAAGTTCTTACAGGTTTTCCACTAAAAATATGTTGCCTTCATTAGGGCATTTAGAGCTGCTTCTGTTCAGCAGGCTAAGAGTCTCCTTTGTTTTGTAGGTAAAATATCTGAAGCAATGTTGTATTAAACCATGTTTTCTTTCTAATAAACCTCCATCAGAAGTGTTCATTGCTTAACTGCTTTAAAGATACTAATTGTATGCATGTAGAACTGTGGTGCATCTTCTCTAGCTTGGCTTGAAAAACACAACTGCTATTTATCTACTGTTGGGCAGAGCTCAGGAAGGCCCTGACCACAGCTGGTAGTGGAATGATCACAGTTCTTAGCAGTATGACAAGGATTTCTGACATGAGGAGCAAAGCCCACTGGGACCCAACCGCTGACTTCCAAGGTAAGATTCCTGTCAGCTCAGTTAACTTCAGCCTTGCCCCTTTTGGCTGTCACTGCATTCTGATTTTATCAGCACCTCCCTGTCACACACTTGAGCTCAAAGGAGAGGCATTCAAGCTTGCACTGACCCAAACTGGGATGACTCCATATCCCAGCACAGTGCTGTACAGGTTACCACAGACCCTCAAACAATGTGAGCAGAATACTAAAGTACTAATTAATCACCCTTTCATCTCAGCAAGGCTAATTGCCTCAGCCCTGATGTCTTGCTGGTGCAACTGTTCTGTGTCTGCTTTTCAGTAACTTCAACGTTCTGCACAGTAGCAGGCAGCTACAGACACATCTCACATCCATCATCCATTGTACAATGTAGCACTGAAAGGCAAATATGCTTTTCTTTATAGGTGAGGAATGTTAATCTGAGAAATAACTATAAATCTCAAATTCATACCTCTCTGATAGCTGTACAAAACTCACTCTGCAGCACCTTCTTTAGAGACTGTAGCTTGTGTACTGGTACTTCTCCAGATTCCTGCAGTTTCTCCAGTAACTCAATTGCTCTTGCAACATCTGAGTGGGGAAAACAAAAGGGATATGGATGAGTATAAACAGTGACTAATAAGTGACTAAAAAGGGCACACTGACTGTCATTTTAAATTTAAAATCAGCTTTACCAACACATACTGTATTAGTCTTGTGTCATACCAGACTTTGCTAGGCAACAACACTGCTGTTGAGAGATCCAAATCCCTAAGTACGGACAAACCACGCACGTACATGTACAACAGACAGAGAGAGGTTCAGTCTTAGTAGGAAACAATCTTTGGAACAAAGGTACAAGTTCAAAGTGGCTAATCTGTATTAGAACTAAAATATTTCTTACTTTCTGCAGAAGAGAAAATGGCACAGGAAAAACATAGGGTTTACTTTCAGAAAAACTGAAAAAATGAAACTGTGTCTTTATGTAAGCACCCTCAGGATGACAATGCCCAAGAAAAAATATTTGATATTTTCTTCTTATAAATCTAAATATCAACTAATAAAGTTTTCTGGAGGCAGGTAAAGTCTGCTCTGGAAGAATGGGAAGTCTACTAGAGAAGAGTAAATGTAAGGTTCTTGTCTAGGTCTTCAAAGACCTGAGCTACTACACAAAACCCATATGACCCATAGAAATACATGGAGAAATACATGAAACAGTATTTTTGGTGGCCTGACTTCTCCTTTAGCACCTGTGTATTGTCAAGGGAAAGATCAAAGAGTCTCTGAAGGGCACTCCAGAGAGCTTAAGCCATATTGAATGGTGATGGGATTCTGGTCCAGCTGAACAGTACCAGTACCTTCACTCAAATTTTTTCTCTTTAACACTAGTTCCTAATTTACACAGCTATTACTAAAATACATCATAAAAAGCCCAAACCAGCCCATAAGATACCCAACAATCCTTTATGGCTGGGGACACAGAGGCACAAGAAATAGTGGCTGGTCTTACGGAGAGTAGCCTAGTCAAGCAAGGACACACTGTCTTACATTAGGGCGGAACTGAGCAAAACAGATCCTGGTCAGTCTTCAGGATGACAAAACTTAAACACAGGAGATCTTCTCCTCTGCCACTTAATGGCTGCCTTCCAGTTTTTCCTTGAAGTTTGCTGGTAGAGTTGAACCTGGCAATGCTGCCATCTTGACTGTGTGGCCATTTTCACATCTTCTTGTGTCTTTTGCATAGCCACCAGAGCCGCTACTGGCCAGTCACACCACTCTGCTAAATATACATCTGTATCCCAGTGAAGAAATGAATGCATAATATCAAACGATAAAACAGTATTTGAGGCATTTTAATTCTGTGTTTTAAGTGCAGAAAAAACTCCCCACCTCTCCCTACAATCACACAACTCCAGAATTACTACAATGTCTAGAAGCAACCTTATACAATTCTCCTTTCCGATGACAAAGATCGTACTGTTCGTGACTGGGAAATTATGCTAATTGAAACAGTTCTTACAATCCTTGGCTTGTAACTGAGCTATACTGACCAGGTGTCTGATGCAACAAACACATGAGAAATCTTCTGGAAATAGAAAAATACATGACAGTGGATGAGCTGCAATAGGAAAAAACCCCATAATAATAAATTTGTGTTTTTAAGAAAAACATTATCCACTACATCAATGTTAGGAAAAGAGAAGATGACATCTCAAAAAATTTACAATTTAATTAAAAGAGGCAGGCAACTAGCCAGCATGGTAGTTTCTGCCTTAGTAGATTAACAAACACCTAAACAATTTGCAAGCTTTTTTAGAGGCATCTGCGAAAAGGAAGTTCAAATCATGAGAGGAAGCTCGTCAGAAAGCACAGTGTTTCTTTCAGGAGGATGGTTCCACTTAGTGGGCTGTAGCTTGCATGGGCAGAGCAGTCTTGGAGCTCATAAACTTTCAGATTAAACTAACCTGGCCCTGTATTCAACAATTGCACCTGAGCTTTAGCTCCAAACAGTGCTTCAGCTGCTACTGGGTACCCAGTCCATGTTACCAGATCACAACTGTATCAAGCAAGACACCTCCAAAAGACTTACTGATGTGATGATCAGAAAGCTAAAAGGAGACCTGGGATAATAAGGCCATGGAAATAAAGAAAAAATTAGATTCTAGAGAGAAGAATATGACTGATAAGAACGATATCATCAAAGATGATGGTTTTAAAATTTAAGTAGCAGTAAATACTCTTGTAGCAAGAACCATTTCAATAGAGTGCACAAAAGGACAAAACATTAAGTATCATGGAATCACAGAATCATTTAGGTTGGAAACCTAATATGAAAACCTAACAAAATTGTTAATGTTCTCAGTAATAATAATGTCGTTTCAATGATTTTTTTAAGAAAGCTATTGAATTATTTGCCTTGGAATTTTTCTTTATCTGCCACACAAGATTTGCAGCTAGTTAAGTACTGAATCCACACTCTCCAGCTATTACTACTAGTTGGTGCAAACTGATATATCAGACAGCACAAAGCAATTGTATGATTTATTCTGAAGCAGCTTCAACAGCCTACCATAACAGGTCAGATAAAGCCTCTGTAATTCACTGTTATACACAATAGCTATTGACATAATCTAAATCAGACTGGGGTCTTACCCAGTCCAGTTCAGGTAAGTTTTGAACTGTCTTTGCCTCTCACCAGCTCTAGCTGTAAAAGATAATGCCACAGATGGCAGATTGGTTGCTATTTTGCAGTTGTTTTGAAGTGTCATCACCACACCTGAAAGTTCTGGAAAACAGCCCACATTTCTACAGTCCTGAAATAAACTATTTTAAATGAGAAATTTTTACTGATTGGAAGGAAACATAAAAAGCTTTCGGTACATTAATCAACCTAAAAGAGTTAAGTACAGGTCTAAACATTTCCCTAGGGCATAGGTCAGAATCTAGATCATAATTAATCACTTCTAAAGTGATGAGTGTTACAATACAAATGATAAATTCATCTTCTGGTTGAAAAGTCTAGCATGGGTGATTACTATATTTTAGCCTCATAGGCAAAACTGGGCACCAAATTGTCATTTGCCAATACTAGATTACTTAACTTTCTGACTCAGAAGTGACTGGAGGTAAACAAAAGCAGAATATCCCCAAAGCATTCTGATTTTTCGCATCTCTAAATTAATCCAGCATGCTAAAATACATGAATGCCGATGCCCAAGTTCTTGCTTTGATTTATTATTCACCTATCCATTAACAATAAGCAGTCTTCTTTCTCTTGTCACCACTAGGCCCATAGCTTGCTCAGTTTGGCAATGACTTGTGGGATATTGCTCACAGAAGAGAGAACAGTATATAAATTACAGGAAGAAAATGAGGCATAAATTCAGGGCCAAAGCTGTTGGTTATCAGCTGATGCTTTGTCAGAAGCAAAATATAACACTTTGCACAAAACAGATGACTTTGAGCAGGCTAAAAATGTAAAAATGTGAGTGTGTAAAATTTGACCCCATGAAAAAGGCCGTATTTCTTTCAATTAATAACTTTGAAGGGGAAACTTTAGGACAGGTTAAAAAGTGAAATTTAGCAGTGCACAAGAGCTTAAGTGATGCACAGGCTTCTTCCTGACGGTCCTCTGAAGGTGAGCTCCAGCTAAAACTGGAGTAAGTGCTTGCTCAAAGAAGTGATATGACTGGCAATGAGTAACACTTTAAAGTTACATTAAATAAAGTATATAGCAGAGAATCTGCCACTGTTGAAGTCAATTAGAGAGCACTGTTGTATGTTTGACAAACAGTGCTAGGATAATTTTCTTGTCTCCAATCCACCTTTGATTATAAATCTAACTAGTTTTGCTTGTAAATGCTATCATCAAGGATTTGTTCTTAAATACCATTTTCTTACATAGTTGTGAAAAGGGCAAATGGATGACAAGAGTGTGTGCGTATTTACATAGATATATGTTTTAAAAAATACTGTAATTATGTTAAAACTAGTTAAGTTCTATTTAAGTGAAATATCCTTACTTTTTATCTCTGTGTATTTCCTTTGTTCTCTCTTGAATCAAAGATACTTATTTTTGAAAAGGATTGTTTTGCCTACTCACACATTTTCCAAAACATGAACTCCATTATACTAACATGAAACTCGTGCTGATGTGGTTATCGCCATTTCCCCCATTCATATCCCACAAATTGGTAGGAATTGACTGATGATGTAGGTAGAATTCTTCCTTTGTATTCTATGATACATACGTCTTAAAAGGAATATGCACTTACTTCCCCCCCTTACTAAATCCAACTCTCAGCACACTTTTTTTTTTTTCTCATACATATGCACAATTCCTCTCTCTCCTATTCTGTTTAACACTCATTCCTCTTTTTTCTTCTCATCATCATGCTTGCCTACAGCCTTTCAGGAAATAATACTGTTTCAGTGTGGTGGGTCACATTATCAGTGGAACACAGAGAAGGCAGGGGGCTGTGGGTGGATGGAATGTATTTTATCAAGTGCATTCATCAGAAGAAAAGCATGACTCTCAGAAAAAAAAAAATAAATTTCAAGTGTTCTTTCTGTATTTTTATTTGAATGATGTTCCACTTGCACTGCTAGCAGGACACAAGCAGAAGATTACTATACAAACTCTTGGAGAAACCACTAGAACTCAGAAGTAGAAGGATACTGTACTGCAATACAAGTGGAACACTGTATACGTCATGTATACATATATATACAGCTGAGTGTCATTGGAAAAAAAGGTCATCTGGCTTAGTTATCTCTTTGTTCTGTGATATATCATTTTCACTTGCTGGCTTTTGTTCAAGTGAGCGCTGTAGACTGATCTGTTTTATTTGCTAGACGTTTAAAAAGCAAATGCTTTTTTTAATACAGCTTTTACAACTTGAAAGAAAATTATGAATCCAGAGAATGAATCCTGGCTGGTCTGAACTTGGTGCTCTTTCACATTGCCACTAAAATTGAGTAGACCAGGCTTCAGCATTCTCTGAAAGTTGTGGAGGCTGAGGTTTTCCTCTGGTAGATTTTGTGCAGGGTTTATGTTTGTTTCAGTTTAGTCAGGTTGAAAATTACTAGGAAAAATGTAGCAAATTATTTTAGCATGCTAAATGTGTCCCATTTAATACCTGAGTGACTCTTGAAAAAGAAGGTATGTGCATGTCTTATATTGCAAAATGATCTACCAAGATAAGCATCTATCTAACCTTCCATTTTTGTGCTAGTCTAAGAGAGAATTGGTCTGCAATCTTTAAAATAAATATATTACCCTCTGACTTAAGAGAATATTAGGCAGTTAAATAGTAGCTGCAATGCTATGTAATATCAGTTTGGGTCAAAACAGTAATAAACAAAAAGAACTAACTTTTCTAACAAAAAGAAACACAGTGTTTCTTTACTCTGGTAAGTACTCTAGAATTAAGTTGTTGGGTTGTTCCCAAAGCCAAAATATGGTGACCTCTTGTACTATCAAGGTATTAGACAACAGGTTTCTCATCTTGAGGTCTTTCTATGCCTCATTCCTGTTAATTCTGGGGACTGTCACTGCATTAGTATGCTGGTTACTAGGAAAAGTAAATGTGCTGCATAAACACCAGCCTTTGATTCCTCAATGAGGTAAAACATCACTACAAACTGACAGCAAGGATACTTGATAAGTCCCTAAAATATTCACTAGCTTCACCATGGCATTACAGAATAATACTCCTGGAAATTTGCAAGCTCTGTTCTGTTGTGCCTGAAGACCTTTAATCAGGCTGAAGGTGAAGAATTTGCATGACATAACAGGTCCTTATAATTGCCAGAACTTTTTCATTCCTCTAATACTTGCATTCAGGTTCAGTTATTCCTTTAAGCTTATGAGAATACATTCCAGAATTCTTAATGTTATTCTGTCAACTTTTTATCATAATTCCACAGGCCTACACAGGATGCTTTATTATATTTAGCAATCTTCTCCAAGCCCTATCAAATGACAACAGGTAATCAATGGCTGGGAAGTCAAAATACAGTGGTGATTAGCAAAGTTCATTCATAATTCATATCCAACAGCCCTAGTATATTGTATCAAAGTATTTATGTGACTTCATGGTTAAAGCACCAGCTTTGGAAAAATGTCAGTGTCTATCTCTGGAAAATGTTCTGTATTACTAGAGTTCTGCTGTCAGCCACTGGTCTATACAACATGGCAAGCCTTACTCTTACCATACCAGACTTTCCAATATGCTTCCATTCACCTCTTTGGTGCCTCACTATCAGCACAGTGCTCTTCTAAATTCAGAGGTCCTTCCTTAATATATTTATTTAGTCTTATCTGGAGACTTCAGAAATGTTGAGGGAAAGAGCAACCTTTTTTCTCATTGAAATTCATATGTTTGTCTTGCCCCAAATTTCATGCTAATCAGTAAGCATAAAGACTTCACCATGGTAAATCACACTCCATGTACAGGGAGCAATGAGCTAAACTGTTAGAAAACAGTAATATTATTTAACACTTCATAGTATGCATCTCTAAGGTCTATTCAAATTAATAAGAATAAGCAAGATTAAGCAAGAATACTACCAGTGCTTTCACACTCTGGTTTAGATGATATGGGTAGCAGTTACAGGTTTAATGCATTGTCACTTTACAGTACTGCAGTTAAACATTACTATGAATACATAAATAAAAGTAACAAAGAACAACTGTACAGAGCTCTCATGACTCATCTTGTGGTGAGGGTTTCAGCTGCTGCACTTTTGACGTAGACATGGACAGCTCAGCGACTCACCCTCAACTGTTGTTACAGTCAATGAGGAAGAACAGACACTTTGAGGCTACAATTCATCTGACCTACTTTGCATGAAATGAATCATACTCTGGAGTGCCTTGTCCCTTTGTTGACTATAAAGGAAGACTAGATGATTACCTCAGATGTAAATGCCTGCATCCTACATATCAGACATCTACATCAGTATGATGAAACCCACTCTTACTGTCCTGATATAAAAAGACTCATGCAAATTTATCTCCATGTGGTCCAGGAGACATTATACCTCAGAAAAGTTACATGTGACAAGAGAAGTGTCATTATAAGGCAGGCCAACGTGGTTTTGATTTAAAGCTTTTTAAAATGCCTTAACTAACTATTTTATGGATTTTTTTCTTCTTAATGTATGACAAAAAATCAGGAAATCGTGAGCTATAATTGAGTGTAAGACTGTCTGTCTCATTTTGCCTGATGTGAGATGACTGCCCTCAAAAACATTAATGGTATATCCCCATGAGTTTCTACATACATTCCCCCAATGCCTGGGGCAGGGTCATTTTCTCTGGCTACTCATCAGACCTTGTTTTAGTCTATATGTTTGAGCTGTGCTCAGATTCCGTTTGGCTGTATCTTCTCAGGCACAGCACAGGCATCCAAGTTCTCTGCTTCAGTCCACTTCTCAGACACAGAGCCTGTGACGCAACTGTTGCACAACCCAGGGCAGTGTTATATACCAGAAGTTTTTCCAGCAGCTTTGGCAGCAGCACCTGAACAAGGCTGGTCTGAGACATCTGAGATGTTTTGCAAAATAACTTATAGAAAGGACACAGTTTATTTGCAGGGAAAGCAGAGCCATCTGTGATCACAGACAGCAAACTGTCTTGAGACCCCTCAATCCAGTATCCTCAACACCATGAAAGCCGTTCACTGCTATCTTCAGATAGTTCAGTCACTTTGGCTGATTTGGGCAAACACTGAAATGCTGACATGTCAGGCAAACTGCTCCTGAATACTCTGCTTAGCTCATTCAAATATAACATTCAAAAGGTTCCCTTAAATGAAAAGATAAGCTGTCTGTGTTCTCTGAACCTTACAATGTCTGCAACATCTTAAATAATCTTGCCCTGCTTCTTACTCTACTAAGTTTTGACTAGTGATTTCTGTTCTTGTCCTCAGCTAGGGATTTTCGTAGCCTTAACCTAGCATGAAGGCCAACTGTGCGAACTGAATTTGCTTTACTTTGGTCAATCTTCTTAGCATATTAATTACTGTACATAGATAGAACTAGTCCTGTTTTTTCCCTTGAAGCCTTCACATGACTAATGCAAGTCACAGGAACATCTTTGTCAGCAATTTCAGATTTGATTTGCTTGTGCATGTGTGAGATTGAACTGTAGAGTACCTAGAACTATTAAGAGTTCAACAGTTACTTAAAGAAAGTGTCATGGTACTGTCACATTTCCACTGCTGATTTTTAAAGAAATAATAATGAATCATAGAACAGGAAAACAAAATTAATGGATAATTCAGGGTCATTTCAATAAGATGAGTTTCACTGGTTTATTCAAGGCTTGAAGAGCAATAACACAATTAGAATTTTCAAATATGAGCATTTAAAATTAACCTTAAGGCCTAATAATCTTGAAACACTGATACAACTTTTCTTCTTCCAAATTACTAGTTTCATTGAAATTTCTAAAGCAATCAGGATGAGGAGGTGCATAAATACGAGTTTGAAAATTTTCACCAGAAGATTTTGCCATCTGTGAGAAAGATGAAATTACAGCAACAACAGCCCTTTACATTTGACAGCACCCAATGCTTTGTATAGAAGACATTGAACATAGCATCGGTGTAAAAACAAGATACCAAATTATCCTTTAAGAGAAGAGATCAAAACATAAAGCTGAAAATGCAAAGAATAAAAGAGCATTGAAAACTACGGTATTTTCTAATGCAGTACTTATAAAAAAGTCTCGTGATTTTTTCCCCTGTATTAGCTGTAGAGAAGAGGGAAAGTAAAATTCCTTTTTTTAAAAGGTAAAATTTCTTCCCTTTGTATGTAGTTTTGACTTTATAATGTTTCATCACAGCTGCTCTTTGTGATCATAACTGTGATTTATAGTTAGCTACTCACTGATAAATAGAACAGTTGAGACATGATTTCAATCCTTTCTTTTTGACTAGGTACAGTTGGCTACAAATACGTTACAAAAAGACAACAGTTTTTTTTAAAGTTTATTTTGTATTCAAATAAGTATATATTATTTATATAAGGAATATACAAGCATTTATTATTTAGCAGTTGTTTCTTGCAGGAAACAGGGTATTCTGTAGTTTCCAACTTTGTGTTACTTATTTAAAAAATAGAGATCACAGGTGTTTAAAGCAGTTATTTACCTAACAGGACATGTGAAATGATGTTCTGTCCGACTTCTTGAAACAGTGAAATAACAAAAAAAAATTTCTTTGAAGGAAAACTGTAACTTGCTGAGAAATTCAGTATGGTGAATACACCTGGCCTTAATTCATTAAGTTCCTACAAGCTGAACTATGTGAAAGCAAGGAAACTGCCTGCTGCCTTCTGTAGCAACAAACATCAGGTAAAGTTGGTAACTTCACCAGCCTCTCTGTCTCTGGATCACGTCACTTGATCTTGTAGGATCAGTTCTGCGTCGGCAGACACCACTCACAATGCTGGCATGAAGCTCCTTTAAATACTAAACAAAAGCACTCTGGACACTTGGCTGGAACAGCAAGTGTAAACACTTTAGAGGTTCTGATCCCAGATTAAAAGAAAAAGAAAGGGTTGATACATTAACATAACCTGAGGACTTGGACATAATATTTATTTTTGTGTTTTAAACCTCAAATATATATAGCAAAAAAATTCAAATCAGTGAAGGTATTGAAAATTTGATTAAGCTAGAAGCAGAAAACAGAAATTATTACAATGAATAAGCTAGCCTGAACAAAGAAAAACAGAAGGAAAAACAATACACTTTCAGCTAAAATCTGTTCTGTTGCTCCCCTGCCTAAGCAAAATCAAGTATTTATACAAACTATGTGAGCATCACGAAACAAAACTATTGGCATATGGGCAACCTCATGCCTTTCCCACACTGCTGCTTCCAGTGTGTGTTTTTAGTCTGCATCACAGAGATTTTTGCTGGCAGGGAAGAAGACAGGAAGAGGGGAAAAAAAAGGACCCAACAGGTGTCTCACAAAGGGAGGTAGGGTTAACTTAGGGATGCTAATTCTCCTTCGCAACAGGCACTGTGTTTGAGCCAAAGCAGTAACTCTCACTTTTTTCCTGCTCATATGTCATTACTAGAGTCTCCTGCTGCCTTCCCTCAGTTCTTATCTCTCCAGCTAATCTTAGCCTTAAATCTCTTCATGTGATTACCAGAAAGATGAGAAAGATGGCCGTGGGCTACTGGCAAGTGTACACAGTGACAATACAAATTGTCACTTGAAGTCTAGAATCAGAATTTTATCTTCTGTTTTTCTACATGGTATGGTAGTCTAATGAGACAACAGTGAAAATACTTAATTTGTGCAAAACAATGGATGCAACACGATAATTACATACACATATTTAACACTTTATTTGTAGGTTTAGGTAATGAGCAGAGAGTTAATATTCTGTCTTAATTTTAGTGGATTTAACGATACTCCTTTTTGCAGATTGAATCGCTCTGGTACTTGGTTACATCCTAGTCATTTCTCAGGAAAGGAAAAAAAACCCTGTTCTTTCAAAGTGTGTAGGTGAAAACTGAAAACAGCAAGAAGAAGAAAGTGGTATAAATAAAATCCTTTGTTAATAAATCCCTGCAAAATGAGGCAGTACAGATTCACTGCTGGCAGATTTCAACAGCCGATCACTGTTAGCTTTCAGCTTTGAAACAAACATGATCTTCGAAGAAAGCTGTGACTGTGGAATTGCTGCAGCAATTTACGAACAAAACCTTGAAACAGAAAACCTGTGTGAACAGAAAGCTCACTGTCACCTTTGCAGTTCTGTTGCTTGGTATCCTACATGCTGGACGATCCCAAGAATTGAAACAGGAGTAGTAGAACTCCTCTCAGGTTGCAGCTTGATTTTCCAAGTTATCTACCTAAGGTATGAGGGGCACACGCTTTCACATAGTTATACCAGTAGGATGCAAAAGGTGATGTATAGGAACTCCATAGCTGTGACTATCATGTTACAAGACTGTCAGGCTACAGAGGAGATCAGACTTACAACCACCTATTTTTCCAATGACTGCTTCATAGATTTGAAAGCCACCACGCCCTCTCAAGTTTCTCTGGCCTGTCTCTGTATAACAATGAACAGCTATATTTTCTTTTTGCTACTGTGCTGATTCAGTAAGTATTGTTTCATAAAAAAACAGCTGCCAAGTCTACTGAAAAGTGAAGAGATGATGATATATTCATTTCTGAGGGCTAGGACTGATGCTGATGACCAGTTATCCACCTCATCTGTTTCAAGTACATTCTTCCCCAATGCTTAACTGATTGTAAAGGAACTGATTCCTTAAGGTCTAGGAGATTTACTTTTTCAGAAGGCATGCTTGAAATAGAAAATTAAAGAGTTAGTGGATGTGAAGGATTAGTGATTAAACATGGGCTTTTATCAAAAAGTACTAGTAAAATATAACTTTGGATTAGGAGAAATAAATTAAGAGCCTATTTTCAGCAAAACTCTTTCTTCTACAATTATCCCTGTTTGAATGGAAACAGAATAAATGCTTTGATGCTCTGTGTATTCCTGGATACTTCATTGTTCCACCTTTTAAAAAAATAAAGAACAATCATTCCCTGATCCCTTCTTGAGATATGGTATTCTAATCAAGTCTTTTTATCTCTTTTTTCTAATCAAGATTTTTTAATCTCTTTTTTCCTATAATTATTAGCAAAGTAGCAGTAGGGTAATAACACATTATGAGAAGCTGTGTGCATTTCCTGGTAGCTTAGCTAAGGTGCATTTGAGAAATTTGAGGTTTATTTAACCACTCCCTTTTGGACCCTGGTAAAACAAGTTCTCAAATATGTACGTACATGTCCCTCCTTATTTAACATCTCTAAGATCCAAGCTTGTGGTTTATACACTCAGGAAAACATTGTCATTATATGTAGATGTGTGTATACGTAAAAACTGTCAATCAAATTTTCTCATCTGAATAGAGAATTAACAGTTGAATATTTCTCATTCAGAGGC
Source organism: Promerops cafer (assembly GCA_013398275.1). Taxonomy (NCBI): domain Eukaryota; kingdom Metazoa; phylum Chordata; class Aves; order Passeriformes; family Nectariniidae; genus Promerops; species Promerops cafer. The sequence continues at coordinate 79,525 of VZSE01002020.1, read as the reverse complement.
GGACTCTTCATCAAATGTCTCAAAAGAAGATTAAGCTGAGATTAACTTTGAAAATGCCTGGATTTATACATACCTATATAATTCATATTTTTATGATTTTTTAGTTTTTATTTATATAATTCACAGCACATTAGTAAATATTACTTTCAAAAATGTCAAAAATGCACCATGTAAAACAAATGTTTTGTGAGTCTGCCTTCCATGTGATGGAAGGCAGACTCAAATTTAGAGTTATGTGCTTCAAAACACTATCTGAATTAGCTTGGTCTCCTCTTAAATCCTTCCTTCTCATTATTTGTGCTTCTAACGAGTAACTGGAATTAATAGTTTTACTTAATTCATATTTCAAATTCTGTTGCATTACCTTCAACAACAGTATTTTGTATTCAAATAACACAGGTCAGACAAAAACTTGTACTTTTATTTTTGCACTTGCATGAGGGTCATCCATGTTAAGGAGAAATGGGCATGTACATGTCCTGAAACAGTGAACTCAAAGGACAAATAATCCTCTGCAAAAAGCTGATGACTTCACTTGTTACATTTTTCAAAAAACTTTCTTTCTGGTAACATCATCAGAGCAGTCCAACTCAAACAATAGGATGGAATTAAGAAAATTTTTTATTTACAATNTTCTTTCTGGTAACATCATCAGAGAAGTCCAACTCAAACAATAGGGTACATCAAAAGATTAATACGTTTTTCCGAAGTTACAAAAATGTCTCTCAGACATCAGTGTGAAACTGAAATATGTATGACCTAGCATAGGGATGTTATTTAGAAAATAAATTCTTCATTTTCAACATTATCTGTAAATAGACAGTATACATCTACAACATAGAAGATAGTATCCCTCATGCCTTCTAATCACTAATACCCGTGCAGCCTGTTGCAAATGGTGAATCCTGCAACTGTGAAGGTTCTCGTCATAGCAGGTACTCTTACAGGGGCCAAAGCAGGATACACATGAGTTCACTGTACCATTTTCCTCTATGGAGGATAAAATCAGATAGACTAAAATGATTCATTCGCTGCTACCATGCCTAAAGAACATTTTCATCTGGGGAGAGCAGGAAGAATTCAAGGTCCCTGCACTGCCATCGGTTTTGAAGGCGCCTTGCAAACCTGTCCTGACAGCACATCCATCTTCTGCAGATTCTGCCTTCTTATTAGTTACATGCTTCTGAAGGAAACATGACTGAGAATTTAGGGTTTTCCCCCTCTACACTTCAGAAACGTGACATAATGTTAAAAGCTGCCATGAGTTCTGTAGCAGATGTTTCCATCTGTCCGCATACAGGTGCAGCTCCCAATTTCCATGTCACCATGCATCACTCTGGGCTGAAGGACAAGCCCTACCTACAAGGGAAAGCCCAACCTAAAAGATGTGCTCCTATGGATTCCCAGCTGCCCCAGGCATATTCCCACCTTGCAAAGAGCTCCCATGTGCCCCAGCATCTCTTCAGGTGAGGACTCTATAGACACATTTAAGCTGGACATGTGTATTAAATTTTAAACCCATGTATTTTTACACCACTCATGAACATTAGAGGTGATATGTATTTGCTTCCATGACATGACAGAGGGTATTTGCTTCCACTCCAGCTCTAGAGTTCCAGCTGAACTACACATCTAACTAACCAATGCTTCAGCTGCACAGATCCTCACAAAGTGTCCCAGTCAACACCCACAAACCACTGTCTCAATCCACTTGCCTTAATCCATCCTTTCAGAAAAATGAATTTAAAAAAAATCAAATAAATGGTAACATTGATGTAAAAAATCCCAAACATTTTAGCCTGAAACTAGAATTGTCACTATTTATTCTGTCCCTACAAAAAAAAGACTTTTTCTTCTTGGAAGAATGAATTCGGTTATTTATATGTCCTCAGTTGGCACATCAAGAGGAGAAATGTTAGACTTGAAGTGTGTGGCACTTGCAGAAGGATTTTTCAATTTTAGCATGCTAGGCTGAAGAGCAAGAGAAGACATCCCCATGACAGACATGCAGCCAGGCGGGGAACAGCACACTTAGCACTGCTCCACAGGGCTTCACCCTGTGCAAAAGAGATCTGGCTTTATGCTGCTCCCCTGTCAAGGACTGTATTTCACACTTTATGAATCTGACTTTCTCTTCCTGATGAGTATGTTATATTTTTTTCCAAGATAATATACATTACAAGAATATATGCACAGTCTGACGCAACTTATGTTTAATACAATTTCTGTTGTATACATATATATGGGCACAGATTGGGAACAAATCCCAAATTATGTAGGCTACGAGGATGTAGTGAGAAGAAAAATGACAAGAAGAGATGAAGAGAAAGGAAGGAGGAGTACTCTAGCAACTACCCATGTATATTAATGGTCAGGCACCATCTACTACAACATCCAAAGTTTGTCTAACAGCTGATGGCAATTCCAAGCTTATTCATATTCTTATTTCTTTTCACTAAACACGGTGCTTTATAACAGATTTTCAGGAGTTTTGGGACACCCACTCCACTGGAAAAATACTCGCTTGAATTCATAAAAAAACCCAGAACTCAGTTACGCATTACAGCCAAACAAGAAGAAATCTTTCCATTTCCAGGAATGTATTTGAAATCAAGGGAAATTTGTCTCTCAACAGCCAATAGCTATGACCTTGTTATGAAACTTCACAGGGATTAAAGTATCAGCACTGTATATTCAGTCTATTCAAATTTCTTCTTTTACCCTCAGTCACATTAAGAAGTGAAACCATCAGTGACATGAATAGTAACTATATAGGGAAAAAACATGGATTATAAACAAAAGGCAGTTGAAAGTCCCCCTTCATATGAAAAGATATTCCCTTGTTCTTGATCAGGAGGTGATCAATAGCCTTTGTATAGGCTAACTGAGTATCTTCAAGAACGTGCCCTTTTAAAGCTGCCATTTTCATGATCCTGTTCAGAGGAACCGGGACTGAGATTTTGCAGCAGTTTGAGAAAATACATGGTCAGTTTTCTTTTGAAGCAGATTTTCATCTTGTAAGGAAGAATACAAGCAAAATTTGAATTAAGATAAGGTTTATGAAAAATACGTCAGACATTTAGTCAAATAAAAAAGTTCAGATAGAGAGGAACATCTATAATGCATAGCTAGAAAGATGCCACCTTCAATTTGCAGGCCTCCTTATGACCACTCCTTAAATGTGTGCCAAGGGAAGCACAGAAATCTATTCCCTTCTAACATATTTCCAGGAGGGTAATGGTACTTGTAGAAAATGCTTTCATCAGACTGTGCTACAACAGTTTAAGTGATCCCACCCACAACAAGCTTGCCTTAATTCCTCATTGCTTAGAACCTGCAGCACACAGGAACTCACGGGAGGTCTCCATATACCCATGAGGAGGCTAAACTGGCCGGGGGAGAAGACGCTGCACTTGGAGAGAAGCAAAACATTGTTGCTGGATCTGTATGCAGTATTTGAGACAATGTCAGGCTGGTGAGGTGCCCAGAGTCACCGGACAGCAGAAGAACAGAGCATTAGAAGAGGAAATTGGGTTGCTGAACAGTGAAAATGGATAAAGATTAAGGGCAATGCACAGAGCAATGGAGTTAACTGCACCAGAGCTTTGAGACAAGCAAGGCAACAGAAGGCAGCATGCAAGGGAGACCTGGGGCTCTGGATAATAGAGGGAAAGTCAGCTACTTTTGGTCATTGGGTAGGGTGAAGCAGCAGCTCTTTGGAAGACAGACATTGAGAGGAGAGGCAAAGGCAGTGAAGTGTGATGGAGGTATGCCAATACAAATAAACACTGTTGGAAAATGCCAATTAACTGCAACCAGAGCTGTCTATAACCAGTGTCAACAAAGTTCTTATTGAAGATATACCTGTGGAAGAAGTGAAAAGTAACTGTATAGGTGTTTTTAAACATTTCTCCTTTGGACTGAAGTGACCATTTTGGGTTTTTTAACTGAGAAAAATTCAGCTAGGAATGTACTTAAAAATCCATAAACTTGAACATAAAATAAAAAGAAAAAAAATTCCAAGTTTGCTTTTTTTTGTTTGCATTTTATTGAAGACATTACTGTAACTTTGTCTCAACCTGAAACAAGGTATATCTCCCTCTACCTTAAAGGTTTAAGCTTTGAATCTACCTGGAAAATTTCACCAGTTAGCTCTGATGGACACTGGAGATTACAGATGGGGTGCTATTGATTCAGGGTGTAAGACATTTGCAATAGAGGTAGGAAGGGAGCACTTTCTCAGAGAGAAGACTCACTTGGCTGTTGGAAGACACCCAGCAGGCACTCTCCTGTCCCAAAGCTCCCAAATGCTGGGGCCACCTTCCCTAAGTGGTACCACTCACTACAGTGCCTTAGGTTTCCTTCCTGACACAGTTGCTGATTTCTTCCCCTCCTCCCAACAGAGCACCACGCAAAGGTCAGGCAAAAGCCTTAGAGATTAAATTGTAAGTGATTAAAATTTCCATTATTTTGTGAACTTGTTCTACATATTAAAAAGCCCTAATGGAACTTGCACACATTTGTGCAGGTAGAAAGACACATGATGATAGGAATTAAGGAAATTAATTCCTGTGCTTTGCACTGAAGTAATCTTCCAGAATATAATTGGCTTTCAATCATTCACACACACCATGCCCTTCACCTTTAAATCATTTTACCATACAGGTTTTGAATGCCATTTACATCAGGCTTTAAGAAAGCTCCCATCTATGTACTAGAATATAGTCAATATATTTTGTCCAGGAGGAGACCATGTCACAGCGTAATTCAGATTTCTAAGGTATATATATCATTATGATTTATTAATGTCAGTGACCCATAACAAGGAGGAATGGGGAACACTTCCTGGACAGAGATCAAGCAGCAATTCCCTCAAAAACACAAGACTAACAATACCACCTCTCCTGAAACGCTCCCTATTTTCTTGCTGTGCTGAGCTCCCTGTGGGACATGGTGAAATGGATATAAGGGTACAAGACTTCTAAGGGCTATGCCTAGATCACAGCAGAGAAGTGCAAGGCATAGTGACAATAAACATGGCTCATCTGCTTTAACCAAAGCAACAGGAATCTAGAAAATCTCACTATGTAGAACTTCCTCTCTCCCTTGACTGTGAAAGAAAGACTACAGAGGAAATTGGAAGCACTGGCTTGGTCTAGTTGCTTCTGGAGTTGCTTCAGCCCATCCTCTACAGTTGATGCAGCAGCATGTTACAAGTGATGGAGTGTATCCCTCTGACGAAATGGCCTTCTGCAGGCCAGGTTCTATTTAAATCTATTTCTTCTTGCCTGTGTTTTTGTTTTGCACATCACATCCTATCATTCTTTGATGTTTTATCTCACTCACACTAATACCAGCCATGGCTGACAACCAGGGAGACTGTAACATTGGCATGCCTGCCAAATGGTTAGGCATATCCTGGACACAGACAACAGATGCTTATATTTAAATTAGGACTAATTTGCATTTTTGTGGCATTTTTAAAGCATAGTTTTGCAAAAAGGGATGTATAATTCTGAAATAGTAATATTTCCTTTGAAAAATCAGGTTTGCTAATGGATTGCCATCTGTTCAACCCTTTGCCAGAAAATAGATTTGTCCTGCTTACTGAAAACAGTATTAGGGTGAAACTGTAGATTACACAGTGGATTTCTGAGCAGTTTAATTTAAAGTGCAGGCTAACACTTTGCTATTTCAGTAAAAATAACTTTAGCTTCTCCCTTTCTACTAATGCTGGAATCTAAGCCCAGCAAACTGTATTTGGAGTACTTTGTGGGCTGTTTTACTCTCAGCTGGGTTCTAGAAAAGGTGCCTACCTCTCCTTCATAATTTTGAAACTGAGTTTGTGTTTCATTTGCATAGGATTCACAGAAAAAAAGTCTCCATCTTACTTCAACAACCCATCTTAATCCTTTGGAAAAAAAAACCCAAACATTTAAAACACCAAGGCACTGGCCTCAATTATGGTTTCAAGAGTACAAGGTTTACAGGGACTGGGAGCCTCTTAGAGCCTCTGGATGCAAGTGAGGAAGAAGGACACCTCGGCAATTCAGAATGCCGTATGGGAGCGGTAGGAGCAAGCTCTCCCTTGTAACCCACAGAAATCTAATGAGGTTTCTGGCGAACCGTGTTATGGGAACAACCGCATTGCAAGGGAGAGAGGTTCAATTTTTACAGCCTGAAGGCAAAAGTTGAATTGTAAACTTCAAGATTTCAGCACCCTCTTACACTGCCTGTATAAGGTTACTGACACAGCTTCAAGGCTACCCAAACAGCAACGCTTTCCCTACCCGGACCGAGCAGCGGTCAACGGGAATACGCAGAACCGTTCTTTTGCATGCGAAGGGACAAGTTGCACTCAAGGATCCCTTCCCCGCACACCCCCGCGCAAGCCCTCAAAAAGCCGCATTTTGCCGGCAAACGACGCTCTCGTCGAGAGGTTCGGGCTCCCGACTCGCTGCCGGAACGGCGCTGCCCCGCCACCGAGCATCCCCCGCCGAGCCACCTGCGGGGGTGGCGACGCGGGGCCTCGGCGCGGAGCCACGGCGCGAGGCGCCCACGGGGGAGCCCCGCAGGGCGGGGACGGCGGAGCGGCACCGAGGAGCGCCTCCGGACCGGAGC
>VZSE01002020.1:31933-72281 GCA_013398275.1 Promerops cafer | reverse complement strand
GAGGCCCGGCCTCGCCTGGGCCGGGGGCGGTGGGACGGGCCGGGCCGGGCCGGGCCGGGCCGGGCCTGGGCAGCGGCACGGGGAGCGGTGTGCCTCGGTGAGGCCCTGCTCCGAAGGCTGCCTGCGGGGAAGGAAAATCAGCGCGCGGAGCCGGGAGAGGCGGTTCCTGGCATTGTGCAGGGCCTTGGATTAAGGGACATAGCATGTAGCCACTCTTTTAGATGGACCAAGGCGTCGGCCTCATCAGTCCACCCATTACCTCTTTTCTACGTGCTGTGTGCGGCCGGCCATCCTTAAGAAACCCAGCAAACACACACCAGCTCTCCACCGCGAGGGGCAGGTCACAGACATGCGGCGGCCACCTCTTGTAGGTCAGCTGCAGCTTGTGTGAACGTGGAGGTCTCTGTTAATTCTACCACGAAGGTAGAATTTCACTGGAATTTGCGAGGTTTGTCGGCAGCCTTCTGGTATTCCTACCCTTGTCGTCCACAAGAAGAGAAAGGAACGTGGTCAGCTGGCATCCAAGAAAGGTGTGACAGTGTGGCAGAGTTCCACTGAGTTTCTGCTGCTTTCTCTTTGGTGGATGTAGATGCTTTCTCTTTGGACGGTGTAGAGAAATAAATGATTGAGTGAAGAATGGTGTCCTTTTTAACTATTTCCCTGTGTAGCAGCTGTGCACCTTAGGCTCGTTTGGAATGCTGGGATAAAGGGCAAGGTAGCATCCTTCTCACCCACTATTTTTTCACATACCACAGAGAACTTGAAAGTACAGTAGTTCAAGGTTGCACATGAATAAAAGCTTTCAGCTGCAAGGGTAGGGAAGCTGTGGAAAAATTGCCACTAAAAGTTTTCAGAGCAGCTTAAAATACATTTTGCTGTTTTAAAATTAGAGGAGTTTAAATAATGTATATATGAACCACCCCCTTCTGATAAACAGAATTCAGCACAAATTTATCTAATTAACAATAAACATTAGCATATTTGGTTATTTTGGCAAGAAAATGTTTCAATTAGCTAAAATATCAAAAGTTGAGAAATACTTCCTGGCAAACAGTTTTTAAAATCATAATTAACATCAGGATTGTTATTATGCAAATTTTATGTACTTGCATAGCAGCTGGGTTGACATAAAGTGTAATAGCTCCTCTTAAGTAGTCACGTTACTGTATATTAGATTCGTAGTCCCAAACGGAGAAGAAACAAACATTTGGAGCTATAACAACCTAATGTGACAACATTCAAACAGTTATGACATTTAAAAAATCTTTATTAAAGATACAGAAGTGTGTTCAAATAAAATTAAGAGCATGATGCCAAGTAAATTAGTCAAGTAAACATGGAAACCAAGTTGCTTTCCATATAGGACTTCATAACCCTCAGACTTGCTTTCTTAAAGTGCTATCTTGCAAACAGACATTTTGAAGCAAAATGCTGTCATAACAATAACTTCTCTACCAATAAATATGTAGCATTAATGCCAAGAGCAGGGTGCGTGTGGAAAGCAATAAGGTCCTTCTGGGTTTAACTTTTATCTACTGCTGGTCAGATTTTGTGTGCTTCAAGGACTAATTGGCACTTGGATAAGAGTCTTGAATAGAAGTATTACTGCACTCAAGGAAGATGAAAAGCAGCATTTGCTGAAATTAAACATTTTCTAATCAGCATAGTTGTATAGTTAGTTCCCAAAAATGTTAAAGACCTAGATGAGGAATACTTTAAGCAGCTGAACTTTTGCGGAAAATTGCAGAAGTTGTACAGCTGAAATTAGCAACTGGAGAAAGGAGGTGGAATGAGGCAGTAACTCTTGCTTTGCTAACTCCCAGGAGCAGTGGAGGACACTAATAGCAAAAGTTAGCAGTCAAAAAAATGAGTACCAGCCAGCCTGCTGTCTTAGAAGGTATATTTTTTTGGACAGAAACAACTGGTCTGACTCTCAGTCTTCTTGTTGCTTCCTTGGGCTGTATTGGAGCTTTTAATTCAATATTGTGTGCTGTTTACTGAACCAATAAAATTAGACTGAATTAACAGATTTTATATCTGCTGTGTGGACTAGAAGCTAACACTTCTCTACAGATAGTCAGTGGTCAGGTGCCACTGAACAAGGCTATTGCTAATCAGGTCCCTGTAGACTTTTTGTGGCTAAATTTTTAAACAAAGTTTAGCATTTTCTTTCAAATACCTAAAATGTGGTCATAAAGGCTTCATGGCTATGCTTTTAGGTAATACAGATTTTATTTTATAAAATTTAAAAATTGCCTGAAAGTCAAAGATGGTGTCCAAAGAGGCTGATAAAGGACCAGGACACCCTATTCTTGCTGTGACACTAGCCCAGCTTTAAGCAAGAGATTAGACTGGATATTTTTCAGATCCTTTTCAACATAAATTATTCTATGGTTCTGTAATAAACTGTCTAAATTACTAGTAAGAATTATCTGAATAGCTGGATTCAGTTGTTATATTTTAAAAAATAATGGGTTTTAATGCTGCTGCAAGCAAATGATGAAGAACTCAAGTGTTTCTTCAGGGTTGGAGATTGTTTTCGGTAGGGATGTTCTTATGTAGCCCATTCAGTGTAAGTTCTTTCTGGGATGTCACCAAAAGGACAACACAATCCTTGAATATATAAATGAAGAATGGCAAACACAAATAGGGAAATTATATTTCTTCTGTATGTAGCATCCATAAAGCAACTGACTGGAATACTGTATCCAGATGTGATGTTTGCCTTTCAAGACAGAAAATCAGTTTTGACATGAGGTTGAAGGACTTTAAACAAAGTTTATCAAAGAAAATGGATAAGAAGGAAATTAATCACTGTATGTAGGAAGAGGCATAATATTGGGGGATTTAAAGTCTTTAAATTTATAGTCTTATGACATAAGGTGATCCCATGACTGGAAGTTTAACAAACCCAACCTTGAGTAAGCTGTGCTGTTCTAGCTATTAGGGTAATATAGGGATCAATTACTTGTGATTGCTTGAAATCTTAACAAATATCTGAGGTCTTTGTAAACGGCTTGCTTTGATCTAACGTCTAAAGAAAATACAGTGGCGGTGGTATTCAGGAGGTTGGATGAGGTAATGAGTATGATCTGTTACTCTCGTGACTTTTATGACCCTTTGTCTTCCCTCAAGAACTGGTGCTACATGGGCCAGAGAATTATTTCTATGCAGCACAGTGCAACGCAGTGTGGAAAAACCCAGCACCACTCCTAATGCACTCCGTGGCTGCCAGAGTAGCACATCTAAGCTTTGCAGGGGATAATTCATAGAATCATGCAATGATTTTATGTTGTAAAGGACCGTAAAAATTATCTAGTTCCCCCCCCCTGCCATGGTGAGGGTCATCTTCCAGTAAAACAGGTTGCTTAAAACCCCATCCACCGTAGTCTTGAACACTTCCACGGGTGGACCATCCACATTTCTGGGCAACTTTTTCCAGTGTCAGACTATTCTCATTGTGAAGAAATTTTTTTCTAATACCTAATCTAAACCTTCCCTCTTTCAGTTTGTGCCTTGGACTTCAGCACAACTAAAAGCAAAGATTGCAGGAGTGTTGTAATGTGTTGTGAATGCTCAGAAGACTGAGAATTTTCGTCATCATCCAGATTTTCTTTTTGAGTAGCATTTTGCATCTAAAGGGGAAAGAAACCTTCCATTTAAAAAAAATTCCATAGGTTATTTTCCATGCATTTTCCATGGCAGAACTTGCTATTTGAGGAATTCAATGGTTTAACAGCAGCTTGCTTATTGGGCAAAGAGCTGCATTGGTTACTCATAAGAAATGTGATTTAGTGCTTTCTGAGAACTATATGCGTTTCTCACAAGTACAGTTCATTTTGTCCCAGGAGAGCCATGTCATCTCAAATAATATTTCAGGTGAGCTGGATGCACAGCTACCATGGATGCACAGCTGTGTATAGTTCAGTATTTTTCCACTGTACTACCCTCTACCACAGTACTGCACTTCCCTCCAGGACTCATTTTACATTCTAATATTGTGTAATGGTTTACATTCTGTAGATTGTGCAATTACTGTTTTTTTTCCCAAACACTGAAATCAATTTGGCCTTTTTTTTCCCCAGTTTTGCTAAAGGTTTAATTGAGGTTGACAACAGGGAGAACTCAGTCAAGTTTTGCCAAAACTCTCCTTGGGCTACATTGAAATTCAGGTGGAGGGTCTGCTCTGCCTGGTGAGTTTCCACCTATAATCTATAGAATCCTCTAAGTGGATGTAGCCTCTTTAAAAATAATTACTGCAAAAGCTAAGAAAAGCAAACCTGTTGCTGGTAGGCTTATGTTTGCTGTTGGGGAAAGTGGGTTGTGCCTTGGTGGGCACGGTCCCCCCTTTTAGGCAGGGAAGCAGTTTAAAAGTAGTTATAAATCAGACCTTCAATCTGTTACCTTTGGATACACATGAAATCTGAATCCCTTTTTTACTCTGACTTATTTTGTCTGTTTTAAGAATGAGATTGACTTTGTCAGTACTGAGGACCTTTAAGAAAAGTGCGAGTTATCTCTTGTGTGACCACAGACATCTTCAGTTAGTTAGTTAGTTTAATGCCAGTAAAAGCTTCACCTGCAAGCACTGTACCTGTCATGAAAACATGCCCATAATGAATGAATTCACACAGGGTTTTTAGTTATTTGAACAACTGAATTGATTTGCTCTCCTCAGAGACCAGCATAATGAATTATCCACCTATGCTCTTTGTCCAGTCTATTAATATACATTTTGGATAGAATTTTTTTATCAATGTGATTTCTTAACAAGAAGCTTTTAAGTGGGAAAATCCCCAACCCAACAAATAAGTAGACTTGTCCAAAGAAATACGTTTACTGATTGTGCTTCATTGGGTTTCTCACTGTTTCCCTCAAAACCTCCCTATATATGGAATGACAGAGAAAGAATATGTGGTTGTGAAATAGATGCTTACCTTTAAAAATGTAAAACTGCAGAACATGTAATTTTAAAAAGTTCTAAAATTTTCAGTGGTGAACTAGTAGTGATAGTTACCAGAAGGTGCATAGTCAACTATGGAGGTGTAAGAAAAAAAAGGAAGTGCAAGGACAAACCACACTTGCATAAAATTGCCACAGCTAATTAATTTGGGAGCATGAACAGTACAGCAGATAACATGATGTATCATAGATATAATCTATCATATATCATATATGTCTTGTATTTCCTGAAACTTAGTCCTGTGTTGATTTTCATGGGAGATCAGTGACATTATGATATGCATATGAAAATGGGTGGGATCTTGACTGCAAGGAGTTATTGTAATTAACACTGATTTTAGTATACTCTGTAAGTACCTTTCTGAAGTTATAAAAATTAAAATATGATTAAGAAGCTCTTTTGGGATCTAGAGTGCATTTTCACGTTTTAATTGGGAAGTGTAGAAAAGCAAGCTGCTTCTAAAGATGATGTGTGTAGAGCCATATGAGTCAGGAGAGGTTTAGGTTGGATATCAGGAAAAAGAGTTTCACCCAGAGGGTGGCTGGGCACTGGGACAGGCTTCCCAGGGCAGTGGTCACAGCACCAAGCCTGACAGAGTTCAACAAGTGTTTGGACAACACTCTGGGGTACGTGTGATTCTTGGGGTGTCCTGTGCAGGGCTAGAGTTGGACTCAATGGTCCTGAGAGGTCCCTTCCAACTCAGCATATTCTATGATTCTATGATTCTACTTAAATACATCTGGGGACCAGAATGTCAGGTTGGTTGATTATTCTTGTTGAGAATATAACTTTTTCTTCAGAAGGAAAGAGAAACAAGGGGAAATGTGGTTAAGTTGCCTTGGTCTGAGAAGTAGTTTGATGGCCATCTCCGCACATCCAATCAGCATCATGTCAGAGCTGATCTGTGTGACATTGTGATCTCCTTGCTCACTGCAATGCAGTCGTGCTCCCTTGCCAAGTTACTCTATTTCCTTCATCTGCATCCCAGAGGCGAAAACAGCTTCAGGACCTGTGTGGGTTTTAGATGTGTACAATTGCTGATATGACTGTGTGTAGTCCCAGTAAACTTGTTTGTCTAGAGGCAGTCTGAAGTCTTAGTTCCTGAGCTGGAGAGTCTGCAAGACTTGTCTGGCAAACATCTGGGCATACTCTATCTTTTCTGTCATTGTAGTTTATTAGTGTGAGAACATGTACCTGAGTCAGTTCAGAATCTAATTAAATGACATAAACAATATTTTCTTCCTGGAAGGCCTTCAGGAAAGTATGTACAGATTTAAGGTTCTTGACTAATTTTTTTTTGAGAATTTACTTTTAATATTCAGAAGAACACTTCCTTTTGGCAGTATACTACAGCCTTGGAGAGGGATTTTTCACAAGGGCATGTTGTGATAGGACAAAGGAAAATGGCTTCAACCAGAAAGAGAGCAAGTTTAGAGCAGATATAAGGAAGAATTTTTTACTGTGAAGGTGGTGAGCCACTGGCACTGGTTGCCCAGAGAAGCTGTGGCTGCCCCATCCCTGGGAGTGTTCAAGGCCAGGCTGGATGGGGCTTTGATCAACCTGATCTAGTGAGAGGTGTCCCTGCCCATGCCAGGGGGGTGGGTGGGGTGGAAGCAGATGACATAAAGGTCCCTTCCAACCCATACTGTTTCATAATTCTATGATTCTATACTAACTAACAATATTATCCAACACATGCTCTTGTTCATCTGTTCATAGCCCTCAGATGACAGCATTCTGGTAAATTTGCTCTTCATTCATATTCAAAGACATCAACTTTGCTTTCAAATTGACCCATGTTCTTTTCCAGGCCAGAGACCAAATTCTCAATTTTTTTTTCCCTGTAATGACTGCAGTACTGTCAAATGTTTATATCTAACTTTTTAAAGAAAAACTATTTGAAGAAATAGACAATACTGTTGGGATAAACACCAGGTCATAGCGGTCTTCTGCCCTGGTTTCTCCACAGCCACTGATGATGAACAAGGCTCATCTTAGCAGCACTCTTGTCACATCAGCAGCTGTCATCAAACAATGAGCCTCCAGTTTTTCTCCAGGTCTGTTTTAGTGCCTGCCTTGATGGTCTAAACTATCTCACCTAGGCAGTGCTGCAATGAGCCTGTAAGTGCTTCATACTGAAGCTCTGTTTGATGGTCCCATCTCTGCACTGGCACAAGAAACCACCTTTCGTTGCATGGCTTTGCCTAGCTGAGCAAATTCCCTTCAAGGGCATATAGTTAATCGTGCTTGACCAGCAGCCCTTGGAGGCAGTGTCTCTGAGCATAGTGACTGCTGGGTAGTTGCCAGCTTGCTCCATAATTGATGTGAGGGTGTGGACACAGTGACCAGCTCAGGTTTTACCTTGTGATCTGTTCCCTGCAGCGGTGCAGCAATGTAAGAGTGTCCCTAACCAAGGCCTTCTACTTTACCAGAGAGTGAGGTGGTAGGGTGAGGGGAGAAATCATCAGAGAAAAACCATGTCCCAACTTGATTCTACTCAGCTTAGTTTTTCTGAGTCCAGCTTTGTCCTTTGATTTCAGTAATACTTTTTTTTTGTTTTTTGTACAATGCCCACCTGTACCGTGGACAGTATATGCACTTCATGTACTGAATTGGCCTAGATGCATTGGGGATCTGCACTAAAGGGTTGATTGCATATTATATTATGCTAAGGTAACTGAGTCTACTTCTGCAGGTCCAGCCATGAAGGTAATAAAATTAGCTAAAAAATCAGTGAAGATACAGCACTGATTTTATGGTGGGGCAATGGATCCTCACAATTCTCAAAAGGATTAATCTGAGGAAAGGCAGAAGTACTGCTGATCTTTATTGTTACCTTTCTTTACAGGGAAAATTTCATACACTGAGAGCAAGCCTTTCAAATTCTGCTCTTGTCCAGCACCATTCCTGCAGTTACACCTGCATTTCACTCACCTTCACCAGTGTAATACATTTAGTTTTCCTATCCAGGATCCTCTCCACTAGATATACCCACTGAATTTTCTGGTAACTGCCAATGAGTACTGGAGGTGCACTGTTGAAATCACGTCAGGATTAGGTCCCATATACTATGACAAGCAGCTATAAGAATCCTGGACCAGCCTAATACTATTATCAATAGTATTAATGCTAAGGCCTATTACTACAGTTTCTCCTATTGTCTTGATAGCTGCTCTTTTAATCACTTGATATCCTTTGTGTTAGGAGAGATAGAAGGACTTGATAAGTCTGAGCGATCAGAATAAGTTTGGCTCCAGCAACTTTACCTCCTGTCTCCAGATCCAGTCTGGCCATTCTAGCTAGGGAATGTCCCCTGATTTTCCCCACTGCTCTGAGTTACTAAAGAGAATGGAGCATGAGACCTGCACAATGTCTGTCATTATAAAGACTGAACTAAATTAGCTTTGCTGAAACCAAGAGGACTCCATAAGGCTGAACATTTCTGTGTCACATTCTCCAGTGCTGTGTGTGAAACCTGCGTGGGCCATCAGGCTTTGACTTGATTATGCATCACTAAGACAATGTCAACGGATTTCAGATGGGGAGAGCTGGGTATTGGAACACCGAACAGCTCAGAAACTCAGCCAGGACAATAGCAAGAGAAGGACACTGATACCAGCAGACTGTGGGACAGGAATTTGCTTGACTTGTCATTTTTTCTTTTGCTCTCTTCCTGCAAAAGGTCTCAATTTTGCAGTTAACTAATTTTTTTTTTCCTTCTAAGTGAAACTACACAGACTATTTTGAACTTGAGTTCTCTGGCAGCAAGAAGGGAAATTCTTTATCTCATAGATGGGCTAGTGAGGGTTTTAAAATCCATTTTCTTTCTTCCCCTCCAGAGATACCTGTGGATTCTTAGTATCCATGCAAAAGAAAATCTGGGTCTGTTTTCCTAGGCTGTGAAGGATTTCAAAACTGTCTTTATGTAAAACTACTGAATTTGCCTGTACTCTAGGATATTTCCAGGAGAACAGGACTATTATGAATGACTATTATTATTTAAGAAATGCAGGGGATTTCTTGATTCACATTATTCTTCTGGTGCAGGATTAGAAATATAAGGTGTGGAGCTGAAAAGATCTTCCCCTCTATATCCAGACCTTGCAACACCATCCCCCATCAATTATGTGTGCTTTACGCTTTCATTCTGGATAGATGTTGGAGGAGGAGCTTTTCCCCAAATACGCTGCTCATCTTCCAGGCCAACAGTGTTGAAGCAGAGCTGGCTTTAAACTCAGCCAGTTTAGGCGACAAAATAAAGAAATGAGAACACAGTGTATCTGTATGGCTGCCTGAACTCCATGGTCATGCTGAAGGTGAGTGTTCTTGCTTGGGGGGAACACTGCCATGCAATGAGAGACAGCTGTCCTGACAGGGCTCTGTCACCTTCTATCTGGGCTGTATGGCAAAATGCTGTCTGCTGGCAGGGTAGATCCTTCAGTATTTGCTTTGCTGGAAAGCTGACTGGAATTTTGTTGGGTACAGGGTTTGGATTTCCAATCCCTATCTCACACTCGATTGATCTGAGACCTCACTGAACTTGTCCAAGCCTCAATAGGAAGATTAGTGCCATTTCCTCCATTTACATGTGAGCAACCAGGTCAGGTGAAGACCAGGCAATTTTTCAGGAGAAGACAGTGTGTTCTTGTTTCCTGATGGAGCAATTTCATGTGTCCATGCTGATTTGACAGATGGAGCAAGTTAAGTCAAGGGAGAATGACAAAGCTAGTCAAGACCCTAGGATCCAGATGGCTCAGCCAACTAAGTCCCACATCAACACCATCCAGATTTATGGTTGGACTCAATAATCTTGAAGGTCTTTTTCTACCTGAATGATTCTTGACCCTCTATGATGGTCTCTCTAGAGACCGATGTGAAAATTCGATTCCATCCCTCTAGTTTCTTTCATGGTCATGCTATTATTCCTTGCTTCCTGCATTTCAGTTAAAATACTGTGTTTGATGCACCTAGAGGACCCAATGCTACAGTACTTAATGCCTGTGTTGGTATTTCTGATAAAAGCTAAAGGCTGTTGACATCCATAAATCTACTACCACTATTCAATTGAGTATTTAAGTGAATTTTATGCTGTGAGACTGGCCTGCTAAGGGACTTTCTTAATATTAAGTGCAGAAAATGCTTTTTAACTGTGTTTTTATGGAATTCAACCCCTGAGAAATTAAGACTAAAACTACTTTCAGTGATACATGCCAGAATTGAATCTTCATGTACAACAAATGAATTGCAGTGAGCCATGAAGGATATTTTAGGATCCAGTGCTGCCAGATACTGAGCTGTGATAATTCTCTGGAAAGCTGAGTAGGGGAATGCCTCTGTGGAGAACTCCTGGGCTTTTGAACTTGCATTATTCAAAGCTACTTCTCCTGTTCCCACATGAAAATACAAATTGCATGGAGTTCAGCAAAAGAAAATACAACGGCCATTATTTTGCAGGCTTGCTAAACAAAACATCATTGTGGACAAGTGAAGAGGAACAGTTAGCCTTTATGCTGAGCATAGCAAGAACTATTTGAGACATAATTTACAAATTGCATTAATTATTTTTCAGGGTTAATGTTATTATTCATGGATTAGATTATCATCCACCAGGACAGAAGAACTAAAGAAATCTAAGAAACTAGTCAAAGCAAATATGTGTTTTGCCGATCAGTGGGTTGATAATTTTTCCATATAGAAATGGTCAATACTCTATTGCAAAGCAAAACTGCAAGTGTTGAGAATTTCCTGAATAAAGCTTCCATCACCAGCTGTTAGGCCTTTTAAAGGCATTACTTCATTTTCCACTAACCACAAAACAAATTGTGGCTGGCACAGGAAGGCATTCTAGCTTTGCATCACTGAGAATTCAAAAAAGAGAAAAATGATTGTTTTCTTCAAACCAAAATTAATGTTGCGGAGTGTATTTAAGACAAGCTTCAATTATAAAAAAAACCTGGAATTTAAATATTTCTACCAGTGCAATATCAGGAAACTTCAGGCATTAAATGGTATTCATTAGGGGTTTGGTTTCATTCATATCAAACGACATAAACAAAGACGGGCACATTCCAGATTTTAGATGTAGCGATTTAAAAGAGAAAGTGTTCCCACCCCCATTTTTATGAAGACAACTTTCCTAATACAGTGTAGTAATTTCAGGAAGTAGGATTATAAGTCAGCTAGAAAACTGGCCTTGTTGCTTAGATTTGGGCAGAATATAATTATTGTAAAGCTTTAGAGAACAGATGGCCAGAGATTTCAGAACTGATAAATACCAGCTTTCTGCTTTGGTCTGGTCGGTGTTAGGCCTAGAGGTCACATTCAGGCTGCTCGGAGTTTTCCTGCAATGTCGGAATGCAGCAGGACTCTTCAGCCTCTCAGGGCTTCCTGTAAGGATCCATCCTTGGTCACTCAGCAATCCCCAGGGTACCACGGCTGTCTGCTAACCGAAAGCACTACTGCGCAGGGCTCCAGCACGTGACCAGCAAAGGAATGAAACAGCCGTACCAAGATGAATTTTGCTCACTTTGGGCCTTTGTTTCTATTGATTATCTTGTCAATCTGTCAATGATAGATCATGCTTGATTACAACCTTCTGATTACTCTTTTTTCTCTCCCCTGAAAAAAATTTAAGGATCAAGAATCACTGAATGAATCCAAAAGGGTTTTTTAAAATTTTGGGTGCAGACAGACTTAAAATATGGCAGGAGAGATCAATAGTGGAGGATATTTCAATGGAAGCAAATTCTCCAGAACTATTTCCTTTCGTTTTAGTCCTCTCCAGACACAGTGGAGCTTTAGCTTAGCCAACTGCTGCAACATTTTAGGCTGTCAGACTTTGGGATATATCAAAAAACACGAATTATACTACTGTCTTCACATAGCTTATGGAAAACAAGGAATGTCTATGTGAACTGCTATGTGTTTCATCCTGTCAGCACTCTGACAAAGTTCTGCAAATGTGGGATTGCTTGGGGAAAAGTTGAGCAAAGACTTGAGAATCTTTGGAAGTAAAGGGATCACTCAGGGTTTATTCTGAAAGTGTGTGAGTAATTTCTGATGCCTCCCAGAGAAAAAAAGAGATGTATCTTATGACCCGTTACAGCAAAAATTGTAAGAAAATGCTTGTGGGTCTTTCTCTAATTATCTTGGGAGTGCCAGTTAGCAATACAGGTATTCACAATCTTGGGCAATAGCAGACTGACATGCACCTTTAAAGCATATTTGGTGTTTGTAGCCTTTTAGCACTGGATGACGTCTTCTAACATTCAGCTTGCGACAGCAGCTACCTGAATTGGTATGTTTTCTCTCATGCTATAATGTTTTTTCCACATGCAGGAGAGATTAATCAAAATCAGAAATTTAAGTCACTACTCCCATTAACCACTTACAGGATTAGAAAAGACAGCAACAGACATCAATTATTAAACCCTAATTTACCTTATTGTGTCCAGAATAGCTAACTTCAAAGAAAATGCCATTTATTTTCAGTAACACATGACATAATTTATACATTGCATTTGAAGTATGTGAACTTCAGTGATAAGTTAACATAAATATTCAGCATTTGAGTCAGGAATCCCAGGAAAGGAACAAACTCTTTGTCCTTATCTTTCACTGCCTGTAATCATTTCTCCTTGCTAGGTGACTGTTGCTATTCTTGGTGATTGGCAGAGCAGTCTGTGAGGCTGACTGTCAGCAAAATGACACGAATTATATTATCACCTCTCCCTTTCCTATAGACTGTTTCATCATTTGTATCTTAGTTTTGAATGTTGTCATTAGGCCTGATGTTCTGTTCTCCAAATCTTGAAAAAAAGAGTATTTTTTACTTTGACACACTATATAACAATGTCTTCTCCCTTAATATGGGGAGATTATAAAAATTCTTTGAAATATATTTATATAAGTAATAAAAGTTATTTCTGAAAAAGTTATTACTTTTCTTCCTTTTAACACATGATGGTGCATTGCTGCAATTTTTCTTTCTTCCTGTCATTCACCCCTTCACAACCTCAAACTGTCTGAATCTGATCCCAATTCATTGCATCTGATTTACTGAGTAGGTGTTCAAAATCCCACCAAATTATTACACTCCTGATCTTTTTGTGGAAAAAAAAGGGACAACCTGATAGGTGAAGGCAGGAAGAACTTAACTGTTCATATAACTGAAGTCTTAACAGTTTTATCAGTGAGGTATCAGCATCTCAGGTCTTTTCATAGATGGACCATGATACTGAGGTTAATGGCTTTTTTCTCACTCCAGGGCTCATTTTCATGTGTTGGCTATGCCTTGCTTTTTCTTCATTAATCTGCAATGTGGCATCACAGCTGGGTTTGCAATATATGTTGTGGTCTACACGTGCTGGATAGACCTGAGTTTTGTGAAGCTTAATGCAGGTTTTGTACAGCTCCCAAGGTTACATCCATTCAATAACCAGTAGTTGACTGCTGGAGAGTTTTTATAGCCCTGGGGCCACCAGCATCATCTTCTGCCCAAAATTTCAATGTCCCTGCTGTCACCTCATGCTTGTACTCCTACACTCTACATTATATTAATATAAAAAGTAGTTCATCCTCTACAGTAACTATTTGTTGCTATCATCTCTTAGTTACAGAAATATATGAAAAATATATGAGAACATTTTATCTCACATTTAATTTATTAAAACTAATATGGTATTTCATTTTTACTGCGTGCTAACTTTTCCCTAGCTTTCAATATGATTTACTTTTAGGATCAAAGTTACTGCTTTTCCTTTTTTAGTCAGTTCTGGAAGTTTGGTAGCTTTACCTTTTCTGTATTCATTGTGCTTAGGTCCTTCTAAGTCCTAACAGGAAATTCAGTTCTTGTTATGAAGGAGCAAGACATAATTTCTTCATTGGTCCTATTTCCATTATTTCCCCATAACAAGTAGCTGTTAATTATTCTGGTGGTTTTAATATTTTGTATTTTAAATGAATGCTTCATTGAACTATTTCATTACCAAAGTATTTAATTTTTAAAAGTAAAGGAAGTAGTAATATAAAACCTCTGTATGCTGCCTCTACTTAACATTCCGATCCTTCCTGATCATTTCCTGGCAGAATTTATTATAATAGTAAAAGTAAGTGGCTTTTTAAAAGGTATTTTATTAATAGAATCAAAGCAAACTAACAAACATCTGAATAGAAATATTCTGATAACAGGGAATTTTCTGATAAGGGGATGAGTGCTATGTATACTTGCAAGCCCCTGAATAAATTGCTAGTAAGATTGTGTTCCCTTGAATACATCCAAATTTTGTGTTCCATCAGACATTTATCACTTATAAAACTGATGTAATAAAGAACATCAGTTCACCAGTGAGAGGTTGAAGCAGTATGTATTTAGAAAGAAAATATTAACAGCTGTATTCTGAAATATATAAAAATCCAGTTTTACCCATTGCTATATTTACTGACACATTGCCAATGAAATTTTATCTTATTGATCTAATGTGATAAGAACCAGTAAAGCATTTTTGAGGGTTCTGAAGGTACCTCTCAGCTTAGATGTTTGCAGGTGGCAGGAAGATCTTGAAACCCTGACTCATCATTTGAAGATGGTTACATTCAAGTACATATGACCATTTTCCTGGGCATTTATTAAATGACATAGATGCCTGACAACGGTCCTCAAAGAAAAAAAGTCCCAGTGTTGTTTTTTTTTGATCACTTTCTTCCTGAGAATTGCATAAAGCTCACAGATTTGGTAGTTGTTTGTGGGAAGTGTTAAGCTTTCCTTTTACACAAGATATATATCCTTTTACTCATTTTTTTTTACGTTAATCTTGCTATCCTTTAAAAATTGTGTCCAAGAATTACTAGGAGTAATGGAAGTGAAAAAAGAAAAGATATTTAAACTCAAGATAGTACAAGATTTTACAGATCAGCAGAAAAAAAAAGTCTTGCAGGTCTCTTGAAGACCATTCCTTGAAGTTCAAGAAGCATGGTTAAATAGAAACAAGTGCTGGAGAATGGATGTATCTGCAGATGATTTAAGTAGTTACTGGCATGAATCTTCTCTGAAATTAGGAAATCCAAGAGGTAGGTGTCAGGAAAAATGTCTTCAGAGGAGAGGAGACAAGGGAAATTATATGCATGGTTGGCATGGACCACTGGGCAGGAAAATAAAATTACTTCTCCAGATAGGAAGAGATTTACAAGGACCATAGCTGTCTGTCAGATGAGAACCTAATGGCGTAAATGAAAGTTCAAACAGTGAAAAGTACAGCGTTGAATTATTTAACAAAAACCATGGTAACACAGAACAAGCTGAGACTCTGCATGAAACAATACCAAAGGTAACATAACTGGGACCTTCTGAATATCTCCAGTAGAAAACATAGATGTGTACATACACACAGTTGCATGGAATAGCTGAATATACCATACAGTCTATTTTATTAAATTAATTGCTATTACTATATTTAGTACAGTAATTGAAAAAGAAATTTGGAAATGTGGGTCCTGAGATCTGGAAGTGGTAAAACACCTTCAGAAAACGATGGTATATGTTTGACGTAGGCACATTTCTCCTCTAGTCAGCAATGATGAGGACACAGATTGGAGTGTTGTGTCCAGTTCTTTCCAGTAGGAAAGAGATATGGATATACTGGAGAGAGTCCAGTGAAGGGTCACTATGATTAAAGGATTGGAGCAGCTCTCCTACAAGGGAAAGGCTGAGGCTGTTCAGCCTGAAGAAAAGGCAGTTCAAGGGAAACCGTTCACAATGGAATGATGTAAGAAGGTGAAACCAGAGTTTTTTTCATTGATTTTTGGTGACAAGATCAGAGGCAAACTGAAATGCAGGAACATCAGGAAACAGTCCTTTACTGTGAGGATGACTGAGCACTGGCACAGGCTGCCCAGAGGGGTTGTGTATTCTCCATCCTTGGAGATACTCAAAAGCCATCTGGAGATGGTCCTGGGAAACCAGCTCTAAGTGGCCCTGATGGAGCAGGGTGCTGGATCAGGTGCCCCTCACATGTCCCTTCCAACTTCAACCAATCTGTGATTCTACCAGTTAAGCATAGGTATAGGTGCATATCTGTTTTGCATATATTCCCCTGTAGACTGTGTTATTAGAACTGCTAGTGCCAATTTGACTAGTTTTGCACTGCTGAGGACACAAAGGGCACTCTAGGGAAGACATCACAACTGGTAGTCATGAATTATGAAGAGGATGAAGTGTAATTGAATATATACACTAGGAGTGTTTTGAAGGGCATTTGTATGTGATTACATGAGAGAGCAAGTAAGAGGAGAGATGTGTGATATTTTTAACTTTCTAAACAAGGCAAATCAAAAGATTATATTAGACAATAATAAAATCATAGCGTTAGAAGACATCTGTTTGAAAAAAAATATTCTTCATACAGCCAAATGTCTCACTGATTTGTCATCTAACCTTTAAATAACTAGAAAATGATATTTTCAGCAATAGGCTTCTGAAGTCCATAAGGCCCTCGGAAACCATGGTAATTTTCCTGAACTGTGAAAGAGACACACCTACCTGTCTGTCTTATTAACAGGCATTTGCATGTCTAATTTGTCTTGCATTGTGCTGAGATTTCACTCTGCTGGAGTGGCAAAGGGTCAAAACTGATTGTATTTTGGAAGAAAGATTTTAAAGTTGGTCTGGCAACTCAAATTCTCACAGCTTCTGAGAAATAGGCTCAGCCTGATTCCATTCAATCTTTTGATTAGCAGAGATTGAGAGCACCTCTTGGCTGGCAAATTAAGACACCAAGGAGCAAACTTTGCATTCTGACTCATAAAGGCTCTTTGCAAGTATCACTAGCAAGCTTTTGAATAAATCCTTCCTTCAGTTTTTTTTGTAACATTTTTTTTTATCCCAATAAGGATTTAGCATAGCAAGACATTTTGTACGCAGAATCAGTTGTTTGATGGGGATCATTTCTTATGGGATACAACTATTTTGCTATATCTGGTCAGCACTAGAAAGGTTAGTTTTCAACATCTGTTTTTTTTCATTTGTGGTACAGGACAACTTCAAATCTGCTGACCTGATTAGTGCCGGGAGACCTGAATACTGCACAGCAGACTTATGCCATGGGCAACACTATTTATGGCACACAGTGATTAGAAAACTATCAGCATCAAACACAATAAAATAATATAATGAACACAATTAAAGGTGAATGCTGTATGGCTGAAAGATTGACAGACATAATTAAATACAGGCAGATTTCTGCCTGCTTCATTACTTTCTATGCAACTTTTAAATCCTATTGAAAAATACATTTCTGCTTAAAAACACTCCTCTTCATTGCAAATCCAAGGAAAACTGCAAATTTTGGGTAACAGAGAATGAAACAGTTCTGTAGATAAACAGCATAATTAATATTTATTAAATGGAGGAAGAGTAAAGTAGTAAATAAAAAAAAAAGCTACTCTTGAAAATAAAGCACTAGTTTTGTGCTGGGAGTTATGAATTTAATTAATTTCCTGTCAGGATTTTATTTTTGTAGTAGTCATTTCTATTCATGAGTGGGTGGCTCTTAAGATGAATAGCTGAAACAATTTAACTGAGACCCTTAGAGCTGTGGAAATCTTAACTGTACACTGTAGAAGAATTTGATATCTATCAAAAGTTCACTAAAAATGCTGTTTTGACACACAGTGCCTTTGAATTCAGGATAGTCAAGTTTTCATATGTAGTGAGTGACTTGTTCTAAAGTAAAAACTAGATAAAAATCACATGGAGGAGGTAGTCCAGTACAGGTTAGCTGCTTTTGACACTGAATTCTTTATGCAAGTTGTCTTTGCTGACCTGCGTGGTCAGGAAGATGGGGTTCTGGTCTATCATGAGTTGTGATGTGAGCCATCATGTTATGCATTTGTATTGGGTGACTGCAATAGGAAAATGGCAGTCCTGGCTGGTAGCCAAGGGAGAAGAAGAAATAAAACACACAGGCAAAAAAGAATGATATATACTCCCACTTAGAGCACCTTAATCTTCCTGTTTGAGAGGCTGGAATGGCCTTTTAATAGTAGATGTGTCAGGCAGACAGGTGCTAATAACAAGACCCTAGACCACCCCAGTCATACTGGACATACTTGTGTGCTGCCAAGCTAAATAAAAGGGAGCAGGAAAGCAGCCTTGTCTTCTGGTCCTCCAGGAGAGACAGAAGAGTTTCCCTCAACTTGCTCAGAGGTTCTTCTAGTCTTCATTTCCCATATTGCTTGTGTTCATCCTTTCTTTTTATGGGTTCCTACTTCACAATCACAATATTTTAAAAATATAGCTGACGATTTAAAAATCCTCATCAGAGAAAAAAATCCAGACTAAATAATTCTACTTTTTGCTTTTTCTTAAAATTCAAGAGCCATAATATATTTCTTCTCTCTTATTTTTTTTTTTTCAGAGTATCCCTTATGCTTTTGCTTTATATTTTCTTAAGCCTATTTATTGTTCACTGTTTTCAAGATCTAACTGTGTTTGTATCGGCATTCAACAGGTAAGAATGGCAGAATTTATTATATGATCTGTTCATGCTGTTTCCTTAAACCTTTATCTCTGTCCTTTACATCCTCAGTTAATGGGAGAGCAAAGGCTTCTGTTCCTCTACTACTACAAGTGCATCCTGGTGATGCTTAGACATAGCAGTAGTCTATGTAGTAGTCAGACATAGCACTACTATGCTATTTGTAATAAATTTATAATAGTTGCTTTCCCAGATACTATGTTGACCTCTCTAGGTTCACAGAAACTCGTGAGAAAGACCCAGAAAGGATAGGTGGTGGGTATGATGCTGAGAGTAGGCAAAATTGGCCTTTTGTGATGGGCAGTGTTATCTTCATATGCCATGCCTACAATACAGCTCAACTCCTTAAAATTGTGAAAGTGAAGGGAATATCTCATCTCAGTGAAGATCTGGTTCTAAGCTAAAGAAGGTGTTTTCCTCATTTGCTATTCTGCAGTAGCCGTTTTGGTGCTGGTGCTTTATGAATATAAACATAACAACACTGGCTTACATGGGTTTCTTAATGAAAAGAGATACTCCCCTTGTAATGTATGTGATTACTTATATAGTACTGACTACATCATCTGAAACTGCTGTAGACATGTTACACCCAAGACCTTAGGTTACGAGACTCAAAAGAGAACTCAGTTAAATGGAAAAGCACAAAAAAAAAAAAAAAAAGGAAAAGGGATTAGAGGTTACTAAGAGATGACTAACAATGGGTCTGATTTGTGACAATGCAAACTGGGGAAATCTGTGAAACAAAATTCTTTTTGAAGTTCAATCTAAGATCTAAAACCAGAGAAGAAATCCTTTATCTGAGAAATCTCTGTTTTCACTAAGGGAATGCAGCAGTTTTGTGCTTTCTGGACATCTCTGCAACAGAATTCATGAAATAGTTTGTAAGACTGATAGGCTGACATGCAGATAACCTTGCACTGAGACAGAATTTTTAAATGAGCTCCATATTTGCAGTCATAGAAATAAAGTGAAAGCCATTAAATCTGGTTGTCAGAAGAAGTCAAAAATAAGATGGAGGGTATTTTCTGATAGTAATTTGGGCCCTTCTGAACTCACAGCACTACTAGTAGAAACTGAATTAAAGTGGCAATTGCTGTTCTTGAAAATGATCCAAAACAGTCAGATATTTGAAGCATAAGAGAAAGATATATTGTCACTATGTGAGGCAAACTCTGGCATATGACACCCCTTTCTGCCCTTTAATCTGTATGATTAAAGATTCTTATAATTTGAAATAAAGTCATGAAAGTTATTGCAGTGGAACAAGAAATTTCATGCAAAAATTTAAATTTTCCTCCATTTATATATTTTTATAGCCTCATATGGAATTTATGATCTGTGGTTTACCTGTCTTAGGAACTGCCAGATCCAGAAGTAAGGAAATACTATCTCTGAACAAAGCAACTTTTATTATTTCAGGAATCTGTGTAATATTATCATTCTTTTGGAGCTTTTCACTCTGAAAAAATCTTCAGAAGTCCTTGATATTAAATAACTTGATGGTTCTAGGTCATTAAAAGGGCTTCTGGTTGGGCTAGAAGCACCCAACCATTTGGGAGCTGAAAAAATGTGCCTGTATTATGGTAGTTTTTTCTAGAAAAATGGATGAATAAACATTTCTTGAGAGATAGTGGGTTATCTAACACTTAGCAGCAGTGCAGCTTCTCCCTTTAGTACATTAACAAGGAATATTATGTTTTGTTCCTCTTGGTTTTACTTCCTGTCTAGGCTGATGTCATAATGATACCTTATATTGAAAATATTCCCTGAACAACTGAAGAAAGGGAGGTTTGCTGCCCTGACTGGGCACTGCTTAAAATGTTTCTCTTCCACATGCAGGCTGAGGAGCAGGCACAATTGAGTTTAATGAGAGCCTTTCTATGAGTATACTTGGCAAGCTGAAAAGAAATTGTAAGGGAAATTTTAGGAACTAGTAAGCACTTTGCTGATGGCCTTCTTGAACTTCTCATCTCTGCATCACCTACAGAGTTCCATTTGCCTTTCTTGTTTCAATGAGAGAACAGAAGGGTCTTGATTGAGTTATAAAACCT
This sequence comes from Promerops cafer, assembly GCA_013398275.1. NCBI lineage: Eukaryota > Metazoa > Chordata > Aves > Passeriformes > Nectariniidae > Promerops > Promerops cafer. The sequence goes on along the minus strand of VZSE01002020.1, from coordinate 51,735 downwards.
TGCAGCTCTACATCTGTGTGGCACGGCTTGAGGGCTTTAAAAGATAATGTTAGCTTGAGGTGCTTGAAGTGGAAATACCAATTGTTTCATTTTCTTTTAACTTCAAAATAAATGAATGTCATTTAGTCAGTTCCCTTTCAACACTCCTACATCATATAATCTTCTGTGAAAAGACTGAGGTTCTTTTTTATTTGCATTGTCACGTTTGAAATTCTTACGTTCAGCCAGGGAATAAAAATTCAGTACTTTCTTGTTGGTTTCTTGCTTTCCTGATAATCTTCTAGCACGATGTCAGAGATCACCTAAGGGTTATCTTAGCACTGCAAACATATTCTGTTGTTTGAGTATTGGTAAAATAAACTAACGGAATACAGAAACAGCAGAATGAAGTAACTCAGCTTACTGTGTTTTTGAGTGAAAGATACTATTCTGGCCTTGAATTTTATTATTAAAAGTACCCCATATGTATAAGTCTGCCACTTTTGCATAAATCCCACAAAACAGTGATAACAATAAATGCATTAGACTTGCATTTCAGCCCCCACCCCACATTAGCTACCAAAATTCTTTTTTGAGTTTTGCTACTTCTGTCTAAACATTCCCTTCATTCACTCTGTACTTGATACCTTCATGCTGAAACAAACTAAAGCTGTTCTTGGAAAGCCTCCACAATGAAACACGAATAGATTTTGAAGGAGAAAATCTGTTACAGTTCCATTTTCTCTTTTTCCAGCTGAGAAGATCTACAAGCAATACTTGTTGGTGCTATTACAGATGTCTGGTTCAAAACAGCCTTTCTTGCTTTTCCTGCTTTTCTGCCTTATAATTTTGTTTTTACTAACTGGTATTCCTGCATGGGCAACAGTGATACTGAGGATGGAAAATGTTTTCTGCTTTAAAGCCTGATTTAACGTAATGATTTTCTGACTCATTAGCTCTTGAGTTGTAATTTTCTATTTCTGGTTTCTAAGCAAAGAAGAATCTTGTCAGTCTGGTTGAAGTAGCTCAATTATTTTTGGAGTGAAGACCATGTGTAATAAAATACTGTCCCAAAATATAAAAGCGCTTCTAGTTTTCAACAGATGCTGCTGGGGGGAGACTAATGTCCTATCACAGTGTGAGTATGATAACTGTATAAGACTTAAAATACAGACATAAGCTTTCTTTTGGGGTTTTTTAACAAAACTAGACATACCCACCTAAGGAGTATTACAGCTGAGAGGTATGTGAAGCAAGGTGAACAATGAAATACCTGGTTCCCCAGCTAACTATAATTTCATCATGCTGCTTTGCAGAGCTGGATGAAAGACTTCCTTGTGTTTTTACTATTGCGTGTAACAGAAAGAGCTTTCAGATCACAAGCAGTAGGCAGCCCTTTTATTGCTAAATTTTTCATTAGTCATGGAGCTAATGGTGATGTGTAGGTGTGTGGATGGGCAGAACTGAAACGAAATATCAAAAAATTGGCTATGAAAGAGCACGTGAAATATCATAGGACCTTTTCTGTCCTGAAAAAAATTGTTCTTATGAAGGGGAGAGAATAAAATGGATCCTCATTAGGATATATATTTTTTTTAATTTTCACACCTCTTATGTATCTTTATGCTCTGAGTGTATGTGGAAGCATCTAAGTAACTGACTTAAACTACCCATTCTCTTCTACATTTCTAACAACTTTCTTTCTGTTCTTTCTCTTTGAATTATACAATCCACATCTTTTTAATAGTGCTTTATATGGCACTCTGCATTAATTCCTAGTATCTTTTGATGCTGTTGATATTGCAGGTGAACGTGTATGATTTAACTCAGTGCCGTTTCATTCCTAGGGGGTTTTTTTATTATTTTCTATATGTTTTTATACATGTGCATACAATACCTGCTGGCCTTGTTTCTTGATTCTACTAGTACTAAAGATATGCTGCTGGACCCTTACCACTAGACTCAAGCAACTAAACAAACAAACAAATAGATGTTCTGTTCCTTATTTCACATTGCAATGGATTATAGAAGTGCACATACTACTTTTCCATTTTATGTTTGGTTTTTGACATTTTTTTTAACAGCAGAAGTTCAATGGCTAATACATACATTTACTCCAATAAGAACAAACCTCAAACCCGTTTCTGTACTGTTTATTTTCTCAGCAGAACTACAGAATTTGCTGTACAAATCCACATTTCCTCTGTTTGACATAAAGATTTGCCTTGTATTTTGCAAAATTACAGAGATGTCATTTCTTATGAATTTGTTTATTGTGGTACCTAACAGTCTCTGAGTGCTAAACAGAGAACCTGTATTCTGAACCTGAAAAACAAGAATAACATTTGCAATTCTGTTACCAGGACTGATTGCTTTTATGTGCATCTGTATCCATTCTTAGACTCCTGAAAAGACAGAAAGTTAATGAAGCTTGAGATGTTAAGAAAGTGAGTGAATTCTTTCTTAGTCCAGCTGAATACTTATTTTCTTTCTTTGTCACTACAAAGCAAAAAGAAAAAATAAACACATTTCTGAATCCTTTACCCTATCACAATAAAAACACTAGGCAAAAGTGATAAATAAAAAAGTGGGATTTCTGATTTTTCTCTACAGACAGGGAAGACCATCCTATATGTGTGTTGATATAAAGGCACTGTAGGTAAAGGTGATGGCTCTCTTTCCTAGATGATGCTTACTTACCTAGGTTTATGAATGAAAGCATTTTGAATAGAAGGCCGTGACAGGTTTTGAATGGATGCTTGGTTTTGAATGGTTTTTGGGTGCTCTCATGGAGCATTATTTTGATAGATCTAGGGGCAAAGTCTGAAATCAACAGTACAAAACTCATTGTCTTTCATTATATTTGGAGTCTTGCAGAAGACCTTTTATTTGAGGAGTTAGATCTTAGCCAGGCCATGTTTGCTGTGTGGGGTCCTGTGTTTAAGCATGAGCAGCTGCTGTGAGGAAATCTGCTGGAGTGGCCCATATGGGTCTGTTCTGCATGCTGGGGATGTTATGGTAGAGATAACAGTCCAGCCTGTCAGAGAAGATGCATGGCTTTACTTGTTACACAAAATTTAAGGCATTACAGCATAGAAGGGAAAAGGAACATATCCACAGATGGGATCTGCAGAGTGTGCCGGGGGACAATCCATCTGTGGTTTGTTTGATGGTGTATGAAACTGTGCTTCCCAATACCTGATGGGATGCAAGATTTACTTGCTATCTATATTAATCTTTGTACTCTATCTTATTAAACCAGCTTTGTTAGTATGACGTTTTTGTTGGGCCTTTTTTACTGAGATCCACCAAAAAACCCTTCACTCTCTCTCTGCCTTCCCAACCAGTGCAGAACGTTCATATTTGTAAAGTATGAATTCTCTAAAATGAAATTCTACTTTAAAATGGGGAATGGAAAATAATTGACCAAGTACTGTACAAAAGAATCAGACTATAAATTACTGTATGATACTGATTCAGAGAAGGGGAAAAAAGACACTGATGATAAATATTTGGTGCTGTTTGATACAAGGAAGTAGTTATCTTTTCATAGAAAGGCCATCAAGTGTTTTGTGAAAAAAATGCAACCAAACCAAAACAGAATAAACTCCAACTCACTTCTTCCCCTGCCAAAACCTACCACCACCACCACCACCTATATTTCAGTGCAATGGAATTGTCAGGAAACTTGAAAATGAGACTAACAAAAATCAAGATGGTCAATTTTTGCTGATGAGTGTTTAGAAATAATGAGTGACTCAGGAGAAATGAACCATGCAGCTCTATTCCAGAGAAATTTTTAGAAGATATTGTTTGAACCTGAAAAATATTTCTACTATGCTGTTCTCATAAAATAAGGCAAAAAGCAGAAATAACTAGAAAATGAGAAACTCAGATAGGGCATCTTGCTATTTTTTTCTGATGACCTTAAATAAAACTTTTCACACACTCATTTCTACAAGAAAGAACATGGACAGAGTGTGGCATAGGAGTTTATAATTTGGACAAATAAATCACCAGCAAAACCTAATATACAAGAATTAGAAAAAAAAAAGAAGAATTTATATGACTGAATAGAAATGAAGTACAGTATTATTTTTGCATTGCTTTTCCTTTTTTAAAATCATTTGAGAAAATATTCTCATATAATTTCAATATTACTTTTCTTCCAAGTCTTTCTAGATAATTGAGTATATTTTTGAAATAAGCCAAGGCTATTTTTAAAATTTTGATTTGGTTTCTTCTTTACTGGTGCATTATGTTAAAAATATCGACTGCATTCCATTAAAATGGCAGTATTTTTAAAAAAGTGATTATACTGTTAACTTCAGAGAAAAAGTAACTACATTTTTAAGGCTTGAGTTTTGATAATTCTGTGTACAAGTGCCAGCAATATCAAAACAGCAAACCACTCCATTGTTAGAAACACTTCAAGAATTCCAAATGAGAAAAGCTGTGTCTCAAAGATTTTATTCTTTTTAAATTCAAGTAAATTAAAATATAATTAAAGATGTGTAGTTTCTTGACACTTCTTATTTCAAAGTTAGGGTTTATGGTATCTAAGTGAAAATCTTAAATAATGCCTGATCTTAGAGATAACTTCATTTTTTAACAAGGAGAATGCTGATTATACTTGTACTGATTTGATATATATATAATGCTAGTATAAAATATGTGAAAGTTTGCAATTGGAATGGAATGGTGCATTGTTTATATAGTTAAAATGTTGTAAACTGATTTTCATAAAAGCTTGTATATGACAATTTTAAAACAAATTATCTACATCCACACAACATTTATTTTTAAAAGGAGCTACTCTAGATCCCTCCCCATATCCTGGTTACCCTGCATAGCAAGCATTTGAAGGGCTTCTACCAGCAAGGATGTTACAGAGTTTCTATTCCCCTCTGTCCACCCAGCATGCATCCTATTCTTGGGCTGAGCCAAATCTAACATATTTATTTCATAGATTTGAAAAAAAACTCCATGGATCATTACTGCTGTAGGATAATCCTATACATCTTTTGTAGGCAAGACTCTCCTTGACACCGATGAGCAAGACCAAAATCACAGGTGACCCACCTGTGCGTCCTACATGCATCTGCAAGTAGATGAAGTGCAGCTCCTATAATTGGCAGTGGCACTGTGTAACTGGGAAACTGCTGAATACTTTGAGCTCCCAGGTAAGCATCCAACAGCTGATATTGGTTGCCCTAACACCCCACTGCTCAGTTCTGTGCCAGCTCAGTTCTGTGCCAGAGTGGTTAGCTCTGTGGTACTCGTGCAACTCAGCTCTCCTCAGATCTCCAACACATGAAATACACATTTTAAGATTAACTGACCACAATTTCTTTGGTTTGTGGTTCAGAAAAGGTCAAACATTCATTAGAAGTGCTCATATTAACATTATCTTGGGAATTGGTAATTTTTAACTGAGACAATGCAGTGTATTGCTCTGAAATTCTGCAGGACACTCAAAGGAAAAAAAGGAGGAGACCTAATTTGGTGAGAAACGCACGGCAATATCTCAGTTTCACACTGGCAGAACTCTCTGAAGCAGTATACTTTATACTGATAGTGCTTTGGCCACAGAAGTGATCCAGCATTAACAGTTTCGACCATCAGTAATGAGAGGTAGAGAGTGGAGCTCTCATGGTTAGCACAGTGTACCCTTAGAATTGCTGGGGAAGTGAGTTAGTGCTTTAAAAAGTACTCTGCCTCTAAGTTAGGTCCAAGAGACAAAATATTATGATCTCGGGCTCCCCATGTTATGGAAAAAAGATTTTTGCAGCTATAGGCTCCACAGAAGTTCTGTGTTTATTACTAGGATTCACCTTATATTTATGTATCATGTCCAAAGTAGAAAAAGATACTACTTTTTGTAGATAGGTTTTGCATTTCTTCTACTTGGATTAAATGAAATCTTGCAGATACTAGCCAAAAGCAAGCTTGATTACAAAAATATTCTCCTGGCCGTATCACTTCATCAGGGCTTTTTATAGGAATCATAAATGTTTCAAAGATAGCCTACAAAAATGTCATGTGGAAAAAAACCCAGCAGCAGATAATTTAATGTTAGTGAAATTATTGCCATGATTGGCTATAAAACTATCTTAATATAACATTCAATTTTGCAGTTAAGCATTTTCTTCACAAATAGAAATCAAATTGCATCAGCTTAGATATTAAAATCATAGATTGCAACAAAAAATCATTTCTACAGAAGAGCTTTTTGAAGTTTTCTTTCTATTTCAAAATGTGTTTCAGTAAAAAGATATTTCTGATTGTGGTAATTTTCCCTGTGGTTGGACAGATTTTTGTGACACATGCTGAAGAATGACTAAATCTCTTCTGTGTTGTTTGCACATAGGAAGGAGGGTCAGATGCACTGCCTCTGCCTTTTGTTCATTTCTGCACAGGATTCACTGAGTTTCTCTTCTGTCCAACTCAACATATTCAATTATCTGTTCTTTTAATTATTGACTTCTTCCGCTTTAGCTGCCTGATTTTTCAGAAAAAAAATCTGTTTCTCACTTCTTTTACACTTTCTTTTGTTCTTCCATCAGAACTAGAAGGTATCAACATACCTAGTTGTTACATCATTATCAACACTAGGGCAGCTATCAACGGTCTGATACTGAAAAGAGCACTGGTTGATATAAAAACAGGCCTTTATTAGTAAGCAAGAGGAATATAGGCAACAAATTAAAATTACAGGAAGAAACTGCCTTTTGTTATAAAAACTTTTTTTAAAGAACTGCACTGAAATATGACTTTTATTTTCTAGTTTTGTGACTCATGTTAAAAAATAAAACAAAAACCAGGAGAAAATGCACACTTTAACAGCTGGATTTTATTTTGTTTGTCAACCAGAAAGGTATTTATTAAGCAATCAGAAAACAGCTCAGTACAGTGTGCTCTCTTATGCTGCGCATTTGAGCAGTGACTGAGCACCAGTTGGCCAGGGATGCATTTAGCTGCAGTTCATGGCCTTAGGGAAGCACTTCTGTTGAGTTAGAGAGAGAAGGTAGCCTGGTACCACAGACTTTACAGATTTCATTTTACCATTTTATACAAAGCCAGTGTCTGAAGTTCAAAACTTCTGTAACATGTTCACAAAGAAATTGAGCATGACGTGTTATGTGACAATTTCTGGAATTTCACATGACAGACCAGACATTGGGCAGACAGTTGGAGTTCCCTTTAGATAATGATAAAGCAGAAGAAATGCTCCAAGATGCACTCAATGCATTTAAGATGCTACCAAAGTAGAGTTTGGGATCAGATTAAAAAGAACCCCAAATAATTTCACTTTCTTAAAAAAGGAAAGTGTATTTTAGCCATTAAAGGTCTCAGCTCCAACTTTTTCATTCTATGTATCTATTCCCATCGTGACCCATGATTTAATTATTTAAATATACTCTCTATCGCCCAAGACAGCTTTTCCTAGAAACTATTGCAATAATGCATTTCTCTTTGGAATATCTGTATGTATAGCCCTGCACACATCTTATGGCTGGTTTCCCCTAGAATTTAAACACTTACGATAGTTACGGTTATGTTTATAATTTTTTATGCATCTTTTAAATAACCATTCCTCATCTGTTAAAACTCCCTGATTCTCAGATGAGAAATAGGTAAGAATTTTGGAGTGAAGCTTTGAAGTGAAGGAGAAGGCTGTGTTCTTGTGACACCTACAATATTCTGACTGTTTTTTCCTTGCTGTTAATACAGCTGTTTCTGTATTAGGAAAACAATTCTGTATGAGGAAAGCAATTTGCCATCTAGCTTGTGATTGAATCTTCTTACTCAGATTTTTTTGTTGAATACATTAAATGTAGAAGCCAAAACCAGTTAAAATCACAACTGAGAAGTCATTTGTCATTACAGTTATATCCAAGTCTGGCTGCATTGTTACAAGTAGTGTGGAAAGAGGAAAACTGTATATCAGAAAGCACAAAGATAGAAAGCAAAACAGCCAGGGGTGTCTTTACTTTTAGCACTTTTCCAACAGTATTGATGTCAATGGCCTATGGTGACTAATGGAAGTAGCAAAGAAACACAGGATGTTGAAACCTGCACATATAGGGCACATTGATCCACAATATGCTGCTGGATAGAAGCAATTGTTAATAACTCAGATTTTACCAATTGATCTGAAAACACTTCCAGGGGAGATAGCTGTCAAGACTGCATTTTATAGAGGAAGAGGCTAAAGCACAGAGTTTAAATTTCTTGCTAGAAGGTCAACAGTAAACCTTGGTCTCTTGAGTCCTATCAATTGCCTGTTCATTATACTGCTGATATTGCCATGTCTCTTCTAGAGCTCTCCAGAGGCTTAGCACAGTGTAGGAATCCATGATAAAGTCATTAGATATAAGCCTGGTAATGAAAAACCCTTTTCAGGTGTTCATCTCACACAGTTCTTTTCATAACCACTTTCAATGATGCTAAGGGACGCTGGGGATCAAACTCTTTTTTGCCTATGGAGGGGAAGTATCAGAAACTCTAAAGTAATGCATGACATTCCTCTGTCAATGGTTATTGGCTTGACAGCAACGCCATGAGACTATTTCATCTTGTGGATTCTCTGGCCCTGGACTAATTTTGTGTGGCCACATAAAGCAATCCTGCAGTGGCATTACATGGAAGTAGCACCCCCACTGTGAGCTTTCCTCCTAGAAAACTGGCATTCTCTTCTGAAAGCATCTCTTCACAGAGGTACTAAGCTTTTTCAGAGGACCATGGATCACTGTACCAATGCTTACATTCAGGCTGTAAATTACACTAAACTCTGACAAGGTCTCCAGCACATGGGGTAGAGGATAAAACCCTCAATTCTGTGCTTTTCTGTGGCTAAACTTTGGCTTTGGGATATCTCTGGGATATCTTTACCCATGCACCAACATGAGCTGTTCCAGATCTACTTAAAATGGAAGGTGAAGTATTATAAAAGACATATGTCATTACTTAAACTGATTATATTCATAAATGTAATTTATTTTTGTTGAATCAGTATAATGATGATGTGAAGGCCTTTCACTGAAGCCTCTAGACATATAAATACACAAATCTTTGAAGGTGAAAAGTAGCACACTGTATCTTGTATCAGACTCAAGTAGCAGCCAAAACTCCCATTTTTATTTCCAGGCATTTCATGGCATTGTTTTTTGAGATGCACAATGCCAGCCTATCTGTGCAAGGGAGGAAGAACTATTTGGTAACCCAGGACAAGGGACAGGGTAGCCTCAATCTCAACGTGTTTTACGACAGGATTAGACAATTAAAAAGAGCCTTTGGAAATAAGAAGAGTCAGACCATGACATCAACAGATGGTGGATGAGAATACTGTATTTGTGATTTCATTCTGTTCATTTTTGTTTGTTTGCAAAATTTTCAGTCAAAAGGAAATAGGAGAAAATGAAGGGAATTTAAGAACAGGTGAAGGTACAGCATGTACTCTGAAGCTTTTTGTTTAGCAGTCAGTGGAGACAAACTTTACATTTCAAACACAGCAGGATGAGAGGTCTGATTAATAGAGCAGACGTGAAAAAAATATTTTTGAGCCTTTAATAATGCAGGATCAAAGGATTTGCTCTGATAACATATTTAATGTACTTTAGAAGCCAATTGTAGTATACTGTGTGTGGCACTACTGAGAGCAGAGAAGACTTCAGGATTCCTGAAGAATTTTCAGAAATAGAAAATAGAAAAAACTTCAAGAAATTTCAAAATCCTTGAGGGTGAGTGAGAGAAGGAATTAAATAGGAAATATAAAACATGTGTGTAAATAAGTAGATTTCAGTTTTGTGGCAAACTGGACATTCTGATTTCACATTTTTTTAGCAAAAAAAAAGTTATTGAGCTCTGTGACAACACAATTAGATAAAAATGTTGTGAAGATTAATTATAAAGTTAGCACAGGTAGGAACAATAATGCATTTTACCAAAAAGACACAACTAAATGAAATCTGTTTTCCTGAATAAAAGCGATTGAAGCAAATTATAGGATTATGCATCCAATTCAATCATGAATATGGCAAGATTGAATTTCATTGTGGCAGTTGTCCATTGTCACCATGACAAAACAGCTGAATTTTCTGAAAGCCAGGATGTGAAATAGAAGAGCCTGCTAATACATGGAGTTGTTACATATGAAAGATTCAGGTTAGAGTGTGCTGTGTTGAAATGCTTAGCTACAGTGTTGGTTCATTTAGAAAGATATCAGGTGATACTCTACAATTAGGAATAAATGTATCCTATTAAAAAATGAGGCACATAATGGGAAGACTGTCATCACAGGTTTGGATAATGTGTTTTAGCTAGAGGCTTACATTAGTATGCAGGCACTTGTTTTATATTTTCCCTGTTTTTACAGTGCTATCCTCTTGAAGCTCATTAAATCTTTTTCTGCAATAAGGGCACTCAGGCATGAATAATCTAAGGAGTAAACAGAATACTATTATAAATACACAAGTGTCCATTACAAGAAGTAGTAAATTTAAAGATGATTAAAAAGCAACAGCAAAGCACAAACACCCTCTTAAGCACATACAGCTATAACATAAGCAGTATGTGTTTTTCTTGTGAAGGATTCATTACATGAGTCTTAGAAATGAGTGAAATAAATAACTCAGCCTGATTAATGAGCTACCATGAATCATTTCTAGATCACAAGTTCAAAAACAAAAAAGAGGATTTGTTATTGCTTTGTGCCTTATTTAATTATGAGGCTCAAAATGCATGAGACCATGCAAAACAGGTGTAAAAATGCTGTACTCTGCATAAATGAGGACAAATTCTAAGAGGTGGTGTTCACCTTTTTACAAGGTTTTTGACAGTTCCAGTTCAACAGAATATCTAAACATACATCCTCTATTTAAAAGTCCTCAAGCCTAACTGACTGAAGTGCTATAGGGCACCTAACTTAAGGGATGTATGGGTTTAAAAAATACTTTAAAATATTAAAAATTGTCTGAATCAATTTTTAGGCAGATGAGGCACTTCACTTTAAGCCTGCACTCTGAACTTCGTCTTTTTAAAGGCTGAAGGAGCACTGCAGGTGGTTTAATTCACAAAGTGAACCAAGTACCTCTAGGACTGTGTCTCACACATGTGAATGTGTTTTTTGTAGGCAAGTCAGTAGGTGAGGAATAGCTTTTCCCCTTTTCTCTTTTGTGAATTTTCCATTAAGCAAAATCAAAAACCTCATCTTTCAAGCTCAAAAGAATATGAAGGCACACAAAAATACCAGGAGTCCTGTGTGGACAAACAAAGCCAAACTCAAAAAACAAAAAGGAAGCATAGAGAAGGTAGAAGGAAAGACAGGTAACATGGGGGGAATACAGAAACATTGTCCAAGCATGCAGGGGATGAAGTTTGGAAAGCTAAAGCCCAAATGTAATTGAATCTGGCTAGGGATGTCAAAAACAACAAGAAGGGCTTCAAGTGAGAGAAGGAAGAGTAGGGAAAGCATGAATCCATTGCTTGAAGAGACAGGGGACGAAGACAAAAATCATCATTGAAATTACAATGGAATTATCATTAGCCTTTTTACTGAGGACTAAGGCTGAGGATAATTATTGTTTTTCAGCAGTTTAATCTAGACAGGCCTGTTGCTTGAACTGGCACTACAGGTATTGAGACAGAAATCAGAGGGGATTGGTCCTAATCCTAACACATCCTGATCAGACAGCTGAAAATAAATCTACTGGTTTATATTGAGACATTTTGTTCTTATGTTTGGAGGGCCTAAGAAAATAAGACTGTTACTGCCAAAAATTATCAGAAAAACTTTTTGGAGAAGTATTCATTTCTCTAATTAATTTATTTTAAATTAATTTAGTTCTTTAAATTTACCCGTATCTTTTACTATCCTTTGTGTTTAGTCAGGCTGTTGCATTACTAGAATATAAAGAAATGTATATGATTGGAATGTTTCCTATACATGGGGATTCTTGGATGTGAAGATTTTTAAGATTGGTAATACTCCATTACAAACTAGGTAGTGATGGAACACAAATCCTTATGATAGTTGTCCTAAAAAAGTTAACCTATTTAAGCCATGCTGTTAGCTTTGGAAGAAGACTTGAACTTGTAATTCATCATTTTTCCTAGTGTTCGGAATTCTTGATTACCAGAAATAGAAACTAATGGCTAATCAAATAAGACTTGGAGAAATATCCACAATAGTTTCATACTCTTTATAGCAAGATCTTTCTTACAATTTATGAAGTAGGTCAGGTTGGTCAGAGATTGTGTAGCGGACAGGGTCTAGATTTGTATAATTATTAATAATGAACCTTGTGATATTTGCCTATGGTGCAGTTAGTAAGCAGAAGCAGCCAATTCTTTTATTTTATTCATGGTGTTTTATCTATTGTTAGGTCTGTTAGTGCCAGAATGAGAGGGTCTTAGCTTTTAATTTCTACATTTATCTATTACCTAATTAAAAGGAAAAAAGACAAAGAGCAAGCCATAAATGGTGTAAAGACTGAGCAAATATTGTTACAGGCAAAACAGAATGCTGTGCATTTATTTCCTTCATTAAATATGTTATCTGTCAAAAAAATAGGTCAGCTTTTTGGGAATTGAATTTACAGAAGATTCCATCTGGCTTTTCCAATTTTTACAAGGAAGGATGCTTTTTTATTTTTTTCTCATATGAAATACCATAGTGTTCCACAGAGGGAGAGGCATCCTTCAGGGTGGCTTTTTACAAGAGACTTTTTTAAAATATCAAAGCATTAACTGCATATAAAAATAATTTTCAGCTGTTAATGAGGGCATGTAAAATTTTTATGAGATGAAACCCAAGTCTATTTGAAAAGTAAAGACTCAGCTTTTACTTGAGAATTTGTTTATACTCAGCATGAGATGTAGAGCCTGGACATTGGTTTTGCTAGTATAATACTCCCAGAAGCCAAGAAATTAGACTTTGGAGTCTAGTTTCTAGAGACCATTATACATAGACACAACAATTTAAATGGGCTCTTTGGGGTTTGACACCCAATAAAACAATGTTTATGGGTGTAGCCCATAAGGCTTGGTTCTAAAATTATAACAAATTCCCAGGCTCATACTGGACAATTAAGTTGTCCTCTGTAATGAGTATCTAAACATTTCACACAAATATTCATTAATTCAGTCTTTTAAAAGGCTGTGGTAACAACTACATGGCTCTCTCACTAGAGAGATATATCTTCAAAATAAATGGAAATTTAGCTTCTGCTATTAAATTACACAATAAAATATAATTTGTCAGATAATTCCAAATAAACACACTGGATAACTGAGGAAGAACCAGATGAATGTCCTATAGGTTTATAAGTAACCCAGCTACTCTAGTGAGCAGAAATATTGAGTATAGGCCCCCTAAAGCTATTATGGAAAAATAAATCCTGAAGATGCAATTTTGAACACTACCTGAAACACATACACAGAAGTAATTCACTGCTTTCCTGTAACAGAAGTGAGCAAATATTTGAACATGCAGTGTGCATGTTGAAATTCTTTCCTTTGACCCTTAAAATCAGAACCACATATCTACTTTGACTAAACTTCAGGGTGCTTGGAGCAGAAAAATAGGACAGCAATGATAAGGCAAATGACCAGGTTTCAATTTGGTATGTCTGCCTCATTGACATCCACTTCTATGACACTGCTTTAACAGAGAAATTGGTTTTCCTGTCTTTTTCCAGTTCCATAGAGCTTCCAGAGGTTATCGTGATGGCAGAAGGTTCTTCACTGCCTTTGACATTGATTTTCTCCTTGATTTGTGAAAAGTTGGGTTAGTCTCCATCAATCTGCTGTATTCGTTTTACATTGGTAAAAATAACTATTGAGACTCTAAATTAATAAAAAAATAGTATCTTAGGGGTGGGCATGTAGCCTCCACTCTGTTATAATCAGCGACTTTTGGCCTAAATTTAGTGAGTCTAAAATTTTACCTTGCAATCTAAAATTACTATAGGAATTTCATTTTGGAATTGGATTTCTGAGGGTGCAGATGTGAACATCTGGCAGCCCATTTCAGCACCATGAGAAAATGTGGACTTGAATGTTTAATTAAATGTATTTGGGAACCCAGTTTTGCTGCTCGCTTACCAATAAGCGTTTTTCTGCTCTACACAATATTCTTGGGCCTGAATTCATGCCTGTTTTTCTTATTCAGATTCTTCAGGAATCCTGTGACATGCTAATTTGCAAGATGAGCTATAGAAAAAGCTATTTTCAGAGATTATTACTGATGTTATTTGGGGCAAACTAAGTGACAGCTACTATTTCTTCCCTAAGCTGCTGTGAAACTTCATCCGTTCTTTACCAGTCAGAGCCACTCAAAAGTGGGATCATTCAAAAAATTCACAGAATTATTTGTTGTATGGCTCTGGATGATCCTACATGCTTAAAAATATAGCACACAGTAATAAAAGACAGTTGCAATGAAATATGTTATTAAAATAGCACTTAGTCAATTTAGGTGTCAATTTCTTATTTGTTTGCAAGACAATTCTGCAGATGAACTAAACCAGCACATCACCACAGTGTTTGAACATTAACTCTTCTTGTCATATAGTGAATAGTCATGTAGTGGAATAAGGATCATGCAATATGTCTCAAGAACAAAATCCAGCAACTGTTGAGAACAGGACTGCAAGAATGAAACTTCGGTACTTGACCAGAAATGGAGCAGATTCAGTTGATGTCAGTTGTACAAAAAGAGGCCTTTCAGTACATGCTGATATGATAATTGATGAGGGGCCAGGCTCCTAGCCAAGTTTGCTGCCCTGGCAATGCGACTGACAGCTTCTTGCAAAGGGATGTGACAAAAAATAAGATAAATACTAAAGCTGTGCCAACTCCACTCTGTGCTCCTCTGAGTGTCCTATGAGTCCTTAGCCCAGCCAATAATGCAAGTTCTGCACTCTTTGTGCACCCAGAGCTCTCATGTGAAATGCAGAGCTTTGAGTGTGAAAGCAGCTCAGTAATACATTTTAGGTATTGTTTTGAAAATCTTAAGCATATGTGGTTTTTGCTTTTTTTTAAATTTTCATCTTTACCTGCATGCAACATGTATCTCTCCTCACCCTCCTCATCCCTCCAAGACAGAAAACACAATCAGTGTACCTTTGTCTACGCAAGTCTGGATATTCTGGGAAAAATCAGCTTTTCTGTTTTATCTAAGTCATTGAAGGTTGAAAATAAGACTTACAATCATTGTAATTTTTAATCATGGAGTTCTTCCAGTTCTGCCTAACTTCTTCATACTCCTTGGGCTACATTCTCTATTTTAGAAAATGTAGCTGATAAGAAATATTTATATAACAGGTAATTTAAAAATTATTTTTATGACAATACTGACATTAACACTAACACTAACACTTAGATTGAGGGTTAATGGAATTTATCATAGTTCTGTGAAAAAGACAATTTCCTGGGTAAAAAAAATTAAATTGTGAAATCCATGGTTAGTTCTGTTAATAAGTTCAAATCAATAAGAATGTCAGTGCCTGAAGTCCTTTAGTCCCCTTCAAAGAATATATATTTAATTTTGAAAGTTTTGTAATAACAGTCCTTTTGCCTGTGATGGTTCCGGTGTAGTCATCTGGAAAACAGTGGTAAGAGGCATATGAAAGAAATGGAAATGCCGTTTGATAAAACAGCAGATTTTACTCTTGTAGAGACAAATAATCAGTAATTGGCATTTTCAGGAAGCTGGGCAGCTCAGGCACACGGATTACCTAAAAATCAAAGTTCAACAGCAGTTTTCATAAAAATTACATCAGGTTTGCAATTTAAATCCCCAACAGCAGAAATGCAAAGCAGAAGCCAAAATTCTACAAGGAATTTACCATGGACTCTTTCCTCTAGCATGCCTAAATACTGAAGAACTTATCACAGATTTTGCTTTTGCACGAAATATTTTGCTTTCATGGCCTTGATTTATTAGGTGATAAAATGTGGAGTTGTTTTTTTTAGCTGGTTTCTTTGGTTTTGGTTTTTAGATGGTTTGTTTGATTTTGGTTCACTTTCAAATTAAGAAATCTTTAAATTATCTATCTGGTTTTGTTTCTCACATTTTCAAAGCCCAAGATAGTTTCAGAAAAAGAATTTAGATTAAAAAAAAAAAAAAGAATGAAATACAGGCTGTCCTCTGAACTGTAAGACCTCCTCAGGGAGTAACCAAATGATAACATCAGTAATAATTGAAACTAGAATCACATATTCACCCCAGAGGATCTCTAACTCATTTTCACAAGAATTAAGTCAGACTTTGATTTCAGCACTTTCCAGAAGTCTGTAAAAAGTGGCTTCTGCCTGCAGAGACAGATGTTCTAGTGTTTTTCTAAGTCCTCATCATTTATCTCCCAGCACACCAAACACTCATTGCCAGAGACAGAAATAAACAGAAGGGCATGAATTCCCATGGTAGACAGAGGGTTGATTGAACATGGACGTTTCTTTTTCAGGCAATAATTTAATTGTTTAGAATTTTGTACAAAAGTTTTAATAGATTTCAAAAACGCTGTGTTACGTTTAATATTCTAAGACTGGAATAATATCTGGAATAATAACTACATCTACTTATGTTCCTTAGAAAATTGTGTTTACTGATACTATTTCCATTGCCTTTCATGAAAACAGAAAAGTTTATTTTGGCTTGAACTTAACTCTGCACACTACTGCATATTTTAGAAAACTGTGACTGTGTTTACTTTTTGGATATAAGTGATATAGAGGATTCTGAAACTTATTCATACAAGACTAGCAGTGTTTTGAGATGGATACAGTCTAAAAGTGTGACAAAAGGTGGTACAGAACCATAGCAAAGTAATTTAACATACACACCAATTCTTTAACTGCAGTTTAACTTTGTGCTCATAAAAGGTCTCTAACTGAAATTTGAATTACCAAAGTTTTGTGTACTAGGCCATTCAAAGCATTTAGTTTACAGGAGATGATATTTTTAATACTTTTCTGCTAATATATTTTCAAGATACATGTACATTCAAACATGCATAGCTTACACTAGAGGATACAGCTGTGGGAAAAAAAAAATATTTTTGAACAAAATAAAGGCTTCAGATAAGATTTTTCTTGGAATTGCAGAAGTACCAGGACATGTTTCATAGTTCGTTGTTTGCTAGATATATGCCTAGAGATATACAAATGTCCCTCAAGAAAGTCTACAGCTACAAGGGTAATTGCTACACACATCACTTGACATTACTTCAGAATTCTTTGTAGAGTGTGAATTTCAGGAACATCACGTTTGACAAAAAAAAAAAAAGTCCTTAGAGGGAAAATTCATCAGTTCAGAAATCTGGTATAATGGTATTTGTAAGTGAAGCTTAAATTAATAGCATGCCATTGGGAGAACCAGCAATCCCTTCTTTACCTTCTTAGATATCTATATGAGGTGTGATGAGTTTAATTAATGAAGTATGTTCCACAGATACTCATTAGAAACAGTCCTTCAGGCGACATTCCATCAGTAGGATGCTCACTAAAATGAGAATTCAATGCACTTCTTGTTCCTATTAAGTTCACTTGTACCCCCTACATAACATTTCTAGTAAGACATATATTCAAAATTAATACCAGGGTTTACTGTTCCAGTGCACGTTCCTTTCCTTGATACTTATGCCTTTACTATGGACACTATGGACAGAGTGGAAAAATGGTTAGTACTGCTCTTCAACACCATAAGAAATATTAGGTACCACCAGACACATTATGTGTTTAAAGCTCAGGTTACTTTGTTCAGTGTTAGCGTGTACAACTAGCCTGTTACATAAACTGAAATATTTTAGCTTGTCTGACTCCAGAGTTTTCTCCCCTTTAGGGAAAAGGGAGATGTTGTTCCAGCTCAGAAACAGATTGCTATCACCACCCAGAGGCCAGCTGCATGCAATTGCTATACGGCTTTTCCTAACTAGGTGGGCATCAATCCAGTGTTGGTGATCCAAAGAAGATAGCTTGTAAGGCAAATAGTATGAAGTGTTACTGCTTGGGAGTGGGTAATGTACCTCTAGGAATTTGAATTCACCAGTTGGGCTGAGGCAACTGATACCTCTTGTTAAGTCCACCAGTGGCACACCTCTGGTAGACAGTCACTGCACTGGACTCAGCCACGTAGCGGGATTGCAAACACCAGTCTAAGGCTGCGTGTGATGATCTCTGAGCAGGCACACACACAAAAATTAATCGTGATTCTGTAATAATTTTAAATCAGAATTGTTCTTTTAAGTCAAAAATAGCCTATCCATTATAAAGATAGGAAATAAAAAATATAATTCTGGGGGTATTTTTTAAATGCTAAGATCAACTATGTGTGACCTGACTGGGAAGTTGTGTTCTTCAGGCATATTTGTACAATACATGCACTACTGAGCATCCAGCAGCGATATCTGATTTCAGGCCTGTCATGGTGTCAACATTGTTTATGGTATCTGCAAGCTTCTCTCTATTTATTTTAAAGCTTTGAGTTCTGAACCCTGTTGACAGCAAAAGTCCTGTCAAAGTGATGAAAGTGTGGGCAAAATAATAAAATTATTACATTAGAGAACAAGTACTTTTTTTTTAATGTATTTTCAATTTTCTTGCTTTGTTGGCATGCTGTAGCAGTAGGGAACTCTTCATAAAATGACCACTTAGTCCTTCAGGTGTTTGAGTTTTTTTGGCTTTAACTTCTTTTTAAGAAATAAGTCTCTGATTCTTAACTTGAGCATTTTTGGAAATCCCATTATGCTACTTAGTACTTCCTTACTTTATGCTATTGTGATACAGATAGGGAGGAGAGTGAGATGAAGTATTTCACAGCACTGGACCAGGGGGAACTCTGTGAGATAATTATATAGGCCTCAGAAACAGAAGCACCAACCAGTCTTTATGCGGAAAAACCATTAGGGATTTTAAGATGACCTAAAACTTCCAATGAACTTGAACTCCACCCCTCATGTATTTTGAGCCAGGATAATACACTGATTTCATGTATTAAACCTACTGTAGTAGGTAAACAGTCTTTTTCTTCTCATCCCTTATTCCTTTACGTGTAATGTGGTAAGTTATGTTCTTATTGCACTAATTCAACAACAATCAGAAAACAGGTTCCTAAATTAATAATGAATATAAAACACATTATAGAGTTCCTCTTTGCTATACGACATTTTTATAAAGTGATTACAGGAAGAATATCCTGAGAAACCTGTAATGGATAGGCCTATTAAAGCACTAAAATGATTTCCTAAGTGATAAAATAACATTTGAAGCTGGTGTATGTCTTAGCTGACTTGTGCATTATAATACTCTGAATCAGGACCACTAAAACTCAAGAAGGATTTCTAAATATACATCATAATGAGCAAAAGATCCACTACAGATGATAGAGACCTTCTGGAAAGCAGAATGAACTTTTTTTTTTTTTTCTGGTTCAAACAGTATGCCTCATTTTATCACTGGGAAGTTTCTCAAAGCAAGAATGTCTTTCAAAATAAATACTTGAGGAGTACTCTGGCTACGTGTCAGGCAGACCTGTAAGTCACAAATACTTTGAGGTGTCGGTCTCCTTTTTCAGCCTCTCCGCCGCCTTCGGTCGCTGCCAAGCGCTGACGGCTCCGGACGCCCCGTCATGGCGCCCGCTCCGGCCCCGTTCCCCACCCGGCCCGCTCAGCGCTGCTGGGGCCACAGCTGAACCTACCGTCAATGCCCGGCTCCGGTCGCCGCCCGGGAGCTCCGCGGGGCGGTGGCACCCGGGGGCAGGGCCGGGGCGCGGGCGGGGCGGGGCAGTTCGGCCCAGCCCGCTGCGGGGGAAGTCCTGCCGT
>VZSE01002020.1:0-31885 GCA_013398275.1 Promerops cafer | reverse complement strand
CCCCGCCCGCCGCCCGGCGGCCGCGCCGCTTCGTCCCGGGCGCTGGGCAAGTACGAGGAAGTTTTTCGGTCCTGCCTGGCGGAGCCCGAAAAGGTCTGGGGAGAAGTCGCCAAGCAGATCCAGTGGTACAAGCCCTGGGTCCGGACCCTGGAGAGGGGCAGCCTGGGGAGCGCCTCCTGGTGAGTACCCGAATGCCCCGGTGCGAAGGTCGGGGCATGGCCGGGGCCGGGAGGGCTCAGCTCGGCTGTAGCGGGGAGGGAGGACTGCCCGCCCAGGGGGCTGCGGGTGTGCTGGGTTGGGGGTCATGTGCTCACCACAGAACTATCCCACCATCTTTCTGGGTTGTTGGTGTGCCGTCGCTGTTGGAGGAGACGGCTGCGGATCTTGAAGGAGCTAAATGATTACACTTGGTTAAAGTTAATTATTATAAGCAGCATGGATGAGCATGTTGGGGTGAGGGCATGTTAGTGTGCACTCTAGCAGGTGTGACGTGCCTGTGTGAGTCCATGTGGGGCTGAATGATGTGGATGAGTGTGCCTGATGCTCCCCATCCAACTCCTTTTGGGTCTGAACTGGCAACAGGCTGCCGTGAACGTGGGAGACCCGGCTTCAAATGCCAGGGAAGGCAGGCATAGGAAAACACAGGTGTATAAAAACTGTGGCTTTCAGGATTGTTTAATCTCAGATACTGGCTAAGTAGGTCATAAATTTAGATGTTGTGGTTAAGGTAATGTTTGGCAAAGGCTTTGGGGTGGTAATACATATCTTCATCAGTGAATGGTGGTTTACCCTAAGACAGAATATGATATCCTTCTTACAAACTATGGGATAGGATTATCAATACTTTCTCAAAGGTAGTGTACTGTTAAAATTTTTTGTTTACCACCTTTGCTTCTTTTTTCAGCAAGTTTACATCATGCTCTTTGATCTTTTCTCAAGAAGCAGCTGATGCAGAATATAAAATGCAATGCAGGATAAGGGTCATCTTTGTTTGGTACATCAATGTTCTTAGCCCTTTTTGTATTTTTCTGTTTTCTTTTTAATTAAAAATGCTAATAATTCTAAAAATATAGTTAAAAATATTAATAATTCTCTAATCTGTGCAAATTAAAAGATATAGAGCCAGTGGAGTGGAGCTGGGTTTCTTATTGGTGTCTGCTTGACACCTCTAGTAGTGAAAATTTATATGTCTTAAGCTAAATTATAAGTAACACTCAGCCATGATGGGCTGTGTAACAGTGGATGGATAGGGTCCTTGAGACTTTGATCTCGAGGTCATGGTACTATTCAGAAAGTCCATGTGGGATTGATAGCCCATTAGGGTCTAGATGAGAGTGGAGAAAAAGTCCTGTGAGGAACAGCTGAGGGAGCTGGGGTTGTTTAGCCTGGAGAAAAGGAAGCTCAGGAGACCTTATTGCTCTCTGTAACTATGTAAAAAGAGGTTGTAGCCAGGTGGGGGTCAGCCTCCTCTCCCAAGTAAGAAGTGATATGACCTTAAGAGGGAATGGCCTCAAGTTGCACCAGGGGAGGTTTAGATATTGCGAATACTGGATATTAGGAATATTGCGTACCAGAAGAAACTTCCTCACTGAAAAGGTTCTCAAGCATTAGAACAGGCTTCCCTGGGAAGTGAAGGACCTGCCAAGTGTGGGAATATTTAAAATATGTGTAGATGTGACACTTACAGACAAGGTGTAGTGGTGGACTTGGCAGTGCTGTGTTTAATGGTTGGACTTGATGATATTAAGGTCTTTTCCAGCCTAATTGGTTTTGTGATCCTGTGATTAAAGACCAGTAAAGCTCATTGACTGGGGCATTCCCAAACAGTGTAATGAATCAGTACAATGGTTACTTTTGAAGGACTAAGGAATGAGAGTATTATACATGCAAATGAACATAGTTTTGCTATCAGATTCTGTCAAACAAGTGTGGTTTGATTTGCTGTGCAGGATAAGCTTGCTTGTTTAAAGTAACAGAGTAAGGCATTTGTAAAGCATTACTTCTCAGGTGGAAGTTATTTCACCTTATGAGAGGGAAAAATGGACGTTTCATTGTCTGAAGTCAGACTTGTCTTCCAAACTCTTTTCTAGCCTCACTTTTTAACTTGCATTTTTCCTCCTCTGTGGATGCAGAAACTGAAATTATCATGTTAATGTGGGCAAATACCTAAAGAGAGGTTTTACAGAAGACAGAGCCAGACTCTTCTCAGTGATATCCAATAACAGGACCAGAAGCAATGAGTGCAAACTAAAGCAGTCATGTTCCCTTTACGCATTGGGAAACACTTTTTTAATGGAAGGGTGACTGAGCACTGGCACAGAGCTGGTTGTGGAATCTCCATCCTTGGAGATACTAAAATGCCATCTGGACATGGTCCTAGATCTACTGACTCCAGGCTGACCTTGTGGAAGCCTAGAAGATAAGGGGGGGTAACACCCATATCCAGATAGCTGTGGAGCCACCCAAGGATTGTTGGTAATAGTAACACTGAGAAAGAACAGGCTGTGGCTGGAGAAGGGGGCCATACAGAGGTAGGGCAGCACTTTTCTGGGATAAATGTCCTTGTTCTAGCTCCTGGAGATAAGCACAACATGGTACAGGGCAGGAGGAAGGTTGAGAAATGGGCATGAACTGTAGGGGGATCAGGACCACTGAAGACTGCCGAAGCCCTCTGACCCATTTTCAGAAAGGTCTAGAAGAATGGATCGTGCATGATAACTAATTTGCATAGAAAGCAAGAAGCTTATCTATAGAATGGTACCCGTACAAAGCTCAGGTGCCTGGACAGCCCATCAGCTGGATCAACACTGGAGCCAGGACTGGTGATCTCCTTTCTTTCTTGTTTTCCTTCTCTCTCCCTGTCTTTATTTCACCTCTCTCTTTTACCTTGCACCCTGCCTTTATCCAAAACCCACTGCCATCTGCTTGTACTAGGGAATCAGGGACTAACTTTTACAGATTTCCGTACAAAGTGTGTGGAATTTACTAATAAAACTTCATAAGTTTTTACACACCCACTGACTTTTGTCATTCTTTTTGACCATGAGCATTTATGAATCTTAGGTTCTGACTTCTCCTTAAGGGTGGGATGTCACAGACCTATCTGAGCAGGTCCCGTCCAGAGGTTCTGTCCAACCTCAAGCCAGTCTGTGATTCTGTGGCATTATACAAAGATGCAAGTGTGAAGGCTCAGCATCAGGGTATAATTGTATGCCAGGCACCTGTTGTTCTGTGGATAATAAAACTTTAAGCAATTCAGATTTCTATAAACAAATGTCTTAATGTGCAACATGCAGTTTTATTTCTTTTTTTAAGTTCACTTTAAATGATAACAGGCTGTATATGATAGAATGTTGTACTTCAGTGCCTCTGAAATCCCAAATGGTTACCAGCAGTCAGTGTGCTCAGCAGGGTGACAGATGGGCAAGTTCTTTGAATATAAGAGAGAGAGAACATAGAGAGGAGGGTCTTTCAGAGGACAGGCTGAAGAGAAAACAGATAATGGAACTCAGCTGAGAAAGAGGCCAGGCTTCCAAGCAAAAACATAGCTTGCTGGCTTAACAGGGTAAAGGTGGAGTTCTGGGTCAGAGGTTTACCTTGGAAGCTGTTTATGAGGACCTGAAAAATAGTATTAAGAAGTTCATCTGTGTGCTTCTTGAGGTAGAATTTGTTTCCTCTTTTGGAAACATTTTATTAGATCAATGGGAAATACCAATTTTCAATATCTTGCTTTTGGTTGCAAAATTCTGAGACTTACAGCAACAGATGCTTTTAATATATTTTCCAGTGTAATCGACTTCAATTGAAGAAGTTGAAGGAGGCTGTTACTGTATTTAAAATGTAGGCATAAGGCAATTCTTCGTCTCTAAATACTGCAAGAGCATGAAAGAAACTTGCAACATACCCCAGTGTGTTTTCTTCACTCTCTGCCATTGGAAATACCAGTATTATGTCAGTGGAATGCAAAATGATTTCCAGAAAGTAAGTGATCAGTGTCACCATCCCCTGACTTGTTTTTTGAAGCAGTAGTCCCAGTTACTGTTCTAAACTGTGTCAGTGGCTGATACAGCACAAAACATCTGGTTTTGCCTATGTGAAAAATAATAAGAGCTACGAACTGTGGTTGCTCAAGAAAAGGATGAAGAAATTGAAATTGTTTGATGTAAAAGCCAAAATGGAGACCTAGGTTTTAAACCACATGGAATTTGGCAAAGAAGTTGAAGGAAAAACTTCTTGAGTTGGCTTTGAACAGGTCAAAACTGTCTTCAGTTGCAACATGGGAAACACAGTCTTTAGATGTTAGAGAGAAAAATCTTTTTAATGCTGAAGGTAGTGAAACACTTGAACAGATTATTTTGGAATCTTGTGGAATGCCAGTTAAAAGGGTTAAAACAAATATTTATTTAGGAATGTGGAAACAGTTTTCTCAAACGTGTGCAGGCGGAGGGCAATTTTGCAATGTACATTTTTCCTCTGATGCTAAGACATAAGAGTAATATATAATCCCCTTTGAATCTTGGAAATGTTGCCCAGATTGCTATTCAAATGTTGCTTACACTTTTAAAACTGTGACAGGGTCAATTTATGTAATAATATCTCAAATTATCTAAAATTGTCTAACATTTTATTCAGCTTCTACTCTCATTTCATGTAAAAGAGTGCATCTCTGCCTTTCTGATCCTATCAGAACCTCTTTCCTTCTCGACAAGGTAACAAAGCTCTCATCACACCTTCCAGATAGTCTTGGTTTTTGATTAAACCTACAGTTATATATCCTTCACACACTTGTTTGTAAGTGATTGCTAAAAATTCATGTTGATGCTGCCATGTATCTTTAGAAGAACCAAAGCACTTGTGCCTGCTCATGTTTTGACCATTTTTAAGTGAATAGGCATAGCCCAGGTACTGTGTTCCCTTCTTGGTATCATCCTACAGTGATTTGGTAGAAAAATCTGAATCTTACACAACTTTTATGACAGTAATACAGAGTTTCTCTGTATTATGTGAAACAATTCCAGATCCTTTATTGTTCATATGGTTTTCCTTTTAGGGGAAGAGTTTTGTAGACTTTTGTAGAATGGTTTGTGACATTCATGGTCCCCCATTTTCTCCTTATTAATGGCATTGTAAAGGAGTTGCGATAATTGCATCCTAAACATCCTAACTGGTTTTAATTTCACAATTGCTGTTTTTGGACAATAAAGATTATCCCATAGCATCTGTGTGTACGGATATAAGAGTCATATATAAAATATCCTGATTTAGAGCAGTCCTTTACTAAACAGGAAAAGTGAAAAAGGAAATACTTTCTTTTAACTAGTAGAGGGTTACTTTAGGCCATCTGTTATTTCTAGTTGCATTATAATAATATGTTACCACTGTACAGTTGTCTGTTGAGATTTTCTTGGGTCTGAGGTCTTCATAGAGACCAGGAGCAGTTGTTAGTTGTTGTCCAGTTATTTATTATAGGAATACATCAGTATTGAAGGCAAGGGGTTCCAAATATAAAAGTCCATGCTAAAGCATTCTGGCAAGAGTCCCAAGCAGGGCAGCAGCAGCAGCTCCCGGCACAGAGTCCCAAGCAGAGGCAGCAATAGCAGCTCCCCAGCATAGAGTCCCAAGCCAATGCAGCAGCAGCCCCACATTGTCTTCTTTTCTTCTTGTTCTCGTCGTTGTTCTTGTCGTCGTCGTTCTTGTTGTTCTCCTCTCCCCCCACTATAGGCGTTTTTATCCATAATCCATAAATCCATATTCATAAATCATCCAATCAGCTAAGAACACAATTCTAAAACATTCTTTCTACACCAATCTAAACTTAATTCTAAAAGTACGAAACACTACGAAATACTACGAAGCTAGTGCCAGTCCTTACACAAAATCCATGCATATAGCATATCTATCCACACAAAGAGCTCTATGTTGTTCTATCTAGAAATGCAAGCAATGTTCTGCTATGTTTTTATTATGTCTGGAGCTAAGTTACTGAACATTAAACTAGGATTTAGGGCTTTACTAATGAATATAGTTTCTTAAGGCACTTAAAATATATTTCTATTTACTCAAAACTAAAACTTACACTTCTATTTCATGTCTGTGTGGCTTAATATATTTTAATTTCTCTAAAGGCTTTAATTCAATCCCTGAATTTTTCTCTCTCCCTGAGGGACTCAGAGAGGCCTCTATTTCTTGCATTCAAACAGTTGTCCTCATAGAACCTTTTGGCAACTCTCAACTGTGTATTTTTCGTATATTGCTATTTTTGCTGCACAGAGATACATGCAGATAGAAAAACAAATAAAAAGGGCATCATTTAGTGTGAACTTTAACTTTTAGGTATTGTGTTATCTTCCAGTAAATAGAATTGTCTTTGTATCTGGTACCTTCTGTATTTTTGTACTTTGAGGATTATGCTGCACTTGAGTTTTCCTTTTCTGTGTAAAATGACTATATAAGTGAAACCTAAGTTTGTGAAATGCTTTTTTTTTTAATTGGAAGATAAGAATTTTCTATAAATGTCTAACTATTGAAGAGCCTATGACTCATACCACTTTACAGAAAATTTTGAGTCACTGATATAAGAGTGTTGTCAAATGCATTATAATCATATGATCTTATAAACTGGGATCCCTTTCATTTAGCTACAGAATGCTTGTATGTTTAACTGTTATTGCCAAGAGGGGAATAAGTCTATTTTGAGTCCTGAACCTGTTCTCCTTGAAAAGAGTATGTGTGTGCCAATACAAAGTAGCATATTTTCATAATGTCAAATTATTTTATGTGAATTTATGCTTTTTTCTGTGATACCATGCATATAAAAATCAGAGTGATTAATGCAAAGTAAGTTAAACCGAGTTTAGCAGATTCTTAGTTAAGTCAGTTAAGATACAATACTTTTACTTCTCTATTTTCATGAATAGTTGTATTTAGTTTGTTGAGTCAATCATGAGGTTACAGAATAAAAAAGAACTTCCTGAAGTGAGTGTAATGTTTTGAGAGCTATGTTTTATTTGAATGCTCTCATTCCTTAAAAGAAAAACACAAAATAATAATAATAAAAAAAAGTTGTCTTAGTTTGGAAGGCTAGCTATTACATACTTCAAACTTCTTTTTTAGGTTTGTAGGTGGAGAGCTGAATATCTGTTACAACGCTGTAGATCGTCATGTTGAGAATGGACGAGGAGACCAAATTGCCATTATTTATGACAGTCCTGTAACAAATACCAAAGAGAAAATAACATATAAGGAACTTTTGGAAGAGGTATGTTTTAGAATAACCTTGCTAATGAGAAGGGGCAATAAATATTGCACCATAGGTAGATACCAGAGAGGTAGAAATTATCTACCTCACTAGTTTACTCCTTTTGCTGTGCTCAGTACTGATTTATAAGCTTTACTACCTCTGCCAAATTATACTGCATCCAATAGGTTTTGAAATTCCTCTATTTCCTCTTTTTCTTCTACAGTTTAATAGTTTTTTTTCCCTGGTTGGTTAAATTTTCAGCTTGTCTCTATTTGATTTCATTTTCTTTTCCCGTAGCAGATCTTAATTAAAAGGTTAAGCATAGCATTAGTTAAGTCTCTTGACAGTTGCTGTGATGAGCAAAAGTACAATTCCATAGAAATTAAATACGTACCTTGGCTGTTGCTGCACATAACTGAGTGTAAGCCTAAAACTGGGGGAACTCCAAAGAAAGCTGCATCACCTGCCCCTGTGTAGGCTGTCATGAGGGTGCTGGGGCCCCTTCTGCCTGGAAGGTCTGTGGACTTCCCTGTTGGCTGAGGTAGCTTACTCCTGATGAGATTGTGAATATCCAGTTCTGCATCAGCCCATTCAGATTTACTCCGTGCCTCACCATGAGTTGGCACCATGGGTGTTTGCAGCCTGCCCTCTTGAAGTTGGTCTCAGAGTTGTCTGCTGGAGGTTTCCTCTCATGCTGCTACTCTTTTTTAGCTGCCATTGTTTCTTCCAGTTGCATGTAGCAGTTGAACTTAACACTGAGTGCAAAGAAATACTGGAGTCAGACTTGTATTCTTCCTTAATGTGTTTCAGTGTGCAAGATGGATTACTTTGAATGCAACACAATCACTACTTAAGATACGTATGTAGTGTCTGGAGTAAGGTGAACCTGTGGTTTAAAATGTGAAATAAGGTTCAGAATACAGTAATTCAGTTTGTGAGGGGTTGCAAGAAAAGAGAAGTCATACAGCTACAAAGAAATGATAAACCTGTTGTGCATTCTACCTTTTAAGGAAAATATAGAAAACATGTACTCCTTACCAGTTTTCTATTTATTTACCAAGTCCAAAAAACAGCATATCATATGGTATACTGGAGCTGGAACAACTAGCTTTGGTATTTTAAGGAGTCAGAAGACTTTGAAAGGATCCAGCTCCTTATCTAATTTTATTTATACTAACATATAATAAGTATAATTATAATTTTATATATACAATTTTTGTGTCATTTGCCTTCAATAATTATGATATATACACAATATATATGCAAATATATATGTGTATATATGAAATCAATCTATATATACGTTGCATATAATGCTTGGTTTACTTTAATGCAGAAATACAGCATTTTAATGTAAGTTATCTTAAGTGAACTTGCTTGGTAGAAATTTCCTCTGAAGAGAACTTGAAAAGTAGCCTTTTTTCTGCTTTTTAAGCTTGATATTATATTATGTCTCCTAAGTTTATGTCTCTATAAGTGTTTAATTGTCTTAAGACATGGTGAATTTGTGCAAAGATATTGCACAAAAATTTTTCATCTACATTCCTTGTTACAGAGCATTGCCAAACCTAGTGGAAGAACTGGTTTAAGTTTTCTGGGGTATGTAGCAGTACTCACTCAGAAGTTCATTATAAGCTTGCTGGAGGCTGAGTCCTATCTAAATACTATTTCTGAATTCTCTACAGTTTGCTCTTAATCAAAAGCAAATAAATGTGAAAGGCAATATTTGATATTAATAGCTTGTCTGTTGGAGCTTTCTGGTCCCGTCTAGTACAATAAGTTTAATTTGGTTTATCTGCTAGCTACCAGACTCCTGAAAACAAAAGTAACGAAGAGATCTGCTGAAAATGGGAGAGACATAGACTGTCGTATTTTTTTCATGGATCTTGTAGGTCTGGGAGAGTTCAGCTTGCATTGAAGGATTCTATGCTTGTGTGTCCCAGTCGCTGTTCAGCCCAGGAAGGTTTGGAATTCCTCTTTTGAGCATTTTGAATGGGATTTCTGGTTTTGTAGCTTTTAAGACGAATTCTTTTGGCATGGACCAAAACTGCTTTTGGTAACTTCTAGGAGTTCACTTCAGAACTGAATGACTTAGAAACCTTAGCTGCTAATACAGCTGTAGTATTTGGTCGCTGGGTAAAAGTAAAACCATGCTCACTGGATCCATGCGTTTCCAAGCTGAAAGTCTACTTGAGTTTCTTACTATATCACTTGGTCTCAAGTGATTTTATTACTGTAATGTCAAATATATTCAAGTGAGTGAGCAGTCTTAAACTTGAAGGAGAGTGGAGAAATAGCATGTTAGTTTTTGAGTGATAAAGTACACTTTGCTGTATTAATGTAAATCATAAATGACAACACACTGTAACAAAGTGGAAGGTTTCATTGCTTTTAACATTTTAATGAAATGTCAGTACTCACTTTTCTGCCCTCCCTTTTTTTTTAGAAAGAGTGACTGCTTGGATGTTTCAGGGCTACCACATCAATCTGAAGGGCAACGTGAACCTGCTTTACAATGTTCCCCTGTCTTCCAAATAGTTGCAGATAGAGACAGCGTTTTATTGTATGGTCCAAATTTTCCCTGTCTGTCAGAAGGATGAGGGAAAGGGCACAAGGAAAATCAAAGATAACTGTGTATTTTATTGGATTGTCGTCTTCAGTGACATTACAGTCTTTAGGGTGGGGAAGTTAGGCAATTACTGGGTTTGCACAGGTGACGTTTAGTTCCTGTCTGCAGTATGCTGTACACATGTTCTGCTTTAAATGCATTTTAGCTATGATAGATTTCCATAAAAATTATGTAAGTATGTGAAGATCTCTTTGCTGTTTCCCTCCTACACCCAGGAACCAGTTATGTAGCTTGTTTACAGGCACTGGGAGTCTTCCATTACAAAATTGCTAATTATGATCATTAAATAATGTCTTTTTCCTTTAGCAGGTAAACATTGCCTTTTTTCATAATTATTAATAATTATTTATGAAATAATAATAATACTTGTCCACTGCGTTTAACGATTTATTGCTCACTATCCACACTTAGAGTGACCATAAAAATACTCATTAAATGTTATTTTCATTGCTTGTGGTCTTTTTGTCAACACTCTGCTTGAGAGTCACAAGCAGGGAAGATAATGATTAGCTTTTTTGTTTCTTTGAGAGAAGGTGATGTTAGCTCTGTGTTTGCAGATTTTAATGTTTTCACACTAGGAAATACAGAAAAGTAATTTACCTTTGGAAGTAGAGTTGTTATCTTTATTTACTATTACTTCCACTAATTATACCTAGAAATTACTGTAAATGCTGGTGGTATGGCAATAAATGCTAGCTTTGTACATGTGCAGTCTTTGGTTTTTGTTGAGTTTTGATAATGTATATCAGTTTTATATGATCTTGATAGGTATTAATAAGTCTAGCATTAAAGATACTTTCTCTTGAAAATCAGTAATATTTAAGATAGTAGATCTGTCCCATACGAATCATATAGATACCTTCGTTTGTGTGAGTTTTTCAGCCTGGTGTGGGGATGACTTTGCCTTACAAACATGTTCTTTCTTGTGGTTGAAAATAACAGCAGAGATTTATGCAGTGCTTACAGAAAATGGAACTTACGCAGTATCCTCTGATGCAAGAGTGCCTGCTTGGGGCTTGTGTGTTTCCATTTTCTTAAATCTTCAGGGAGAATGTAGAAATGTGCTGTTTGATTGTGGATGAGCTGTGGATTTAATGCAAAGACAGAGCAGATGCTTCTGGAGTTTCTGGATGTTTCTGAATCAGGTTACTGAAAGTCTGAACATGTATTTCCACTGAGGAGAGAAACAGTGAGGTGGGAGATGGATGTATAAAAGTAATTTCAGAGCAGAGGTGCAGGAAATAATGTCATTAGGTAAAGAGGTAAAACAGTAGAAAAGAGCACTTAAAACCAGTAGTGGGCCTTTGATTTGCCCAGAGTGATCCATGATGCTTCTTCACTTGGGTGAGTACATCACCATAGCTGATTTTGTTTTGGTTATTTTTAGATGTCCTTACTGCATGCAAAGCAGTTGCAGTATTTTTCAATATATTTATGAGGATTCTAGGACTGAATGTAGTTACTCTTTAAAAAGAGAAAACTCAAGTTTTTAAATACTATAAAAGAAAGCATTTCTTTCAGAAGATGCTACATTGCCATGCCACAACAAGCAGGTTGGGACAGCTTCACAGTGCTTGTCACAGGCTCCATGCTCACTATAATCCAACTTACTATATGGTAAATACTAATGAAATATTCAGTACTACTTTTGTGACTGAATATTGTGTACTGTCAAAGTAATGAATATTTTCTCATGGTGTTACAGAGGCATTGCTGCTCATCAGTCTATTGCATTTCTTGAGTTCCAGTCCTTTGCTGCTGTACATAGTCTCTCTTAGGTTTCTGCATAGCAAAAATGAAAATCTGAAAATGAGAGCAAAAATTATTTTTAAATCTAGATAGTTCTCTGAATTTGTGTTTCCCTTTGGTTCAGGGTATAAGGTCTCTTGTCTCAGATTCTGAGAAGTTTATGACACTGCAGTAAAGAAAATATTACTACATATTGATTTGTATTTCAAAGTTAGCTAGTTAGGATAGAAGTTTTATTATGAAATGACTTGTTTACATTCATTCTTAAGAGCTAAAATTGAGAAATATAAACTGTTACTTGAATAAAAGAATGACAGGTAGACTGTCGTTTAAAAATTTGCTAGACATTGCTATTGATTTTTTTTTTTGGCTGTACTGACTGCAATAATTAGTCTCCTTCCATTTTTATTTTACAAAAGAAAAATATATTAGTAGGTTTTTTGCAAAAAAGAAATTGTCTTAAATTTATTGATTACATTACATCAACTTTGTTTATCATACTGGCTTGTCTCTTTGATGTCATGCATCTGTTGAATGTATGAAAGTTGCTTTTTTATGGGGCAACAGCAGATCTGGAGAAACTTTAGATATGAATGTTTTGTCAGTACAGGTCTCCAAGTTAGCTGATGTCATGATCAAACATGGTGTGAAGAAAGGAGATCGTGTGGTCATCTACATGCCCATGATTCCACAGACAGTGTACTGTATGCTGGCTTGTGCGAGAATAGGAGCCATCCATAGCCTGATTTTTGGTGGATTTGCATCTAAAGAGCTTTCGGTTCGCATTGATCATGCAAAGGTAATAACCTGTTTGAAGCAGCAAACACCATTGCATTAGTTACTCCTATCAGTCAGTGTCAAAAACCTGTTTGGATTTTTTCCCTGGCAGGATAACATTTCTCTTTGTGTAACATACAATCTCAATTTGTTTATAATACCTATTGTTGCAAAATGTCTGTGCTGAGGTTGATACTTGTATAGGAGACACCAAGTGAGCTATTTTGACCCCTTCTACAAAAGCAGGAGTTTAACACACTGTTGTCTGTATAGAGTGCACTTTCTTCTCGTGTTTTTCAATCTTTTTCTATCTCCTAAATATTGGCTTTTGGTTCAGCATTTTCATCAAGTGTATGAGGAAAATTCTGCCAACCCTAAGTGATTTCATTGGCTTATCTGATCTTGAGACATATTGTGTAGTACATTTTTTCAGCTGTGTTGTGATTTAGGAATGGTATTCCCCAATTTATTGTTCTCATTGAAACACTCCAAATCTTATGTTGCATGCTCCCCCTCTCCCTCCTCCTCCCTGTGGTGGGATGGAGAGGAGAATTAGAGGCCTAAAAGGTAAAGATCACGTTGAGGCAAGAACAACGTGCTAGAAACAGCAATGAAATAAATGAACAGTAACAGCAGCAATATTCATAGCAGAGTGTACAAGAGAGGCAAATGATTGAGACCATGCAGAACCCGCACTGCCCCACCACACCCTCCAGAAAGGACCCATCCCGCTTGCCAGCTATGGAAACAGCTGCCTTAAGTAAGTGGCTGTGCAGATTACATAATTAATAGTGGTGAATGCTTTAAAGGCTCCTGTGTTTGGCATAAGTTGAGCTTGTTTATAAAGCATTATGATGTCTATGTTACTGAAATGAAAATAGTACTTGACTATTCTTAGTACCTTATATAGGCATATTAGTATCTTGTGTATGCATTAGTTTCAGACTAGCTAACAATGGAATGGCCTATTCTTGTTTCCTACTAGTGAACAAGGTAAAGTCTTTGTCACCTTGATCAGTCACATGAAGCATTCAGACTCTCTGTGGTAGCTGTCTTGTCATTGAATTGTTTTGCTTAGATGTATAAACCAAAACAGGATTTTATATAGGGTTCAAGTCTCCAGGATATGTGGAACTTTCACTTAGACTTCTGTGTGCAGAAGTGCTTTTCAGATAACTAAAGTTTCAGTTTTGTAAATATCTGTAAATAGAGAGTTGAATCCATTTCCCCTCCTCTCCTTAATGCTTTAACAAAGATGTTAATGAAATGGTCAAAATGGTTTGTTGGAATGATGAAAAAAGGCTAACAACAGCTCTCTAGTTTTCCTTTTCTTCCCACTTCCCCATTTTTTTAACAAGCTTTAATTAGGTAAAAATAATGTAGAAGAAAAAATTTATAAGCTTTAAAAATGGAGGTTGCTACAATACAAATCATCTAGCATGTTTACTTTTAGATTGTTTTGCAATTATTAACTAATTAATCCCAATGTTTTTTCTCCAGGGGAAAAAGGGAGAAAGCACGATAATCATAATCCTTGCTTTATACATTAAAATGAAAAGAGAGGAAGTTTAAGTTTTCTACCCAAGGTCACATAGCAACTCTTTTGAAGGGTTAGCCATATAATTATTAGCTGAAAACCATAGACTAAGTCCTAATTTACATTGCCTTTTGGTTTCTTTAAAAGGCAGTGTTATGAGTGATTTTTGGTCCATCTGATGTGTAATGAAAATGTGAGTAAGGAGAGGCACATCCTCAATCTCAATTTCAAAACATGCTCCAATTTTCAGCCTGATAAAGCTTTCATGATAAGTGAATTGCACACTCCTGAGGCTACCTCTAAGTACCTGTGATAGACAGTAAAAATGCTGAATAAATAAAGCAGTTGCACAATAACCTAACCTGTTTATTAGGCTTTTATGTGAATTGGTTTAGATGCTGCAGTACAGGACCTGATGTTGGTAAAATTAATTAGAAAGCATTAAAGATGTGCAGTGGAAAACTGGCTGTAAGATGCTCTTGCGGAAGAAAGATCAAACTTCATACTCTGTTGGAAAGTCTGAGTGAAAGAAATAAAAGCACTTTCTAGTGACTATAAAAAGGTACACTTGTCCAGCTTACCTTAATTTATCTTGAATTTTAAATAGGTCTGGGAATGCTGCAATGTCCTGCAGCTGGTAAT
Organism: Promerops cafer; assembly: GCA_013398275.1. Taxonomy (NCBI): domain Eukaryota; kingdom Metazoa; phylum Chordata; class Aves; order Passeriformes; family Nectariniidae; genus Promerops; species Promerops cafer. The sequence continues at coordinate 17,311 of VZSE01002020.1, read as the reverse complement.
TTCTACTTGTGTCAGGTGTTGACAGTTACAGGCAGTCTGCAGTGAATTGTGATGAAGTGATACAGAGCATGAGAACAGGATTTTTTGTCATCTTTCCTTTCACTTGAGTCTGGGAATATATAATTTGTATTGTCAAAACAATAGGTAGGTTCATACAATCCTGGAACAGTTGGAAGGGACCTTTAAAGGTCATCTAGTCCAACTTCCCTGCAATGAGCATCCTCAAACTTGTTATATTTTTATCTAATCTTGATATTTGGACTACACGGAGCCACAAAAGACGTGGGAAATGGATGTATGAAAGCAATATGGGAGCAGAGGTGCAGGAGAAATAATGTCATTGGGCAGAGAGAAGAAAAGAGCAGTTAAAACCAGTAGTGGGCCTTTGATTTGCCCAGAGTGATCCATGATGCTTCTTCACTTTGGTAGTACATCACCGTAGCTGATTTAGTACTGGTTATTTTAGATGTCCTTAATACATACAGAGCAGTTGATGAACACAGGTGGCATCATTTACAAATTACTATAAAGCTAGTGATAAAAAGAGTCTTTCATCTTAACACTTGAATAGAACTATGTATCTTGTATTTATTACAGTTGAACTTCCGGGTGGCCTCCCAATGAATTTTCAGCTTAACTGCATTGTATTGTATCATCTTCTGTTAAATCAGTGCATTCCAAAAAGGGAAATAAATTAATGCTGAAATTTTACAGCTCATCCAAAATCTTTATTTTGAATACACACGAATTAGGGATCTTTCCTGAATGACAGATTTGGACAGGAAACATTGTTGCACAAGAAAACAATTTAATCTGTGCTTTCTCTGCTGAATTTAATTTTGCCTTAATTGTGACATTGTGGTTTATGCCTACTTAATGAAATTTATGCTAATGCATACAATTAGTAAACTAGCTTCATCAAACTGACTGCTGTATGATAAATAAACTTCTAAAACTTCAAAACAACGGAGATTGAAGACTCATTCTTTTCCAAGTAAAATATGTTCTAACACATATTTTCTTTGGTACTACATTTTCTCCCCTGAAAAACAAAAAATAAAAATAGCGATCTTCAGACCTAAGTCAAAATAGCTTATATGCAGATTTCTTCACTTAGTAAGTCTTACATAAAAGCTATGGTTAATTTATTGACAGAGATGTGAAATCCACATTTGGAAATAGATATTAGTCTGAAAAGCCTCAGAACTATACAAATCTGATTTTTAGTAATTTTGCACCCTCAGTCCTTAAACCATCTCTTGAAATACTCAAGCCTTACTTCCCTCACGTGCCTTATGACTTTAGCTTATTCTCTTCCTGTATTTCTAGTTTCCTGACATCTTGTTTGCCTTCTTTTCCCTCTGTCTTCTGTTTTCCGTCCTGTGACTTTTATTACGGGCTGTTTAAAAGCCAAAAAAGTTCTTCAGCTAGTATTGAAATATGAAATTGGAAGCATTAGGTAGAAGGCAAAACAGCTAACTGTTGACATCACTGCACCACTTGTCCTTAGTGGATGAGCTAACATGGACAGGGGTTTCTCTCTGTGTTCATTAATATTTGTGCAACTAATAAGAAATTAATACTGCTGATTTCTTACTCAAATGTGTTTGAAAATAGTGAAGCGTCAGAAGGTATTAATGTTCTTACAAACAAAAAGCAGATGTATGGACAGCGAGATTACACAAGCTTGTTTTACTCTAGAAAACTGATCTAGTTTCTGATCCTGTGTCTAATTATGTAAAGATAAATTGTATACATTGAATTTAATGGAAAATGTTACTAGGTTACATATCTAAAATACATTTCAAATGTACATATTAACTATCTTCTTTTTTTAGCCCAAACTTATTGTAACAGCAAGTTTTGGAGTAGAACCGAAAAGGAAAGTGGAATACATCTCTCTCCTAGAAGCAGCACTGGCAAGGGTACAGAGCAAACCCGATAAAGTTCTCGTTTACCAGCGACCTAATTTGGTGGGTGTACACTTGTAGTGCCTTTATGTTCACTTTCACACGTTTGTGTAGCGCATGTGCCTTTACTTTTTTGCAAGAAATATTTTACTGTATTTATTGTAGTTTGTTTTTTTAATTTTAAGAGTGAGAATTATATTCATAAGATTTAAATACTAAATGGAACTAATATAGTAAAGAGATTACAGAAAATTGAATAGTACTGTATAAAAAATTTGAACAGTACATGTTTTTTGAATGAATTCCATTTATTCCATGTGGTTTTCATTTGACAATTTTCTTATTTTTTAATGGGCAGGGCCATGTTCCTCTTACCAAAGGTCGTGATCTTGACTGGGAAGAAGAGCTTGCAAAAGCACAGTGTTCAAAATGTGTCTCCGTTTCCTCTGACCATCCACTTTATATTCTGTATACATCTGGAACAACAGGTTTGCCCAAGGTAAAGGACTATCAGTAATCTAAGTGTCTGTGACCAACTATTTGCAGTTCCCCTTGAAAAAATATTTAATTGAAAAGGTTGAAAGTGTTTGCCAGAGCACAGTGCTATAAATGATAAGCATTGCTACAAATGGTTTGATCTCATTTATTCACATTTCACTATTTTAAAAGCAGTGTCTAGGAATAAATCACGTTTTTAAATTTAAATAGTAGTAATATAAAGATAAGATGCATTTTCTTCAAATGTTTGTACAAAATAAACTTTTGAGGATAGCAGAATGTCTTTTATTCAGTACTATCTTCTGTGTTTCAACTTTCTTAGATACACATAGTATAGTCACTTAATGACAAGACCAGTTAATATATCACTTGCATGATAGCATTTATTGCTGACTAATCTTGTTCATTATTTACATATTAGCTGATTTTCTTTTAGATAAGACTTGGAGAATGACATTACAGAGTAAATGAAATAAAGCATGTTCTGAATGCTTGTGTTACTGCAGAATTCTGAGTACATAATGCTCTGAAAGTAGAAGTTTAGATTAAGTGGAAATTAACAAAGGGCCTTCTTTGAAAATGTTTGTGTTTGAATGTAAATTAGTTTTAACGATGTATTTTTAAAGGATTTTATTTTAAAAGTCAACTCTCTGAGTATTTTCTTGGTACTTAACAATGCTCTTTTACGATGTGGAAGACAAGCTGAATATAATTTTCTGGCAATAGTCTTACCACCACTGATTCAGACAGTATCACACACCCTGGAGAGAACAATTCTAGTGCTAAAAAATTATTTAATGGTGTTGCCTATAAAGTTCAGAGTGTCTTAGGATGTGAGGGAAAACAAAGATCAGTTTTGCTGAGAAAAATGTCTTCTGCTTTTACCTTCAATGTGGGCCCTTGAAAGCAACATATATATCCTAAATCATACAGTTGTATTATCAAAAAACCCAAGATAAGATCCTTTGTTACAACAAATATTTTCCTTGTCTGAGTATCAATAGAGTATCTCAGAGGTAATAGTTCCCTGAAGTTCACTTCACTGTGTTGTCTCTGCAGAGAAAAATGTAGATAGTTTGAAACAATTACCCTTACAAGAGATTTTTAACTAGCAGTAAGCTACAATAAGTAACTCTCAGTGAATAAAATAACTTTTTTATTTATTTAAGTAACTTAATTTAAATGGTCGTGCAGATAAAACTACTTGGTTATGACCTCCCTAAAAAACTTCTGTTGCTCTCAGAGCAGGGGCTAAGTTAGAAGCTGAGTTGAACAAAGGCAATCTGCTGTCTGAAATCGGTGAAGTGTTTGTAAACCATTCTCTGCCCTAGCAATCTCCATTTTAAGGAGTTAATGTATCTCTGCAGTTCTTCATTTCTTGGATGAGGCCTGAAAGTGCCTATTTCATTCTATTAAGTACATCAAGAGAATGTACCATGCCTAGCACAGACAGACAGCTGCATTGTAATGTCTGCGCAGTGCATTTTTGGTTGGTCCAGTGGGTTTCATCTGAATTTTAGTTCAGGACACCAGGACATAGTTTACTTAATTCTTTCTTCTAGGAATAATGTGCTAGAAGATGATGAAATATATATTGACCATACTGATATTGCAAAATGTTTCCAAAAGTTTCCTGTTAATGATGTTCCATAGCTGATTTTAGGTTTACCAAGGCGCATGATGCTGTTGATAATCTCCCATTCTAATTTTCAAATCCTTCTTTTAGCTGGAGACTGGGGTGGTATTCATTAGCATTCGTGTCTGCACTTCAGGCTAGATAGTAGGCTTTCAGGAATATACTCTGACATCTTTAAAATTATTCAGGGTGGAAAGGGACTTTTCAGGGACTAATTCACCCCAGATTTTTCAGGCATCATCTACTTTGCAGGTATGAAGATGATACAGATAGATTAGAAAATGAGTTTAAAATATGCTTGGCATTTAGATGGTACAGTTTAAGTGAGGTAAATACTTAATCTCTTTTTTTTGTCAGTATATATCAAGTATTTGTATATCCAACTTTTATGAGAGAATTTTAGCTTTGTTAGTTATCTTCTGAATGTTTGTTTTATTGCATGTTTGGTTTTTGTTTTCCAAATTACTTCTTTGTGTAAATGTTAGTATGTTTTTGTTGGAATAGATCCTTTTCTTAAGTAAAAAGTATTGGAGTTGAACAACTTTGATTCCATTGCTGCTAAAACCTTAACATTTAATTGAAAACAGAAATATGATTGTATCCTTCAAATCTTAATCTTAAATACTTAAATACTCAAATTTTCTCATTTAGGGTGTTGTGAGACCAACTGGTGGGTATGCAGTTATGCTGAACTGGACCATGTCAGCTGTATACGGCCTCAAACCTGGTGAGGTAATTATATTTAAATGTCATGTAAACATTTTTTACTGCCTCTTATAACTCCTAATTATAATTTTGTTTATATTTCATTTTAGGTATGGTGGGCAGCCTCTGATTTAGGCTGGGTTGTTGGTCATTCCTACATTTGCTATGGACCTCTCCTTCATGGTAATACTACAGTTTTGTATGAGGTATGATCCATTCCAAAAAACCCCCCTTGGCAATGGCAGCATCTCCTCCAACTGATGATCCAAATGATCCTATTCATGCCTGTCTATTCTTCATGCCACAAATATTTAAATTGTGCGTGTATCCTACCTTTTACAGTAATATTTAAGGAAAATTTACTTCACTGTCCTTCAAGCTCATCTACATTTGTGTGAAGGGTGATGGTTAGCAGCGTAAGGAACTCTGAAACAGAACTAGAAATGGCAGATGGTGGAGTGTACCTGTGTTATTGATTAGACTACCTTTATTTTGGAATTAGGAGATAGTGTTTTGCATGTCTTGTGATGAAAAATGCTTGCTGGATCTTAGTTGGATGCAATTGAGAGCTGTATCGTTGGAACCAGAAATTCTAAGGAGACTTGTCTCTTCTTTCCTCTCTACCACTCAAGGAAACTGATGACATTTGGGGCTTAGTCCTTTCCTGCCGGGGATGAAACCTAGTGGGGTGGAGAGGAGACTAGTCCAATTAGAGTGGCCTGTGGCATCTTTACTTTGCTGCTCAAAAAAGTAATCATGCTGCCTTTACATTGGTTTTTTTTCAGAATTTATTGTTGATTTTTCTGAATAAGAAAGAGCAAAATCTTCCCCCAGTAGCAGAAATGTGCATTTGTAGACTCAAATATTGTATTAGCTTGAGTATTAAATTACTATAGTCTATTTAATGTTTAAGTGCCTAGTAGATGTTAATTATATTCTTCATTCTAAGGGGATTAACTCAGCACCACCACAAGAGTTAAGCAGAAGAGGAAAGCAGTGTAAGAAAATTGGCAAGTGCTTGCAGATAATAAAAAGACTTTGGTAGTTTTATAGTTACAGTTTTTGAGCACTGATGATGCACTAGGCCACATTAAAATTGTTGCATGGATTGTCAGAAGAGAATCGCTGCAATGAAGAGGTTTTCATTCTAGCAGGTGTAGAGTAAGCCAAGAAGGAATAGGAAGTGAAGTAAGGAGTCCTTCAGCATTTTCTGTTGCACAGTCGTCTTACAGTGAAGTTTTATCACTGTGTGAATGCATGGGGATCAACGTGATTATTGTCATTGTAAAGGTACCTCTGAGTTTAAACTGATGTAAAACGAAAGGAGTAAAAATCCTACTTTTTTTAACAGTGAACATGAAGAAAAATTAGAATTAGTATCAGGTTGACCTACATATCTGCTTTGTGATTTTTTGTTCTTGATCATTATTAAACAGAAATAGTACATTTCCCATTTTTCTTAAGATGCCACTAATCAAGGCTTCAGACAGCGTTCATGACATAAGTGTCATCTTTTTGAGGATTAATAATGGGAAGAAAAGGAATATGTCTGTACACACAGCAATAAAAGTGGTATTTACAAAGAGAATAGTGCATAATTTTTCTTCTTCTCAGAAGACTGTATTAATAATAAATAATCAAAAATTTTTATTCAAAACTCCTAAATGGTTCCCTAATTATATATTTTTGGTTAGGGAGTATCAGTGTGCTGTTTAGCCATGGGGGAAGAACATCACATTCCTTTTGCTTGTGGAAAACCACTATTGAATGTAAACTGTGGTGACTTCATACCCTCACTACTGCAAATGTTTTGTTTATTTTTAAATTACTTAGGTGACAACTTGTTTTAAAAATTACTGTGGAAACTATGCTTTTAGTTTTCACTTGCTGTTACATCATTGTCAGGAACGCAAAAATGATGATGAATTCTTTTGAATACAAAATCGAGTGTATTTTTTGTTTTGGTTTGTTTGTTTTAAATAATCTGTCCTGTGTTGTTTTTCTCCAAAACATGTCAAACTTCAGCAATGAATAAGTTACCTGAAGTCTCATAGCCCGCTCTGGGTTGCTCTTGCTAATAGGGTTTCAAGCTGTAAGCAACAGGGCAGTATAAAGAGAAAGTCTAGTGGTCCTATGGTATCAGGAAAAAGGCAGCATTGTAGTTCCAGTGTTTGGGACTTTGAACTGGAGCTAGGATAAGGAAGAGGATACCCACACTTGTGAAGAACCAGGCATTTAGGACTTCATTTGACTGGTCTAGGTCAGAGAAGGAGCGACTGTCCCACACAGAGCTGTAGCAAGACATCTGTGTGCCTGGAGTCTCTCACAAGGCTCTCTGGAGTCCTGTAGTTGCAGCAAATTTGCAGGATACATAAGAGCAACAGGTTTGAAATTACTCTTCTTTGACACAGTTCTTGGAGACATCCAGCTTTTCATGCTGTTTTTGTAAGCCAGTATCATCAGCTTACAAAGCAAATACTGTCTCTGAAGTCTGGCAGGGATCACTCTGACAGCACTCATACTGGTTGTGGAGTGAATTCAGTAGGACATGTCATCTCACGTCTTTAGTGGAGCTTTGGCAGCAGGGTCACTATCAGAAGGATGAATGTCTCTGTGAGCATATTCTTTTGGATCCTGATACGTCAGGGTTTTTTGTGTGCTTTGGCATCAGCAGGTTTTAGTGGCAATGAGTTCCATGCACTACATTTTCTATACAGAGAGAATTTCCTCATAATTTTGGATTTGGTGGCAATTGAAGAACCCATTGTTGTTAGGGGTCAGACAGAAAGGGAATTGATGCACTCTTACTCCTGCATTGTCGGACATTTTATTATAGCTCTTCTTCTGTGTCTCTTTCCTCAAGTAATCTATGCTGGTGGCTTCTTACTTTCTCCATACAAGAACTTTCCTATCCCCTTGATAATTCTTGGTGCCTGTGAATCTTTTTTGATAATAATGTATGAAATCATAAATTATCAGCACATTTTGCCTCAGGATGTCTGCTCAGCTGTTCAACATCTCATAAATTGCCTGCTAAATCTAAGTGCTTCCAGAAAGATGTTCCTGTCTGTTTGTCTGTCTCCGAGTCTCTTGGTAGGTCTTTTCTATGGGAATCTTCCTAGCTGATACAAGAAGTGTCTGTTCTTACTTTTTTCTTTTAAATCAGGTGAGACAGATCACTCTCTTTCTAGCTGCCCTGTTCCCATTTACTGGGCTCTCATTTCCTGTCAACCACAGATATTATTGACAGTAACTTTTAAAAATCAATTTTCATCTCCAGTATTGATGCGAATACAGAATAGCAACAGGTCTCAAACTGATCCCTGCAGAAATCCAGTGGAAGTATGTCTTTTGCTTCAGTCCCCAATTGACTCAGCAGTCTGTCAACATATTCTGAATTCAATTACCCTGTGGTTTACTGTTTATATTGCTAACTTTTAAAAATAAAAATTGCATGTGGTAATAAGCCTTCATGTAATATGGTAGTACTTCTTAAATTTTTTGTATAATAAATGACTACTCTCTCTGGCAATTTTTTTTGCAAGTTTTGGGCTCTGAAATTAATTTGCTCTGTCTCAGATATGGTTTGCTTATGTGTTACAATCTGATTATTAGGGAGATTAGTTCAGGTGCAAGCAAGACCATATGCCAAAGTCAATAGTATGGATTTTATTTATCAGTAAATGTGAGATAGAGAGAGAGATAGAAAGAAATATAAAAAAGAGAAGGGGGGAAGAAAGAGACCCAGATTAAGGAGAAAGTTAGTCACCACCCCTGTGGATCCAGTGGCATCCTGTTGGTCTTCTTCTTCTGGTCTTCTCTGTGGTGGGTGTCCCATGAAACATAGAATTCAGTGGGTATTAGTATACATTCATTCAGGTGCCTAAGCACCTCCCCTATGAGGGAGTTTTACACTCTCTTACACAGCGGAATCTGAATCTGTTGCACAACTTTGAATGACTTGCAGTCCTCTGGTAGAAGGCCTAAGGAATGAGTCTGGGGACTTGTGGGGGTCTTTGATGGTTTATGACCCCTTCTAAGACATGAGAGCTGCCTCTCATGTGATTGTCCCATGGTGGTGGATGTTCACTCCCTCTGTCGTATTTGGAGCAGAGGTTTTGCCATCACACTCCCAGAAACTCACCTCCTCCCTCTTGCGTGCATTCTTCCCTGTTTAGTTCTCCTTAGACCTGAGGTAATTGGGCAGTAGTGACACCTTTATCTTATCTCTAGTTCCCTGTCAGGTGGCTTAACTCACAGTCCAAATTCCCATCAGGAGGCATATTCGGGGGGGTGGACTTTGGCGGTCGCAGATGAGCCTCTTTGCACACTTTGCTACAGTGGGCGAAGTCCTTCGGTGATCTTAAAAATGTTTGAGCCATTAACCATTTCAGTCTCACACATTATGTCCATTTTTGTTTATGCATTTGCTAAACTCTGAACAGCTTCCAAGACACTTGGGAAATTTTTCTGCAGAATCAGTAAGAATATTTTACACCCGTGCCAGATTTTTTTCTTCCTAAATGAATATCTTATTCTCTGGGTTATATTTCCTATCAACTATCAGGTGAATTTTCTCCTTGTTCTACTATTTGTGTCTTATTTGGTTTTCTCCTGTATCTGAGACTGATAACTCCAAACATAAACTGCTTTAGCTTACCTGTGACATAAATATCCACCTGTCAGAGTCCTGCATTTTTACCCAAGCATTCCTGAAGGTTTAACAGTTTGTTTGGGAGATAATGTCAGGCTCAGGTTTGCTGGAAGTTTGAGGCACAGGCATGTCTGTGACATAGCTCAGGCAGAGATCAGGTGTGAAGTGGGATCTGGGAAGGAGTGGATGTGCTCAGGGCCAGCCATAGCCCTTTTATGGGCTTTGGATATTTACATTTGGTTAAAAGTAACAGCCTACTTTATTACTGGCAGACTAACCAGTTTCAACTTGCTCCCCAGCTAGGTGTTTTGGTGTCCAAGATGATTGATACAGGTTCAAGTACATAACTGATGAGAAGCTTGTGGCAATTTGGTGTTTTTCAGAGTCTGAGGCCATTTGTTTTAGCATTAGTGATGTGGGCTTGAACTCTTAACCAGGTGCCTACAGATCTGCAGGTATAGTGAACATTACAGGGAGAGAGCATCAACTTGAACAAACAGGTTCATGAACAAATACTGATGAACACATGAAAGTTGTGATGAAGAAGTCTGCTAGGGTGGTGCTTCAAGGCAGTCTGGTAAAAGATTTTTTCTTTGGGTACTGTGTGTTATCTGACAGGATAACAGAAAAAGGACGTAACTCACTTTTTCAGCAAGCATCATTTTGCATTTCTTTTTGGTAATTAAGGATAGGCTAATTGCAAAAAGAGGGCTTTTGGTGTTGATTATACTACTCTCTTCTAGTTGGGCTGGGAACTGTTCTTTTTCATTTATTTTCTTTCCATTGTTTCTCACTGTCTGCTTAATCCTTTCTGAAAAATGGCTTTTCAATTGTGCTTTATATTTTGTCTTTTTTAAAAAATCTTTTATGGTGCTCCTCTTTTTGAGAATGCCTCTCACCAGGAGCCGTATCTCACCACAGGGCTGCAAAACCACTGGTACATATCCAGCCGTGGCTGTCCTGTGTTCTTTGGATCTGATTAATGGTTCACCAGTGCTCTTGTCAGTGTTCAGGCCCAGCTGGATGCAGTAGGAAAAGTGTGTCTCTCAACTTGCGTGCTCTGTCAAAGCTCATCTTCTAAGTGAGGCCTTTCTACTGAAAAGTTTATGATGATACCTGTGGAGCTAAAACTCATTCTACATTAACATGACCTTTTAATTTCAGAATATGTATGGAGCAGTTCATGCACTGTGGTAATTACACATACAGTAAGATTGTGATTGTATGATTCTGTGCTGACTGCTTTTCATATTTTCAACACCATAAAAAAGTATTTTTGATATTAGGATTACTTACCATTAAACAATTTGTCGTAAATTATTACTTCTGTTTACAATTCTCTTGACTATGCCCCTTAGCTCAAGAAAAACCCAACCCCAAACCAGACCACAATCTGGTAGCACACGAAAAAGGAATAGGGGCCCTTCAGGATCTCTCCAGGCTTCACATGGGGTAGCATGAAGGTTCCAAAAAGCCAGATGTAAGCAGCTAAGTGGGAATCTTTCCAAATTTGAGAAAAGTTTCTAGGTAAGAAAAAGCTATCTGTGCATGGGAATATAGCTGCAGTGCTACTGTGTCCAGAGACTCCTTGTTCAGGAGGAGTGTGTGTGTTCCCTGAACTGCATCTCAGGGTAGATATAGACATGACTCTCTCTGCTGCCAGTGCAATAACATATCTTTGTGTCTGTCTTTCATTTGCATGTCGATTTGTCATAATTTTCTAAGTAGTAACTAGTATGTGCTGTGTTCATGTATGGGACAGTTCCCAAAGCCCGTGAATTTATTTCTACAAATGAATACACTTACAGTATTACTATTTTTAACAAAGCCTCGTTTGAAGTCTTACTTGAAATTACCTCTGTTGCTGTGCTACCACTACTATTACGTGCTCAAGGCTTGAATTGTCAAGGAATTATGAGGTATTTTTATCCTGTGACATTTTAAATTATTGTCTCCATAGGGGAAGCCTGTGGGAACACCAGATGCTGGTGCCTATTTCCGTGTGCTAGCAGAGCATGAAGTAGCTGCCTTCTTTACTTCACCGACTGCAATTAGAGCAATCCGTCAGCAGGACCCAGAGGCAGCCTTGGGAAAGCAGTACTTGCTGAAAAGGTGAAGTAAGGATACACTGGAAGCAGTTTTTTCTAGAAACGGGCTTCATGAACTAAGAGTAACAGAGTGTCTGGGGTTTTGCCCACCTCTGTAGAGTGCCATTTTAATCTATTCTTGAAAATTTAGGTGTACATATATTTGCTTGTAAATTTCTACGGATAGTTTTGAGGAGATGAAAGCTGTTAAAAAGTCTGTGACTCTAATGTTAAAAGCTTTTACTGAATTAGGATTCCTCTGCCATCTTTTACTTCACTCCCCTGTGCTTATGCTCTGTAATACAGTCTTGGATTATGTCGTCTGGTACTGTTTTTCCGCATGACGTCTCATTTTGTTAAGTGCACAGGATCTTTAGTGTTTGTTTAACCAGAAGCTAGTCAATGTTTTGGTTGCTCCCCCAAAATTTTGTTATTGTTTATGATTATGTATCCAAAGAGCTATTTGCTGTCTTGTGCTCCTTTTAAGGTGCTTATCACTATACTATCAGCGTGCTTCAAAGACTTGACTGAGTTCATCCTCATAAATCCCCTGTGAGGTGAGAGAGTGGTATTATCTGTATTTTGCAGATGGGAAGCTGAGGCACAGAGAGATTAAGGTTAAAGTCTTCTGTTAGTTTTAAGTACCTAGTCTGAGCCACTGAAACACCACTATTTCAAAGGTTGTAGTATTATATGGTTAAAATGTGATATTAGCATTATACTTATGAAATGCTTCTCACAGTAACTTGGATCTGTGAGTGTTTAATACTTCTACAGACCAAGTTTCTGTATCTTATGGTAAACATTCTAAAAATGAAAAATATGTGGGTTTGGACCACATCTAATCTTGAAGTTGAGTGATTTGCTCAGCATCAAACAGGGACCATGTCAGACTGTATAGGCAGTACTCAGTCACAAGAACATCTATTATCACCGTTGTTCAAAGAGAAGGGGAAGATGCAAAGCCATGTAGCTTCATTAGACCTCCACATTCTTAATTGCTCAGGAAAGTTTATTATTAGTAAGCTGGATTTATTCCTGAGGTATTCATTACAAGCTTATCATTACTTTCTTCCATCTGTTTTGACTGCTATCATCAATCCTTACTCCTCCTTGAAATACGAAACAAGCTCATTTGAGACACTAATGCACTATTGTCCTATGAGGTTTATTGACAAGAAAGTGATTCAGATGGTAGAAAATTTAATTGCCGTTCCTTGGCATTTCTTAGGCAATTACTTTGTCTTTAGAGTATTCATTTAATGGGAAATCTGCTAACCTGCTTTGTAAGTTGTCACATTCTCTGGCCAAATGAGAATTCTAGATAAGCGTCTCCTTGCAGTATCAGTTGCTACAGATCTAAAGAGGTATTTCATCATTCCTATTCAGTCATATCGAATGAGCTTCTCCACTTGCCTGCTCATTAGTTGTCTCATAATTCACTCAGCTTGGGACCATGTCGTTCACTGGGATGTGATGTCTCTTTAATAAACTCTCTAATGCAGCATTTAATATCTAGTAGGTACAGTTGTTAAGAAAGTCTATCAGGTGATTAAAATTTCCATGCTAGGAAAATATTTGGATTTGGGTGTGACTTGGATAGACTTTTCTATTCAAGTTCAAGTGAATTCTGACTGATTCAGTTTGAAAGCCGTCTTACTTTTAGTTCATTGACTTGATCTATGATGTTTTCTTTGTTACATGGTGAAGAATCTTTGAGATGTCTTTCTGCTACATGCATTAAAACGGATCCTTACTTTAGAGACTGCATCCAGGAATGCAGTCCTGAGAGAGGTTTCCACCGTGTACATTTTATTTCTGAAAAGTTCTGTTAAATAAATGCTAAAAGTCAATGTCACTTAAAAAAAATCATCTTTTAAAAAAGACAGTTACTGATAAAGAGAAGAGGTGGTAGGTAATGCCAGCTTCCATACATAAGGGAGTATTTGAGTTACATGAGTAAATTGAATTATAAACAAACTTGTGTTCTTTTGAAATGACGTAAGTAAAATAAATTTCTGTTAAGAACTGATGTTTGTGGCATCACTGGCCTCTGCACAAAATTATATATGAAGTTTCCAAAGGTTCTAGTGTGTGTGCTTTAAATTCCTTGTGTCTATTGGAGCCAAATCTTGGAATTTCTTTGCTTTTGACACAAAATGTCACCTATGTCTTAAACACAGCTCATGCTTAACAGTAAAGCAGGTGTTTAGTTTTTAATGCTGTAGGTCAAAAGCCCTGTTCAACCACATATTTGTAGAGATCTGAAGACATAGCTTTTTTATAACATCCAGTGCTGCTGACCATTTCTGCCTGTTGTGTTCAAAAAACAAGTAACATCCAAATTCCATGAGCTTTGTCTACCTAAACATATCCTGTTCAGCTCTTTGAATCCATTCTCCTCTTCAGAAGGTAGCTCCATAATACCAAGCCATTAACTCTTCCCATATTTGGAATCACACTTCACCCTTTAATTGTTGTTCTAATTTCCAAACAATTGACAAGTGATGGTTTTGCATGAAATGGGGAAACAACTCAACAGTTTAGATTAACGTATAAGTAATAATTTGCCATTTTTGTCCCATGGTCTACTTTTCATGCTTGACTTTTGGTCAGTTGAGAATGTTCTGCAATTTTATATCAAGAGCATTTAGAGATTCTAGGTTGTTCATCTGATACTGGATAATAATGGATTTTAGAAAGAAATATGAAACTGCATAAAAACTGTGCAGAAAAAATGAATATAAAGTAGATAAGAAACTTCTACTATCTATCTTGTAACGCAGGAACAAGAGGATGTGAAATTAAAGTAGCAAATTCAAAACTGTTAGAAGGAAATATTTTCTCATAGAATTGACATTTCACACATGCTGCTAAAGGATATGTGATTAAGACCCCGAACTTATTACAATCAAAGTATGTAATGCAGTTCTGCCTGCTGCCCCCTACTCTGTGCTGCTGTTGATCATATATGGCCCTTCCTGCTGGAGTCCTGAACTGTGCTCGTGGAGAGCCTTTGTGGAGCTGAGCTGCACTTGTGTTCTGTGTCTCTCATGACTCTGTCACCAAAACCTCCAATGCTTCGATTCTCATATTCAAGGTAAAATCTGTTCAGGGAGGGAAATGAACAAACACATCAATGGAGAAAAATCAGAAGATGTGAAAACATTGTTTTTAAATTTTGCATGTTTAAATAAATAACTAAACAAATAAACATATATATGTGTGGGTGTAAATGTGTATATATTTGTATGTATGTAGGTGGTCTCCAGGTGCATTAAAAATTAGTAAGAATTCTTTATTTCCAGTCAACGTTAAGAGGTGCAAATGAACCTTCATTGCTGTATTTTTAGGAAGAAAAATTTAGTATCATGCAGATAGTTTTTCTTTGCCGGAAACACCCCCCCTCCCAAACTGGTGTGTGCTTTCCAGAATTTAAAAAAAAAAAAATTTCTTCCAAAATCTTTTAATTTGGAAAAGTGAAGCTCAGATTACTACCCATATGACCATTTAAGCTTTTGGGAAATAGTTTGGAGATGTAGTTTGTTCTGTGCTTGGAGTGACAACAAAATGTATGTGCTGTGTTGAACAATATTTATTGCTTCAGGACCATTAGGAACATTGATCTGTCCCCTATATGTCAGGTGATATTTGAAGTCTATTCTGCTGGACTCCTGTATAGGGCCTAAAAGCTTGATTGTGCTGAATTTCGTGTTAGGAATGTAGGTTTTCAGAACAGCTGAGGACTTTATTTAACAGAGAGACTTTTAAGACCTTTCTTCTCACTGCATTGCAGGGATAGATGATTGCAATAACAGGTGGACTGACATGCTTTAAAGTTTTAAGTGGGTGTCTAAAAAAATTGTTCAGTGGGACATTTCATAGCCATTGCTATCCCTTGTTTTGCTATACTGTTTGAGAGGAGAAAATAATTCCGTAATTCTTATGCTTAGGCTTGTGGAACTTTGCTCTGATACTCTTTTTGGTGGTTTTGTGCTGTAAATTTGCCAAGGAGCTAATTTTTCTTCTTCTCACAACATAAAGTTGATCTTGAGCCTGCAGATTATTAAATCGGATTATTAAAGCTGGCAATTCAAAAGAGAGGAATTTTGCTTTTGGCTCAGGGGATAACAAGATGTCTTAACTTTTCCCTAAGTCTTATATGTTTTTGGTCTTTGTCTAATTTGCTTTCTGGATTTCATATCCGTGGAGAGATGAAACTCGTGTCTTTCTAAATGACATCCCACTGAAGTGAAATTTGTGTCATGCCTACTATATCTAAGAATTCTCTCCTTCTGTGGCCACAAGTCTACTGATTTTACAAAATCAGTGCAGTTTGTGTCCACTTTTGAAGGACAAGAGTGAAGTGCTGTGTTCAGCCGTTGTCTTCCTTCAAAATGCTCTGAGGAAAGACTTAAAGTGAAGCAAAATGTCAGTGACATGCATCTGGCTGTGGGAGATTGTACTGCAATGCTAACAAAGATATCTACCTAGTTAGTGTGTACAGAGCATTTAATTATTTTTTACTTCAGCTGACAGTTGTTTGCCTCTGGTCTCCCAAGGTCTTTGCATTCAGCAAATAAAGTTTCTTTTACATGATGGAGTATTAAGTAGCTTAAATTAATACTGCAAATATTCTAGTTGTTACTTAGTAGGAAAGAATACAAAAAGTAAAATGTCCTCCTTTGTATTTTCCCTTGATCTGGGACAGTGGCCAGAGACACTTATTGTATTCATTATCTTGTTTTCCTTTCCACATCCAGATCAAGATACAGACTTTATTTTTATTTAAAGGTTCAGAATGATGTTTGTAGCTGGTGAGCACTGTGATGTGGACACCCTAGAATGGTCAAAAAGAGTCTTCAAGGTACCTGTTTTGGACCACTGGTGGCAAACTGGTGAGTGGTTTAAAATACCTTTTGTAAAATACAGTGAGGAGAGTATTTTCAGACTTGTTTCCTGAGTCTGAAGGTAAAATTGTTTTCTCTTTCAATGAACATTTAAATAAATGTAAAAAAAAAATTCAAGCAGGAAGAATTTTTTGGAAGTGGTCTGAAACGTGACTTCAGGGTATTTTTAGAACAAGACATTTTTAAAAGCTATGTAAACAAAGAAGGTATTTTCTGGTATCCGTGTTTAAAAAAAGAAGTTTGTATTGGTATTTTTCCAGGTGTTTTTATGCTGTTTGCATGTGTGACTTCCGTATGACAGAATGTTTGCTATTTAAGGCTTAAACCTAAGTTTTTTGCATATATAATTTGCATAATTAAAAATGAATAATCTGCTACATAGACTCCTTTGTTTTCAATACTGTTCTGTATGGATGTTATCCAACTTCTAGTGATTATTTTAGAGTGTTTCCCATTTGTTTCACTGCAGTGAAGGAATCAGAGTACCAATCTATGGGTAACTTTGCAAAAATGCTAGTTGAGTCCTGGATTAAGGCTTGATCAATTGTATCTCCTTATAACTGTGGGTTCATATATCTTTAAATTTCACTATTAGAAGATTAAATTTGGATTTTGCTTCTTATATACATTATTGCTGATTAAACAATGGAAATGTATTACAAAAGCTCCCTCCTTCCTTCCCTTCTTTGCTCCCTTCCAAGAAATACCTCTTGTGTTTTCTGTGGATCATTGATTTGAGATGTGCAGTCTCTTCCTCTATAAAGAAAAACCTCCTGAGGTTCTCCCATGACTGATCAAATAGGAGCTATAAATGATTAGAGTGAGAAACTGTTTAGTTCATCTATATATTATGCAATTAAATCAGTTGAGGAGGCTTAAAATGCATTGTTTTTATTAAAAAAAACCCCAAA